>JAODJU010000036.1:7276142-7298716 GCA_026776725.1 Gnathonemus echidnorhynchus | reverse complement strand
CCCTCCCCCCCCCCCCCCCCTGGTTGGGGCAGTTATCATTTGCCAGTCGATACTGTTGGCAGTCCTTGCAACCAGTGATAAGAAATCTATGTTTCCCGATGGCTGCCATGGTGTTGATCGCCCCCTGCTGGTGCGAGGCAGATTCCCAGTGTGCTGTTGCAGCACATCGAAAAAATGAGTTATACCTGGTCTTTAATAGGTTTGACAGCAGAGTCCACAGCCCAGGGGCGGGGGGGGGGGGGGGGGGGGGCTTCATCAAGTATCATCTATTTTGGTTCCCCTGAGCTCCCCCCCGAGGAGTCCAACTTCACCCTCCCCTATCAGCATCTGCCTTTATCTCAGGTCTGCCCATCTCTTCTGAAACAGTTAGAAAAGTAGCTAGGATAGCTATGCTTGGGCAAGGCAGCAGCCCCTCATGGAATCAACCCCAGAGTGAGTGAAGCATGTATTCTAATTGGTAGATATTATGTAGCACGTTTAATCTATCTTGGTGAATACAAAATGCCCCCCACAATGAAGCTTATGCATAGTCCTTGTGTCCAAAAAGGGATGTTCCAGTGCCCCAATGAGTACAAATCGCTAGCAGTAACATCCTGTATAATGAACAGAGTTGGGTAATTCAGTCCAGACCGGGATTTTGTTTGAACCAGCCAGTTGAGTACTCTGTGACTGTGACTCTTTATGCTCAACTGGTTGGTTGAAACAAAATCCCAGTCTGGACTTTAACTCTCTGGACCTGAATTACACAACTCTGATAATGAATATATTTGAGAGGCTGGTCCATTAGCATCATCCACCACAAAGGACTTCCTAGATCCACTGCAGCTTGCATACCGGCCACATATAGCTATGGAACATGTCATCCTGCGCCTGCTTCTCAGACCCTACCTGGAGAAGTTGAGCAACATCACGAGGATCATCTTCACTGACGTTCCCGTGGCGCTCAGCACTGTTCAGCCTTCCCTGACGGGGAAGGTGCTCAAGGTGGTGCGAGCTGAGGATGTCATGGCCGTGCCTCATCAACTGCCCATGGTTTATCTGCGTCACACTCTACAAATCGAAAATGGTGCAGAGCAATGCAGGGGTGCCCCAAGGGACAGTACAAGTACCATTCATTTTTACTCTTCACACAACTTACAAATACAAGGGTGGCTTATGTCGTCTTCTACAGTTACCTGATGATTCTGGAGTTGTGGTATGTATCAGTAAAGGTAAACAAGCACACAGATCTGGTGGACGGTGTACGGAAAAACTGAGTGAAGCTCAGTGTCAGATTACTGTTATCATCCAAGGAGAGAGTTCATTACTATAAGTACCTTGAGTTTATCTTTTTTTTTACTGTTCATTCACTGCTGAAAAACAATATTACATCTGAGTGAAGGAAACGCTGAGTAAAAGTGACCTGGTTAAGTAAACTTTAAGAAAATATTGCATATCTGATACTACATTTGGGTGGTGGAAGAGAAAATATTTCCACTGCAAGATTTTAACCTAAATTTAACAAACATAATTTTACAGATTTCACCAATTATTAAGTTTGTGTTTCTTTCTTCCTACAATATCTATGGAATGCTTACGCTGTTTTGTGTACTGTAAGCTTTTTGTGGTACACAAGGTTTCAGTGCTATAATATATGACATACTTGCAAAAAGTGAGACAAAAATTATGTTCATATTTCTTAAAGTAGGTCACCATTTCCAATCCCTGCTTCGCAGCATATTCTGTGAAATGATGAAAGTCACCTGTGAAATTTTATTCAAATTAACCATTTTTAAAAACTGTGTTTATTATTGCAAAATAACTGTTTGGCACAATTCAAAAATTACAGCAAGTCCTTGGCTAATGTATTGGTTTAATGTGATTTTAATTAATATTGCTTTAGATTAGCAACAAAATTAAGAAATTAAATTTGATCAAAATTCAAGCCTAATCTAATTAAGACCACTGAAGACTAAGAGAGAAGGTAGAATGTTCTGGAGGAAATCCACCTGTTTTCCTCAGGTTGATGATAATTTAAAGGAACCTAATTTCTTTAAGATCTTTTCCCTGGAATGGGTGACAATCATGGAAAAGGTCCTTCATACCATGCTTCTCTTTCTCCATGCTGTGTGCTGAATCAAGCATTCCTTAGGACTACATTGGAAATAATATACATTTAAATATATACATAAGGTATGTGTCTTGTCAGCTTGCTAATATTTAATCTAAAAATGAAAAACTTGATTCCTGCTTGTATAACTAATATATATGAATATATAAATTAAATGTTTAATAATCATTACACCATATAATTTCATTTTTTGTCATTCCACCTGGGTAAAGATTTGGATTACCTAGAATTGACATACTTTATACAGCTCCCCGTATTACCAGATCACTGTTTCACCCATTTCAGTGTCAAATATGGATTGGATACAGTTGTTTCTCTGTGACAAATTAGAATCACGCATTGTGTTTTAATTAGCCACAACCAAAACATATATCCCATGAGAGTATTGTAAAAAGAACCTGTCTGCTGCACCAGTTGCCTTTGCCATTCCTTCAACTCACAGACGATTCCTTAGTATTGCATAAACAATAAATTGTAAAATAGATGATTGTGCCACTCTCCAGGCCATTATACTGAGAATTTTAAAAAAATAAATAAACACAAGTAGCAGGAAAAACAGTATCAGGAACCTGATACAAAATGTCCTTCTCTTGTTTAATTCACAAACAGTTTCTTATGACAATTCTTGTCTAAATTGCAAGTGGAATAATACAAGTTCTGTTTATGATTTATTTTAGACAGTAAAAAATGAGTTTATTAAAACATAGGTTCAACAACAAAAAACCAGCTGCAAGATTGCAGAACACATCTTATGTACCATAAAATTGATAAAGAAATCACTGTATCACCTACAGTGTTTAAAATCACAGCTTTTGCATTGCAATTTCAGTTATATTTATTTTATATTGTATCTATACTTTTATTATTATCTTTAATCATTTCTCCTATGCTGTATTCAAAGAAAGAAATATAGATGATGTTTGTTATGTTGATATATTTGAAGAAACTTAAGAATGCTGTTAATGAAACGTATTTAAAACAAACAATAGTGAATCACGCAAAAATTACACTAATGCAGAAACAGCGACAAACACGAATGCATAAAAACTCGTACAATCATTGTCCAGAATTTTGCTGAACTGTGCAGCTTAAAAAACAACTAAAAATAAAAGTAAAACAACCAAATAAATATATAAATAATTTGACCTGCTCAACATAACATTCTGTTTTGTCCCATATACATTTGCCATTTATGTCCATCCAAATTTTTATTCCATTTATCCAGTGAAATTGCTTTTAAATGCATTTAATGTACTTTTAAACACTATTTAGCTGAATTGTTTCATTATATATAACTTTGTTCTTTATTCATTTCCAACAAATGGAAATATGCAAATGGGTCATTTCAAATAATAAATAATAAAAAAGGACTATTGGTTCAGGATTTTTTTGTTTGTTTGTTTTTAGTTCTAGAACTACTTGTTGATATTAACAGAGTGGTTCAAAATAATTATGCAGCCTAGTCCAAGATGGACTACTTCAGTTTTTAGATTGTTTATAGGGTAGATTTTAGATTTTTTATAAAGTACAGATATGTAGACAAGAGACCAGGTATATAGACAAGTAATAAAGCAAAAACAAACTGGTTACTGAAGTAGCACTTCAATAAAGAAAACTCCTTTAATAAAAGGACATTAAAGGACCATTTTATGACCTATAACAATATTGTTTACTTACAGTAAAAAATTATATATATATATATATTTAAATGCTGTAAAGCAATTAATGATAATGCAATTTGCTTTAAATTACCTTTTTAAGGAACTTTAATGATTACATGTGCAAACAGAAGCTGAAATTTGCAGTTCGCAAACGTTTTCTATTTGAAAAAGCCAGCTTTCTGGCAGCACTACAAAAAAAAATTACAATAAAATGAACTAAGTTAGGGCTAAGGTGAAAGGGATCCCTTCCTGTTTGGAATTGGAAAAAATTTAGATTCCATCCATTTGCTTTTCATTGATGATCAGAAACGTGCAATGCTTTGTAGGTGTTGAAAGAAATGCAGTGGTATCTGGAGGAAAAACTGAACACAGCAACTGCAGTTTTTTTTAGTTAAGAAATATCTTTCTAGCAATGTATGAACAAACAAATCTGTTAAAATTGTTATATGCTGGTCTGTTTTGTTAAAATATTCAATTAATAACAAGCAAATTTAAAAGTTTGTACAAAATCCTCCCCCCTTTTAATAAAATCTCTCCATTTTATCCTCTGTAGAAATGGACATTCGAAGCATGCTTGGGAGAACTATACAGCCTCCTTTCTCAGTACCAAAGTGTAGTACCAGTGTAAGAAAAATATTTTATATTATTTGCAGGTTGGTTTTGAGGAAAATTCATGAATTCTATTGTTAGCAGCATTTTTAGCTGTCCTTCAGTAACACAAAACTATACTAATCAGACTCCTAAACTTCTTGCAAATTAAATAGGTTTGTGGAAAGCAAAATAACTAGAGCATTATCTTATGATGACAAAAATGCTTAATGCTTTTCTACATTCAGAGATACCATTAGGTATGAAAAAGCAGATGGTTAAAGATGCATGCACCACCTGCAACTCAAGTTTTTGCTGTGCTTTCATCCAAGAACAGATAGCGGACATACGCAGCATTACCGATTTTCATTATCTAGCCAGATACAGTTATGGTGTCTAGGCAGAATGTCAGAGAAGAGACAAGTGGACAATAAGCAAAGAAAGTAAGGTTGTGTAGGCTGTGGGAGTACATTCATTCTCTTGACTGTGTCATTATGTAAGACTGAATTCCATTATCTCTCACCTTCGGTAAAGATGAATTGAGATGAAGAGCACATTTGTTGAATTCCCCTGTGTCAAAGTCCCAAAGACGATAAAAGACTGAATTGTTTTCTCATCTAGTAAACAGTCCTGATGTCCAGCCTGGAATCCAGTTATACCCCGTTTCAGGACATGATACACATCTGGTTTTCTCGTGTTCTCCCAATGCCCCAATAAAAAGTCTGAAAAGTCCATCTTGTTTATAATTGCCTCCACCTTTTTTGTTCATTCCATCTCCACTACCACCCCCTACTGAAGTTCCTGCTCCTTATTCCTATCACTGTGTCGCGTAATATCTTCACAGTCCCACCTGATGCAAGTCTTTCAGTTCAGTACCTTCTATCAAAGCTTCGCACCTTCATTATCAAGACAATATCAATAATACATGCTATGTTGTTTGGATAGTCATTGTAAAATTCACTTATCTCCAGCTACATATAAATGAATTAAAAAAAAAAGATTATTAAATTATCAGATATTGCTAAATACAGTATTTGTAAACCTGTTGCAGTTTTTTTTCCTGCAGCTTGAGTAAAGTAGAATATAATCTACATACCCTTTTTCAACTAAATGAATTTATTACTACTGTTACGAATCCATTGGTAGCCTTTTCTTTCAAACAATCAGACAATTTTATTTTGTTTTTTTTAAGGATAAAGTAGCCAAAAATAATTTTTGTCTAGCAATTCTCTAAAGAGAAACAATATTGAATTTCAAGTCTAAACATTACAATCATAGTACTGATGAAAATTAATACAATAACACAGGACAGCTATTGAGGTTCACATATTTGTGTTTTGATATTTTCAAATAATCTATTCGCACTATCGCCATAATATATACTTTTAAGTTGTTCTTTGCATAGATTGTGAAGTAAAAGATATTGGAAGAAATTTGCTACATTATGCCATTTGGCTGCTCTCCATTCTGAATTTAACCACATTTCCTAAATATTTGTCCTTTGATATGAGATTTGTTTCCAGACCAAAGTACATTACACAGCAGACCAAGGTAAACAATCCTGCAAAATTTTGATACACTTCAGAATATCAAAATAAAATAAAGCAGGATCAGATAGCTGGAAAAATTTTACGCTAAATGCTGAATCCTGAACTGAAGTTTTAGTCAGTCATTTTAAAAGTTTTACTATCGTCTATTGGTACAATCCCGTCTCAACACTGTTATTAATATGGAACTTTGAGCATCAAGAAAATAGGCCCATGAAGCAATATGAGCACCGTATAGTCTTGGTAAATAAATCACAATGGTTTCCCTTAAAATTCTAAGCTGATCACCAACGGGCTTTCTTAGATTTAAATGAAAAACATCAAAAAAAAAAAAAAAGGGGAAAAAAATCAGTCGATGTAGTTATTTGTGTACTTCTCCACAAATCATCGCTTTCAGCATTAAAAACTTACCTTTCCAAACAGCCCATCTTCCATTTTAAAGCAATTCTTTAAAGTAACCTTCATAAAATTTCAAGAAATTGACATTGTCATTTGGTGAAAAAAAACTGCTAATCAAAAGCATACCTAAGTTGACATTTTTTTGTAAACTCAATTATAAATATTGGTTAGTCAGATACTTTCCTCTGTGAGTGATGGTTAGTGTTATGAACACATGTGATTGCTATTTACGTCTGACTAAATTTATCTGTCGTAAAATCTGCCAAACTCTCTCTCACCCTGAACCCCCTGACAAGGTGACCTATAGTGTTTGTTGTATAGAAACTCCTCCCCAGGACATTGTGAAACAGACTTTTTAAAATATGTGTTGCATGTAGTCATTTGAATGCCACTCAGCCAATATATGAATCAGTTGGTTAAAAATTAGTATTAAAATGATTTTTAGATACATTTAAGTGTATGATAAATTATAATTATTGCTAAGGGTTACTTATAGATAGCTGATGTGAATGCAGGCTATGAATTTATCTGTTTGGATTGAGCTCTCAGTCAGGGCACAGAAACATTCAACCCATCGACCTACATTTCCCATTTTTAAATCTGCTTGTGACGTTATGAGGGTGATTCTGTGGATTAGTAGGATCTGAAGCACAAGCAGTTAAAATGCCACACATTAGTCGATCCTATGTACTGTAATGCTTTATTTCTATATTAATGAACAGTTTGGCATGTCTGGGTTATATTTATATATAGTTTTGATCCATTATAAAGGCAAAGTGTTAAGTCAATGTTTTCCTTAACTTACCTTTTATATCCATTACATTCAATATTTCACACTCTACAGTGATTTCTATTGTCCTAATTTATATTAATATTAAAACAATATTTATTGTCCTAATGAAGATGAACAGATTTCACTAATTTTATATTCCTTTTTTTTTAAATTCAAAGAATATGAATAATTCTGTGAACACTTCTGGCCATCTCAGAATTTGTTTTCATTTTCTCATTGGAGGTAATGTAAACACTGACACCAATATATTTATTATCAACTATTAAGTAACCATTAACATTCAAAAATATTTTGTATTTTTTTTTTCTTTTTTGCAAAAAAAGTAACATCATGCAGTGTTACAAATGCTCCATTTATAAATTCCATATAATGTAAAATCATAAATGTAGGCAAATAATTAAATAATTTACCCCTAAACATTCATTGAACAGCATTGGTCTCATATTTTGCAACTTGTTTCTTTAGCTAGGTTTATATAGTTCTTTCAATAGACTGTAAGCAGTACCATACATGTAGTTTGTCTTTGGGATCCTAAAGACATATTCGGACAAGCATAGTAGGAGGCTGCTTAGCATAGGATAAGGTAGATTGATTAGACACCCTGAGAATCCTTTTCTGCCTTTTAACTCTCATTTGTATTGTTTGAGCCTGGCCACAGGAGTAGAAGAGAATGGTTGCGTTTTATGATGGAAGCAGGCAGGTTGGCATGCGATCAACTCCTTGAGGCATGAATATACAGGAATGTCGGTGTAGTCAAATATGTTAACGATGGAGAATGTTACATGGTGTAGCGGTTGTGACTGGGGATGTCTCAAGGAAGAAGGGAGGGATTTGGTGATGCAGTGTGGTTATGGACAATAGATAAGACTAAAATCAGACAATGACTTTTAGCTAATATCAGCAGGTTCCATTTATCAATGGAGCCCAACAGCTTTTAGCTTGGACATAAAAGGAACACCTACCCACTTGGGCCCCTTGCAGCATTTTCATACACACACTCATTCACTCGATATGGCCCCGCCCCCAGACTGAGCACATGGTTTCAGGCACGGACTTGCAATGTGTTACTTAGATGGGACTGAGTGTCGTAGGAGGGTGAAGAATAAGACAACAGAAGACAGGTGATGCTAAAATGAACATTTATAATGACTCTTATTGTCGGAAAATAATAATCCTTAAAAAACGATTTAATGTATATTACCACTAAAATGCCGACTTCACTGATAATCCACAAGTCAAGAACACACAACTCACTATTTTTTTTTTTTTTTTACAAACACAATGGTACAATTACATTAAATATCCATTACTCATTTAGTCAGTTAATGAATGGTGTTAAAAGAAACCACTAATTTACTAAAAACAAAACAATGATTCACCTTTCCAGTCATTCCCTTTTTGTAGTAGTAGTAGTACTTGTTGTTGCTGTTGTCGTCACTTATTAATAGTTAGATTAAAATAAATAGCTCATGAAGTGTTAAAGAAATACAGCCGGCAGCATAAATTAACATTTGTTTGCGGAGGTTAAATTATAATTACCCAAGTTATTTTACCTGCTATAGGGTCATAAATGCAAAACTGACTATCTCCAGGAGAGAGCAATACGTCATTTTTGGCACTTTTAATGCTTTCAGCCTTACAAAAGTTCATTTAGTTATCAAACAGTAAAGTGTATAAAGAATGTATAAACTCCCATTTCTATATTGCACAAAAGGTAGGAGCCATAATCATTTAATTGGGAAACATCTGATTACTGTCACTGAATGCCACAAACCAACTACACAGTGTAATAATATGGTTTGTTCTACAAGCTGTGTATAGATTGAAAACATACAACCATGTAAACTTATAAATGTGTCAATTAAAACCACTCATTTCCAAACATTCCACCTATCGAGATGATGTAATGCCTAATACACCTTGTATCTCACTGTAGTTCTATTCAAAAAGATAGCAGTAGCATTTGTAAACAGTGACTGCTTTAGTCATATTGTCCCTTTCTCAGTTCTCATGAAACCTGCATTCATTATGTGAAACATGTTTTACAGATATACACCACGTAACAATTGCTAATTAACTACCAGGAGAAGATTCAATAAGAATTGAGTGAGGAATGGAGAGGAATCCCTTTGTATGTCAAAATTCCACAAAGCTGATTTTATGCTGCCGGCCACATTCTGTTGAACACGCTTCTCTTTACAGCTCAACAAAATCAGGACAAAAAATATTTACAATGAGGAAAAAAATGAAGGTGTGGAAAACATTTGTTTGGGTTTTTTGTTTTCTGTATTTTTGTTTTCTTTTTTTATTTTCTTATCTCTGAGAATAGTCCAAATGACAAGAAACAAAAAAAATCCAATCAAATCAAACTAAAATTGCACAGTCTCAAAGAGGTGATGGAATGGGGATTTAAAATCCAAACAGTTTGATGAACATAGAAGGGAGGAAGAAGGTCAATAAAGTTCATGAGGGTGAAAGTTCAAAGTTCAGAAGACAGAAGATGGCTGCGCATCTGGCGTTTTCTACTCCTCACACCTTTTAATAATAAAGAAAAATTGTTTTTGTTTTCCCCTTGAAATAAAATGGAGACTCAGGGTGAGGAGAGTGACAAGTGCCCTGAGCACAATGGCACACTATCAAGGATGTCCTGGAGGCTGAGGAGATGAAACAGAATTAGGAAAAGAAGTTTATGAGAGGTAGCCAGCCTTTAACGTGTTAATCCAGGTCTGCTTTTGATTTTTCTTTTTTATAATGTTGAGGCATCATGACTGACATCATGTTATGGAGGAACATGCTGGCTTCATGAGTGCGTCCGATGGATGTCCGACATACAAGAAAACTCAAAAAAGTTTGGAATGGTATTATTTTTTTTTTTTTTGGCACTCAGAAATCTGGGAGGAAGTAAGGGTTGGTGGGGAAGTCGGGGCAAAAGTGGGGGTAGTGGGTGAAAGTGGGGGCAGTGGAAGTGCAGGGAAAAGGGATAGTAAACAAGATACATATGGATGGCATTTTGTTATAATCGGTCTAGGTTAGATAGCATAGTGTGAACAAAAACAGAAGCCTGAAAATGATATATAACACATTCTATCTAACATTGCTGGTGTTTTGAGGGATCAAGCTCAACAACTGGATCTTAAAACGTCAAGCGAAGGGGCGTGGAAAAGTAAAGCTTTCTAGAAACACAGACACCAATAGCTACATTAGTGGTAAGCTTTTGGTTTGTGTTTTTCCTCTTACTCCAAATACGAAGTCCAGCCCCCACTTTATACAATAACAGCATGAATCTTGCCTCTCATAGGCATGCAGACCAGATGATGCCCAATAAAAAATGAAAACACAATAATCTATCATAAAATGTAAGGAAAATACGTATACCCCTCCCACCCATCTATTTCAGCTGTCTGCTTTTCCTACTTTATTTTCACTTATTACTGGTTATAGACTGCAAACTGATTGAAGTGCTGTCATGCAGTTTTCTGAATTCTTATGCCTAAGCGTCATTAAATGTAGAAATGTGATCTTTTAATCATTAATTTGGCACTTTTTCATATATAGCCCCCTAAAGGACAAGTCTGTTGCTGTTATATTTTATATAAACCACATTGCAAAATTAAATTCACAAAGGTAAATCTTTTGAAAAACAAATTCTTAACTACAAATTAAAAACTCTGTATTCCATATTTTGTAATTACATACACTCATGCATTGTCATTGTTTTTTAAAAGATGGCTTGATTTCTCAATCCCTTTTCACCTCTGAAACAAGTTACATGAGAAATCCGAACTATAGAAACATGATAATACTTACATAACATAAACAGCAACAAACTAATTACAGGAATAAAATGGTTTGTTCAAATGGAATGCAGTGCTGATCATTCTAAAAAGGAAGCAGCAAAACAAAATTTTGAAATGTCTGTGAATGAATAATGAGAAAGAAATTATTAGATGGAAAAACAAATCACATGCGTGCCTTTGCAGCATTAACCAAAGGTCCGAAAAGAGAGAGAAAATTGAACGAGCTGAGCACCAGCTGGAAAACTCTTCTTAAAATTCGCTAACAGGAGACGGGGTATTTCCGATAAAGGTATGACTTGCTGAACTTTAAAGTGCGTATTTATGTAAAAGAGGATCATGTTCAGGGTGAATTAGAAATGGTAAAGAAACACACTCTGAAAGTGAACAGGGCCAGAGTCAATCTATAGCTGTTCACACAGAACACGACACATACGGCTTGAAATCATATCCAAAAATAACATGCTTCGACCATGACTCTTTACAAGTTTATGCAAAATTGACTACATTCATTAATTAAAACTGGGTTTCAGTGGTTTAAAAGTATACTTTCAAATCCACATTATCTTTAGTTTAGTAAACAGCTATAGGAGAACCAAAACAAAACACCAATTAGATTACACACAACATATTAAAATAGCAAAGCAACCAGTGAACGATCAAATTTAAATCTGAATGATTTAAACACTACTTTCAGTATGCTTAAATAACTAGACCCTACATTTTGTGATAGCTTTGTAAGAAAAAAAAAAATCCGGCTTAGTTGAATGTGACTGACAAACTTGGTATAAGAAAATAATAATTTAAGAATGTAACAAATAAAAGTGCTATATCTTTGTTGACATGCAAAGATATGTATTTAAAATGAACAACACATACCTCCTATTTTTATTATTTTTGTTACTTTGATTTTTTTTCCACGCATTATTCGATATCATGCAATACTGACGTGCAAAAAGGTTAACATCTAGCTTCACAAAATACATTTTTATAAGTTTAAAAGACTGTGTAAAGAAAACTAATAACTTATTCAGTCTTAGCTATGCTGATCCAACTAAACCTTTTTGAACAACAGCTGAATCCAAAACTAATCAAGGAGACATAGTTTGAATCTTTCATTTTGCTAACGAATTAATTCCCTTAGTTTGCAATCTTTAGCTCTTATGTTAGTTAAGGGGAAAGAAAGCTCTCAACTAAATGACACTAAAACATATTTTTTTGTCAATTTTAAGCTATATTTTTTCAATTTTTTTCATTTTTTTTTATAAATGCAACACTACTTTTATATAAATCATAAATATGGTTTGTTTGGCACTTTTCATATTTAGTTGTTTCTATAAAAGTAACTTAATTTTGTCTAATGTTTAAATCACACATTTACATTTAAGAAGCTGTGAAGATCTATGTTGGCACAAGTTTATATTTTGTTAATATTATCTTATTAGTAATCAGTATTTATTACACGTTATTTTAGTCTCTTGCAACTTCAACATCCTGCTGACAAACCAGGTGTTTATTTTTAGTTTTAGTACATGTCACAAATTAAATAGCAGCAGTTTCACAACTTAAGAAATTGTACGTATGTAAACCTATTCAACATCTAGGTAAATCCAAATAGCTCCTACAACAGACAGAGTAAAAAGACAAGACAGAACAACATGCTACGTATATTGCTTCCAGTACTCACATTTTTGTATTTCTACCTAAATTACAAAATAAAAAAAATCCTTTTGCCCCTTTATCAAGGGTTACCTCTATTATGACATAACAAGGATGCTATTAGTTCACTAGCTTTGCTGGCATCTTCTCCAAGTGTCCTATTTTATATTGTTCACATTAAATTGTCACAGTTGTAGTTAAGTCTATATACAGTTTTCTTTTCATAACACGTTTCCCCTTTCTTTACCTATGCCTGCGTGAAAATGTAGATACTCGATGCTTTTAGTGGGCTTAGTTAAAAAAGGAGCTAAATTATGTCAGATAAAAAGTATGTTTGGCTTGGTAACTGAACCTCAGTTTCCCATTTAAACTATGTCATGTACACAAGCAGCATTATTTCTTCTAATTCTGGGATGAAAATTGTAAAGAATAATGACATTTGCATTATTCTCTCAAAAAGCACCTCAGACATTTATTGACTGGTCTACTGTATCCTATTAAAAGTTATGACTTCCCCTGATTCCAGAAAAGTATGACTGCAAAATATCCAAATGTTTTGATGTGTAGAATATTAGTGCAACATATGTAACGACCTCAATGCATATTTTTTAAAAAATCTGTAACCCAGCGTTTGGGCAAGATTTGCAGTGGAAGATATTGGCTTCTAAGGATGAGTAGAGTACTTTCTGATGATTACTAGAAATTATTTCACAGCATATTTGAGCAATCATTAAGGTTAACAAACCAGTTAAGCCAACAGCCTATTCACTCATACTTGTAATTCCACATGGTTTGATTTTCAGTAGGACAGAGTATATTGACAGATTTCATGTGGTTGTCAAAAAACTCTCCCATATATTATCTTTCTAACCCAAATTAGTTTTGGGTTAAAATTGCAGTTAAAATTTTCTTTAGAATCCAGGCACTAATAAGCCATACATTCCACTAAGATTATCGGAGTTTATATGATAAATGAAAGTGTCAATAATGTGTGGTCTGATTTATACTCATTTATCAAGCCTTCAATCATCAATGCTTAACATGTGAGATGCATTTAACCAGGCCTGGAGTACACTTACATTTAAGAAGCTACCTTGGCCACACTTACTACACCACTGGATATTACCAGCATATTGTTTTCATAACAGTTGAGTTTGGGAAAGGAGCTGTCCAGGATCTGTGTACCTTCTACACTGCCGCCTATGGCACGGTAACGCTTTTGCCTCATGGGGGCAAGCAGCATGCAGTTCAACATCAGCAAAGTCTGTTCATGAAGAGATGTGAGGGGCAACTGGAGGGATGTGGTTTGACTGACATGTAAAAATGCAGTGTGTTAAGATGTGGGGTTGAGAGAAGTGGATGGTTCTGGATTGCAATAAAGAAGCCTCCTTACCAAGCTGTTGAAATATGTACTCACTGTAGGTTTATTGGCAATTTAAATATGAGTCTACGATTTTAAAATGCTGTTTTAATTAATGATATTTTTATCTATCGAATTGATGATATAATTTTACATCTTAGCCCTTAGGCCAATAAATAAAGCCTCAAACAAGCTAATGCTTCATATATAATGTGAATTTACAAAAAAAGTGTCAATAGTTTTAGAGAAAATTCACACCAGCACGATATGTTATTCCCATCAATGTTTTCCTTCATAGAGTACGGGCAAAAGTAGAGTTCTGTCTATTTTCCAGCCCTCTCTGACTCCTTCTTTTTCATTTAGTCTTCCATAGTTGCTAATTTGTTGATTATTTGTTGATTTCTGTGCTTAATTCTAAAATTATGATTTGAAGGTCCAAATGAAACTCTTGAAACTTTAAAGAAGGTCAGTAAAATACCGGATCGGATTAAATTTCGAAGATAGGGTGAAAGAGTGAAATCACCATTTCATGCTAATGCCCTTTTATTTCTTGGCCTTTAGCTCACGTTAAAAAAAAAACTAAATGGAGAACTAATGTAGTAGCACATATATCAGAGCAAAGCGCTTTATGGAATTTTCCTCACTGCTTGGTATAACTTGGTATAAGAATAGGGCGCTACAGATTTACTACACAGTGAAGCTTTTCAGATATGTTTTCCCATTAATCAATGACTAAATTTCCATTCCCTGGATGAACATATACACAGATAAGCTATGAACAATATCCTACGGCATATAACCCTCATCTCCTGGCTCCAAAGAATGGCACCCATACTTCACAGTGCATTAAGAAGAAATTCAGTGTACTTCGATTGTGAAAACATCTTTAGCAGCAAACACTTAGCAGGGCAGTACTTATTTGAAAGATAAACTTATAGGCGGGTCCTTGCCATTTGCCAGAGTAAAAAAAAATATATACATTGACGGCTTTTTTTGAACTGACATCTGAATGAATTGCAGGTAATTGTTGTATGCTAATTTAAGACCTAATTAGTTTAATCAATATAATGCATAAATATTGGTAGATAGGAACTGGCAAGTTGCATGGACCCTTCTATACTTCAAGAAAAGGTGAAGTTCTCACAAGAAGTAACTACCATAATACCTCTAGTACAGTGTCTTCCATCCCGGTCCTCAGGGACACACAGACAGTCCATGTTTTTGCTCCCTCTTTATACAAAGCTGGGAGGAAGCAAAAACATGGACTGTCTGGAGGTCCCCGAGGACCGGACTGGGAAAAACAGCTCTAGTATGCTAAGTGCCACACCCTCAAGCTTTCAGTGCCTTTTGCTGTTACACACAGTAGGGCTGCATTCATACTGTATCTTGAATGGAGTTTGGGCAAAGAGCAATTAAGCTCAGAGGTAATTGAATTTAGATAAACTGGAAGAGGGGTGTATAATTTCAGGAATATTTAGGGTTTGTAACACCAGTATTGTGTACTCCATGTGCTCAGGTATATGAAGGCAGCACTAAAGTTTGAGTTAGAACTAAAGTTCATTTGATCTCCTTCAACCTGTCTTACAAACTTTCAGTTTACAGATAAAGTGGGGAGTACGGAGAATCCAAAGTGGTTTCATTTCAGGTTTAAGCGTAGATATGTTTGATTTGTCATCATAGCACCGAAACAGAATTTTAAACTTAAACAACTCAGTTCATGTGTTGTGTGCATGCATGCCTGTTGCTGTATATAAGTCGTTTCAAACTGGATATCTGATCTAACACTTTGACCCTTCATTAACTGATGGTGCTGAAAATGCACTTCCCACCGGGTTTTAAATTAGACATATATTACACTGTTTAACAGACTATTAAATCCACTTAAATAATTAAAAAAGAAACTAAATTAAAAATATAGCATTTACATTCATGTCAACCTGATTTCTCAGATTAAAAAATTAAAATACCACAATCTTAATGAATGAAATTATATTAATAAATAATGATGATGGAAATGACAATAATAATTATGATAGCAAAAATAGTAGTAAAACCAGAATTCGGACCCTGTTGAGAAAATGCCACGAAAATCTACGTGCTCTAGTACTAGAAGCAGGATTCCGGATCCACTAGAAACGTGTGTGTGTGTGTGTGTGTGTGTGTGTCGTAGTGTCTTCAACAAATCAGATTTCTGTTATGCAAACAATAAGAGCTGGATGTGCCTATTTAAATCAGAATCTTGAAGACGTAGCTTAAAGGACTTTTCATCTGAGCCGCATTTCCGCATCGCACCCCCTTCGTCGTAAGTTGAGGGCAAGTGGGCGAGATGCACGAGAGTGATCACTGACTAGCGGGATTGCCCCTTAGATCTCAGGCGTTTGTCTGCAGGCTCAAAACCCCCAAAGAGGGCGGGGACATGGGCGGGGAGAACTAAGCCTAAAGGCAAAGTTGGAAAGAAAAAAACCTGTGAGCTACGAAGTGATGGTGCGTGTTTGAATTGAGTGATGATAGTTTTCCCGTCATCCAGTGGAAAAAAAAAATAACTAAAAAAATATCCCAAAGATCAGGATTTGAGTAATAAAATCATATTTACATTTTACACATTTTCTTGGTTTTTCTTGGACAGTTATATCCTTCTTGTAGGTAGGTTTGTTTTGCCTTATCCTTTGTTTAAATACTGAAAAAAATGGTTCCTTTCTGCTTTCTTGATTTCCTTCCTCTTTCTTTACCCCTACCCCCCTGGGCCCACCTCACTGCTTTTCCTCCACTTTCCTCTTAGCCCACCTTCTGTGGGTTAGTGGCCCGCACGCCCTGCTCGTATGTGATCCGCTGGCTGATGAGATACTGAGCGGCCTGCGTGGCAGCAGGTGAGCCAGTGATAGTGACTTTACGGTTCCGGGTGCCGGGGATGAACTCGCCCTTTTTGGAAATTTGGATTCGGGCTCCTGTCAGCTCCTGGTACTCCACAAGTGTCTTCCCACCCTTACCCAGGATGGCACCAACCAGGTTCTCGGGGACGGCAATTTCCACCACGTCCTTAGCTCCTTCGGCTAGCTTCTCGGTAGCCAGGAGGGAGCTAGCGACCAGCGGCGAGGCGGCGCTCAGGTACCCGTTGGTGGCCCCCGTGGCGGCCGCGAGGGATCCTAGCGTAAAGCCGCCCAAGGTCGCGGCGGGGTGGCCGGCACTGGTAGAGGCATCACTAGCATAGGAGGCCAAGAGGTTAGCGGCAGCTGCTGCAGCAGGATTAGCGCTAGCCGCCACGGCAGCTAAGACCCCAGAAGCAGCGGCCGGGTTGAGCCCCAGGCCCAAAGAGTTGGTGTTATATCCATAACTGGCCAATGTATTAAGAGCAGATGTAATGGCCAGGAGGTCATTACCTGAGAAGCTGGACATGGTGGTGGGAAAGGGTCCAACACCAGCCAAGCTGGCTTGGCCAAGAAGGCTCGAGGCAGTAGCAGCCGCAGCTGCTGCAGCCGCGGGCATCACCTCCGCCGAGTTGGCATATGGTGAACCGGTAGGATTGGAGTTGGCAACCGGGCCAGAAATATTAGAGTAGCTAATGTTGAGACAGCTACTGCTTTGGGGGTCCTCTTGAATCTTTTGCACAATGATTTCCACTGCTTTGCGATTTTGCTCTGGCTCCCCACTGATAGTCACCACACGTTCCTGCAGGTTGATGCCCTCTGGTTTTTGGGAGAGCTGGACCCAGGCGCCTGATTGCTCCATCACGGCTTTAACCGTAGCCCCTCCCTTTCCGATGATGAGCCCCGCAGTGCTGTTGGGCACAATCAGCTTGGCCTGCAATCGACACAGAGGGAGAAGAAGGTTTAGCTGATGTTAATGAATGAAAAATTCTTTAGATTTTATATTATTACTAATCCTATTGCATCAGTCAAGATATATTTTGGATTTAATGTGAATCTTTCTTAATAACCTTCTTGAAAGTGCCATGCATTTCTGTATTTCCTGTATAGCTTATATGAATGTTTGACCTTTTCTTTGCCCTTGAAACCCCTTACTTGAAAACGAATGTGCATTCGTTATTTAGTATTGTCTGGTTCCTACTTGAATATTAAAAAAAAAAAAATCCACTCAAACAGAAAATATTTCATAATTTAAGATGAAACGAGGAGAAAAGGTAAACAAGTGCAATCACAAACAAGTATTTTTATTTTTTCAAAAACGTTAGGGAGAAGAAAAAGAAGGAAAAGAAATGAAGTAAAAACCGAATAATTGGGTACAACGGGCCTCATTTAGAAGCATACACTCCCAGGGGTCAAAGTTGCCATGGAAACCTAGCTCCAGCTTTCAAGAGGGGTGAATGAAAATGTATGGCAACCCCCACTGCCTCACATACAAATGCACAACACCTCAGCTCTTACTCCTAATACAGACATTCTCTCTCTCTCTCTCTCTCTTTCTCTTTCACACACACACACCCATTAACCCAATCCCCCGTTTTCCATTTTAAATTGCTGGTGTTAAGGAAGCGGCATAGCCACTAATCACAAAATAAAGCACTTAGTATAGTTTTTAAACTTGTTTTACAATTGCTTTCATAGTGGAAATATAGGTAAAATAGTAAAATAATCAATGGAAAAAAGGACAAAGCTGCACCTAAAATCCTTCATTCGGTGTCGGCTGACAAAGGAAACGCAAGAAGGAACAACAAAGCTGGCTGAGGGCAGAGGACTGCAGACAGAATGGTTCTCATGATATGCACTCCAATCTCACAGCTTAGATTAAGTCCAAAGGCACCTGCATGTTTATATATGCATTTATCTGTGTGCATTCTACACTATTCCCTGGGAACCCGTAATGATTATCTTTCATAATCCTGAAATAAAAATGAACTTGCTACAGCTCCAGTGTTATGCTATTTAGTTATGTTTTTGTTATAATCATCCTTGTTTTGTGATGCTACACATACAAGTAAAATATGCTAAAGACTATTAAAAATGGGCAATGCAGGAGAGATAGCTTTTTCTGCTACTGTAGAACTAATGAAGAGCTCTGCTTCTGTCTTGGTAGAATTTTATCGCCAATCATGAAAGGGTCATAAAATAATGGATAGAATAAAACATAAACAACAGGAAGACTTTTTTTCACAAACTTGACTGTTTGTTTTCTTCAGATATAGGTGAAAATCCCAAACGTATAATCGCCTCAATCACATGCAGAACAAAATCAAGTATTCACACTTAGGAATCTTATTGTCTCTATAATTTATGTTACTTAGAATATTCTTAGGTAGTGACAGCACAAATCACCTATAATAAGGATTCTTTTAGATTCTTATAGTTTGTAGTTTGAATATGTTAAATGTTAAAGTGACAAGGACAAGGTTGTAGTGTCACAACAAATGACTGCAGAGATGCTACAGTTATCTCTTTTTTATCCTACATTTTTTGTTAATTGTCATGTGGATATTGCGTTCTTGTCTATGCCAGCAGGACTCGTTTCATTCTGATGCAATCCTGAGTTATAGCTGAAATTTTTGCAGCAAGAGGAGTACTTCTGGCTACAGTTGCTGATTAAATTTACGCTCCCTGGTGGTGCAGAAAAAGCTGCATTGACTAATACATAGTAATTCTGCTGAATGCATCTGAGTCGAAGGACCCACCCCCACCCGAAAAAAAGAAAAAATGCTGATGTGTCATCAGTCATCTTAGACAGGTAATTCAAGAGGGAGTGTGGGTGTAAATGGCAAGGGGGGAATGTCAGACACTCTGTGTTAGAGTACACGTCAGTTTTAAGAAAAAAGAATAGATGTTATATAGGATATTCGTAATAGTTTATGTACTGTCACTGGGCATAGCAATTATTGTTTTTGGTGGAAGGGGGTCTCTAAGACTTGGTCAGGGTCCGACAGTGAACAGAATCACATGACAGGGAGGGGAGAAATAAATGAGGGGTTTATTGGGAGGGAGGTAGTGAGGTGGGTGTAAAGCCAGACATCACAGTTGGGTGTGTTTACTAGAGGTGAGAAAACATAATTCAGTCCCTCATAATTATCGGGACTAAGACGCAGGAGAACTGAATGAATGTGCTCCCAACTCCAGATAATCATACCCCCACCATCAATGTAATATAAAGTCACTGGAATCCAAATAACTAAGTAACAACAATGTGTTGGAAAAATGAACCCCAAAGAAGTTACATTTTAAAGCACAGCTTTTGTGTTTTCCACTTAATAAAATACTGTTGGATTTAATTTCGGTTTTCAGTTATAATTGAAGAGACAGCCCTCCCATTCATACTCAATTGTATTAATGTTTTCATTTAATCAGCTATGTAAACTGATTATGAGAATTCATTTCTTTACTCAACAACTTGTAGGTAGCATGTTTGTAAAAAAAATATGTTTGCCTATCAATGAACAGTAAATTATCATACTTTAAAAAATTCAAAAGTGCCTTGGTTGCAAGCAATCAGTTCCAAAAAGGGTCTTTTTCAATTTTCACTCTTGTTTTACATTGTTATTGTTCAATATCTGTTAATGCTATCTTTCTTGATAATGCCATACAATATAAATATAAATTTACAGAATAGAGAAATTTATAATTAAAAAATTCATTTTATGATGTGAGAACTGACACATTTAAGCCCAACTGGTCCAATTTGATGCCGATAACAGCAACGTCAATTGATAATAACAGGATGAAATATTTACAGTAGATGTCAAAAAAGTCTACGGATATGAAGTAGAATAGAAATCACCCACTGGCTACCTTTGGCTTTAATATCTAGTTCTGTAACAGAACAAACCTGTTATAATTACAAGTACCTAATTTCTGAGGTATTCTGCAAAGAAAATTCAGTTTTCTTTTCAACTGGTGGAAGTCCCCTACAATTCCTCTCATTTCTTGTTAAAACAAAACATTAAACTCTTCTTTTTATTCTTTAATTCTCAGGAGAATACCTTGGCAGTGTATTTGCATGCCCTGATTTTTTTACCCTGGACTTAGAAGCGGCAAAGTACCGTACATTCATATATATTGACAGCTAAGAAAAATTCAACTGTAAGGCAGACTGGCAATTTGTGGCACTTTATCGTTTAGACCAATAACAACAGCCTGACATACAAGCCCAAAACATTAGACACAAGCCCTTTAACGAGTATGGTGAGTAATCCCACTTATTGGATTAAGTTAATAAATTCACAGAAAAGATCCATGCAGGTTTCAATTATTCAGTTAACTGCAAAATGATCAAAGTAACAATCTAGTTGCAGAATACCCTGATGACGCTGGGAAATGCTTGGAAAAGGTCTAACTGCAATCCCACTGGGACAAACACTTTGCTAGTGGCAGGTTATTAACAGCCACAGTTAAAGAAGCACAATATCGGCTTCTGACACGTAGGAACCGTTCAGTTTGAATTTTTGCTGGTAATGCTTGATTTCATTATCTTCCGGACATTCACAGAGGCAAAGAGAAGGCCATACACAGGAGCCTCAATCCTACGAATTTCTAACCTTTCATTTAGCACAGCCAGTAACATTGGTTGGACCTAACTCTTTATATAGAACAATGTGCTACTTTCAGAATGCCCCAGTTGGTAGAGTCCTTAAAGAATGGCTTTAGAATTCCTCCCAATCTGACTGATATCATTTCAAAAGAAGGAGTGAAATACTTCAAATAATGCATAAATAATAATAATTACTTTCGATGTAGACATGCTGCTTACTAGAATGTTACTTAAACCTTTTTCACTTGGTGAGTAATTTCTATTCTATTACGTACCTGTAGACTTCTTTTATTTTTATTTACTCACTTACAGAATTCTTCCCAAAATTTATGAAAAACTGAAGGATTACACTCTGTAAAATCAAAATGACCCAAAGGGATTTTATGTTATGACTAATATGACAGTTGTCCAAAAATCTAAATATCACATATACGGCGAGAATGATTTTGTTTTGATATTTCAAATATAAATAATATTTGATGACTTCTGCAGAGAATTAAACTCTAACCCCAAACACTCATCTGACTACATGAAAACTTTTGGTTTAAACCAATGCTGTTAGGAATTTTAAAAAAAATCTTTTAAGACTGTGCCTAAAAAGCTGCAGGATATGGGCATTCTGGGATCAGGGTTGCCCACCCCTGGTTTACAGCACACAAGTTACATCAAATAATACTATTTTCTGGACTAAGGCAGAGGAAGACATGAACACAACACAAAGATGTCAGATTCACAAATCTCCCTATCATGATTGATACACTTTCCCCCCTCTTCTAACAAATTGTAGATTTCATTCTAGCAGTATTTTAATCATACTAATGGAATAAATGGTTTTGAACAGCACTTAATCAAATAAAATATCCTTATTAGAATTCCAGCAGCAACATTATGAATGAGATTCCGCTGTCTGATTGTCTTTCTAGGATGGCCAATAGTCCACCTTGCTGGACATGAGATAGGATGGCCAGAGAACAGACCAGTACACTAGTCCTCCCTGCTGGACATGAGATAGGATGGCCAGAGTACAGACCAGTGCACTAGTCCACCCTGCTGGACATGAGATAGGATGGCCAGAGAACAGACCAGTGCACTAGTCCACCCTGCTGGACATGAGATAGGATGGCCAGAGAACAGACCAGTGCACTAGTCCACCCTGCTGGACATGAGATAGGATGGCCAGAGAACAGACCAGT
>JAODJU010000036.1:7265114-7276042 GCA_026776725.1 Gnathonemus echidnorhynchus | reverse complement strand
ACATGAGATAGGATGGCCAGAGAACAGACCAGTGCACTAGTCCTCGCTGCTGGACATGAGATAGGATGGCCAGAGAACAGACCAGTGCACTAGTCCTCGCTGCTGGACATGAGATAGGATGGCCAGAGAATAGACCACAGCACTAGTCCACCCTGCTGGACATAAAGGCATGTGTGAGATTCTTTCTTTCACATGAACCCCACCATGCTTGTTAAGCTCATAAGATGAAAAAAGGCTGATTAGGTTATCATCCTAATATTTTTGCTAAACATAAGATCTGAATCCATTAATCCATTACACTTATGGTTTCTAACCTTTTGACTTTAGCAGATGTACTTATGCATGCAAAAATTTCACAGACTGGTCAAATGGCTGGGGGGTGGGGTTATGCCCTGGCAGATTGATCAGAGATCTCATAAGTTTATCCATTTCCTTTTCTGCCCAATGCAAAAACAACATGCAAATATGAGGGGTTGTTTAAAAATTAAGATATATAGTTAATTTTCAGAAATTAACCAACCCATCTGCAAACCTCTGGTGAATACTGACCACAGACTGGATGGGAACCCTTAAATTACAGCACCAATATTTCTTACTTGGTTTTTAGTATTTAGAGAGCAATAACGCCAATGTTGCCAAACAGAATTATTTTTGTCTTGTCTTTAAAAAAATGTTGACACATCCGAGTGTCTATTCTATTGGCATAGCTACAGTATCTTGTTGTTTAGCAAGATTTGGCTTAGAAGGAGCATTTCGAATTTGGAAATGTGTCTTATGGTGGTCTTTTCAGATTCCCAATTGCCAATGCCAATAAAATAACCTTCTAAATGCAGTATAAACCAATTGAGGAATGTTCCAGATAGCCCTTCTCAATTTTTTTGCAATCAATGAAGTATTTTATTGTTGACAATATCTAGAATATATATATTTATAAAACCAAACCAAAATCAGTATTTTGACTAATGTCATATAGTACCCATAGGTGGAGAGTAAAGTAAAAATCCAGACCAAGATTTTGTTTCAACCAACCAGTTGAGTACTCTGTGACTGTGACATTTCATACTCAATGAATTGGTTGAAATAAAATCTTGCTCTGGATTTTTTTTTTACTATCCATCTCTGATAGTACCTTTCTAAGAGCTGTCTCAGTGCTAGCCTATCATGTAGCTGGAAATAGAACTTGAAGTTGTATAAATACTCATCTACGTTTAGAAAGTTGATGCGTAGATTACAAACAATGGTAGCACTAAGTTAAAACACCCATGGATGATGCATTATAGATACCATTATAATGCATTATAGTGCATTCATAAAGTGTTATTAACACGGCTATAACTATTTATAAAATGGCTTATACTGACCATTATAATGCATTATGAAGGTATCTATAGCGTATTACAGATGAGAGCTTCATAAGGCAGTCATAATGTATAATAAACATGGCTATAATGTGTTCTGCCTTTTTATAAATAGTTATATCCATTTTTATAATACTTTATGAATGCATTGTAATGCATTGTGAAGGAATCTATAATGAATTATCCAAGGGTACTTTAAGTTAAGTGCTACCAAAACAACTTTCTGAATAATTATGATGGGGGGAAATGGTCTATAAAAATAGGTCTATAATTAATTAGTATGGAGGCATCAAGACTGCTCTTTTTGGGAGGGGCTTAATAACTGTTTTGACTGACTCTTGCAAAATGCTTGATAGGACTGAGCCATTCAGTATTTGCAGAAAATCCATTGCTAAGCGATCGACAATGTTTCTCACTAAGCTGGCAGGCAGAGCGTCAAGACAGCAGGCTTAGGGTGCCTCATTATTTCTTTTAGTCTTTTTTTAATTTTACAGTCAACAGAACTGAATTCTAACATCACGCACATTTTTTTCTTTAAAGCAGTAAAGATGCCAGTGTTTCACTGTTTGACAGGGAGGTGTTAATGGCCAGTCTAAAATTTTGGATTTTACATGCAAACTCATTACACATTTTGAAGGATATGAGACAGGGGTGTAATTGCCTTGGAGGATGCATTAGCATATCAGGTTAAAGATTTTCATGTTTACTAATGTGGAAAAAAAAGATTGCCCTTACTTATTTCAAATTTATAAGTATGAAGTATCTGTTCCTTGGTGCTTTCTGCTTACCAGAGATAGTTTTACATCTTCAGGTGAAAATGGCATCAACAGCATTCAGAGATTTGGAATTAAAATTATAGAGGAAGGCATCAACAGAGTCTGATGCTACGCTTGGGCACATAGACATCGTTTTCATAAATACAGCACCAGCGCTGTCATTTATATGTCTAGTTTGGCAAGAAACAGATCTGGTTTTGATATCAGTGTAAACTGAAATATGAAAGATAATACAGGAAGTCCTTAACAGTGCTAGAATATTGTAACCCTTGATGACCAAATGTGGTGTGACTGGGGCCCTTTCACAAGCTGCAACAAACTCATGATCGCAATTTGGTGAGGTGACGTGGATTTAGTCACAGGCAGCTGTGGGTTCCTTCACTTTCCCAGACTAATAGAAACACTGCTTCATCCAATGCCTGATGGATGGATAGCATGTATGTGAAATGCTAGACCAATGCAAAGTCTGAGTTCACTGAGGGAAAGATGTAGCCCTTAGTCTAGCATGAGGGATCCTTGGGAAGAGTCAGTTATGGCTTGATTAGAGGTCCTGTGGTGAAGCACAAGGTCGCAGCTGCAGAAGAGAAACTGAATGTTACTCACTTATGTAAGTCTGAGGCTGTTTTTAGGGTCTGATTCAGCCTCTCAACCCTGTAACTATTCTGATAGTCATAGAAATCCATCTAAATCGGACAATATTACCCCCATTCAGCAAAGAGACTATCCAAGATAATGACTGCTGGGCTCATAGAAACCTGTGCTCCACTTTAAGCTATCTGGAGTACAAACCACAGAGGACACGCTTGTGCTGCTGTACAGCCTCCGACCAAGGATTCTATGACACTGTCCATCTCATAATAGGTTGTCATAACACTGCTTGAATCACAGAATTCCCAAATGGCGCTCATTTTGCATGCTGAGCATATGTTCTTGAAAGACCACCAGGCCGTGCAGTATTCTTTCTAGGAGAGATCAACATAAGTTGGTTGTAGGAAGATGGTTCATCAGGAATGTCAACCTATGTAGGCATGAATGTAAATAAGGAACTGAAAGACTAGAGGGTTATCTGGAGACCGAAAAAGATCATATTTTTACGTCATGAACAAAACATCTGAATGAGGTCAGGCTCCACAGCAAAAGGGGTAGAATCAGACGGGCTTTGCATAGAAGAAAATAATGCAGTCAGAGGTGACTGCTCCACATCATTCCAGGGCAGGTATCAAGTTATTAGGTATTATTGCTTTATTCACCTCCCTGAGGCAAACACATTTGCATAGGTCTCCACACTTCTTTGCAATCAGATCATTAGCAAGCTTTAGTGCTGCATCGACTTGCCGAACAATGCTAGCCTTTAATAATTTACTTACAAACTCAGCACATAAGGTCAACGCGGTTGCTGAATGACTGAACACACAAAAAAAAATCAAGGAAAGGCTGATGCTTAAATGCAGGGAATTAGCTTATGCTATCAAACTGTTAGAATGGTGGATCTTTTGGTATCTCAGACAGCAAAATCAAAGGCAACAAATAAGAACAAGGGTATAACTCTACAGTTGACAACCATATGGACCTTTTTGGAGCTTACAATGACAATACAATGAGTTGCAGGTTCTAGAAAAAAACTGCATAACTATAGATGGATTCAATGGAACAATGAATTTGACAAAGGTCAGCTTTCCACAGCAGTTGAATAGATGTCTACAAGAGGATATCTTCTGAGCACTAGTCTCGTGAATAGATCTTCGTTATAGCGCAGGGCTGTTGCTGACTGCCAATAATATTTTTCAAAACTGACATCAAGGAAAATGTGCTATCAGGCTGTGTTTGAGATATATAAAGGCAGTAATGAGAGCGAGGACTGGCCTGTTAGTCTCAAGAATCAAATTTAGTCACATGCCAATCGCAGAAAGATGAATAAGATCACCAGGAAGGGTATCAGCAATCACTTCCTGGCTGGTGGGTTATTAGAATTTTGATGCCTGATTAGTTTGTCCTATTACTGTATGCCCAAATTAAGAACGAACCACTAAGCCACACAAATTAGCTACAAACTGGTCTACTGACTCACAAGGCTCTTGGCTGCTACTGCTGAAAAAGAATTTGGTAGTGAATCGACACTCTGGCAGGAAGTGAGAGTGCAAAAGAGCAACGATGGCGGCACTTCGTCTGGGTTCCGAGGGCCTGATATTACGTCGCCCGGCGTGTATAAGGATGGCCTGTTTGTGCTCTTCGCTCATGGCTTCTAATCCAAGAGCAACCACATACGTCTTCAAAGAATTCAAGTCACAGCCTCCAGGATACAGCAGACCTTTCAGGAAATAAGGAGGTAAGGGGGCAGTGGTGCGTATCCTCAGTGACAAATTGTTTCAGCGGTTAAGAGGTGGTGAATTGCACACTAAGCTCTCTTCTCCATACTGCTTTGTGCTGTAATACACTGGCACTTGTCATGATTATTGCTCTTAAAAGAATAACAGAGAGCTAACAGAAACTGTGAGCACGTAACATTCCAACATTTAAACTTTTTTAAACCTCCCGCTTAAAATAAATGATCAAAGAAATAACTTATATTATATTCTCTTTTTTTAATGTTGTTGACGAAATACTATGCTTTCATCATACAGCATATTTTACCTACATTAACCAATAACTAGATTCAACTATATAGGAGTGCTTGATATTTTAATACTTCACACTGTAGTTTTTTGAGGTAATACTCATCCATTCATTGTTTCATTGTTTCAGTGAAAATAAGCAGTAGTAACTAGCGTAGGGAGGGGTATATACAGGACTGCAGTGACCAGAACTTTTCAGAAGGAACTTAAGCCAACATGCTATTCTGATGTTTAATAATGAAAATACAAACCCAGCAGCAGAGGTGCTGGTGGGGGCGGGGGGGTTAGGATGATTCCTAGGGCTCCTGAGGGGCCCTAAAATATTTGGAACGACGTAATTGGATTGGTCTGGGTTGGAGACCCAATATGAAATGCTTTCAAGGGGCCCAGAGGCTTTAGGGGCGTGAGGTTACAGTGTGACTCACTGGGACGTCCTGCCACTACTACTCAATATCGCACAGCACGATTATTACCAAAAATGTCATCAAAAAGGAACAGATCTAGCTTATGTAATTCTTATTAACACTATGCATGCTAAATAGCACTACATCTGTTAATTTTCTACCATATATAATTTCTGTTTTGTATATGATTATTACAATTTCAACACCTATCAGCTGAGTCCAATGACTGTACATCAAAATTAACATTACATAACATATATAATATAAAAGAATCTAACCAGCAAGTTTTAAAGCGCATTTTTAGATGCATGCAGTGCATTAGCTGGTATATGTGTTTTGTGATCATATGCATTAAAAGTAGAAAAACATAAAAATAATGTTACTTATTAAAATGATGTTACTGTGTCCGCTGGCATGTCTTTGAAAATTGCATTAATGATACAAGCTTGGACTTGTATTGTTTTTGGGATACTTTTCTTCTTTGCATGATTGCCAATTGAAGCATATCCAGATCTCTTCCTTTGTGACTGTTGCAAAAACAGGAATTGGGAAACAGGTGGTTTGTCTGAAGGGAAAAGGTTACAGGAAACCAAAGCTTGCTTGAGGAAGTCGCAAAGGGTGGACTTTGAAAAACAAAACAAAAGGATAGTGCTTCCTGAGTGGACAATTCTTAAGTTAATTGTGCATTTAGTGTTATACCCATCAACAGCGTCAAAAAGTCCAATACAAAATAGCTTTTACAACTTTTTCAAATACTTTATGCATTTCATAAAACTTGGCTGGCCACACCAATTTGTAAATCTGTTGGTGTTACAGAGAAAAGATAATAATTATTAGTGGAATAAACTATAGAAAAATGCTGTTTTGGAGTAGAAATCTCTGTATCCCATACAATTAAAAAAGAATAACACACCCTGACCTGCATAAGTGGTTAAAATATAGGATGACAGCCACCAACTGATTATCAGTATTGGTTATTTTACTGCCCATGTTGCATGATGACTATATTGCTGTTT
The DNA here is from genome assembly GCA_026776725.1 of Gnathonemus echidnorhynchus. Taxonomy (NCBI): domain Eukaryota; kingdom Metazoa; phylum Chordata; class Actinopteri; order Osteoglossiformes; family Mormyridae; genus Gnathonemus; species Gnathonemus echidnorhynchus. The sequence continues at coordinate 7,269,876 of JAODJU010000036.1, read as the reverse complement.
GGTGAACAATAACCCCCCCACACCCCAAAAAAAAGCTACACATACACTGCGCAGTGAACCATTAGCTACTTATACAAAAATAAACTTTAGACAAGTGGAACCTGCTTTGGTGGACTGCAAACATAAGAATGGTCTCCTGCTTACCCGTCAGCAGCCAATTCCACAGCATCTGCTAAATCTGGGCAAATTTTACTAGAGAAGTTGTGCAGCGTGATGTTGCCATACATGCATTGAATAGTTAATATTCTGCTGTTCTCCAAAAATCTACGTGATTCCAGATCAGTCCCTCAACCATTTCTTATCTAGAGATTGGACTCAACTGGCGGATATTGGAATGAAACACAATTTCATCCGGACCACGCATTAATTTCCTCTGCTTAACACCCCCTCCCCCCCCCCCAGCAAAATTGTATCCTCAGGGACCCCCCCAGCACTGCCACCACCCTTGAAATAACTGTACACCATTACAACCACCTCCCAGGACACAATATAGAACTCGGGCCAGAACATCAGCTTGAACTGAGGCCGATTCCAGGTACATTTGTTAAATCTCAGATTCAGATTCAGATGCTTTATTGTCATTGTTGTTTCCACAGCAACGGAATTTTAAAGGTGCATCCTCTCCAGTGTCACATCCAAACAGTAGTCACATAGTGACAACGAAACATCAAATAAATAAACAGACAAACAATAAATAAAGCAGGCGTATACTTCTCTGGATTCCAAATAAGTACTCAAGTTTTCACCATCACAAAATTTCTTATAGTAATATTCATGCTGGTTTTGTCTACAGACTTCTGTTCCATATGAGTCATTTTTTTCAGGTTCAATTATTTCATTCCTCTGGTCTAATTTGAGCAGGGTTTATGCTTTATTGATTTTGTGGTAGTGATTCATGGGATGCAGTGCTGGCTTGGTAAGCCACTCATGATCGGTTCTATTTTAATGGCCCACCCCTTATTGAACAAAAAAGCCGAATGCATTTTCACTAATTGTGCTAAGTTTTGTGGTCTCTTTAAACACGACCGAAAACGTTGGTGCCATTAAGGTTGTCTTGCTTTTTAGTGTTATTAGCCTCCAGTGGATGCTAGAACGCAACTGATTATTTTCACCATAATGTAATCGTGAAATTGGCTAATTAATAAGCAGGAAAGCTGCAGAAGTCAACAATGCAGGCCTGGCCAATCAATGACGCATAGCCATAAACTGGCCAGCAATGATAATCACTTAAAGAGATTGCACTGCAATCAATTAATGGTCTCACTGAGCTATATTGAAGTCAGCAAAATGTATAACACCAATATACCAATGATTCCTGCAACCCAATGGATTTACTTCAGATTGTGATAAATGAGTCCACATATATAATTGGATAATTCTATTTACTCTGTACTGAACCTTTGCCGTACGTCTGAATAATGTCTTATTACTCACAATGGCTTTTATGCAGCTGTATCAGTTTTTAGAGCGAAAGGGTCTGTTCCTAAGTATTAGAAGATTTTAAAAGCAATTACAGAAGTTGCTGTGTAGAATAAATCCAACTTCAAAATCAGAATCAAGTGGTTTAAAAAATTTCACTTTAGATGTCAGACCGATCAGACAGGACAAACACAGCAGTATTGGATATAACCTTGTTACAGCTTATTTAGGGGCAGCCAGAGGGTGGCTGGGACCCTGAGATCAGACTCACTTGTTTGATGCGGTCTGGGTTGACGGTGGTTTGGGGCTGCAAAATGCCCACCGGCTCTGTTTTCTGGGCGCTCTGGGGCATCTCACGCACTTTCTCGGCAATGAAATTGTGGACTCCATTCAGCGCCTCTACTGTCCCTTGAATAAGACACACTCGCTCTGTTGTTCCTGCAAGTAAGAAGTGCATAGAGAACATATTAATTCATGTGCAATATTCATATCTGTATTTCATACTGATGTTCTTATGGACTTTTTTCAACCATTATATTTTCATTACAGCAACATTACTTCATGCTTTTCCACGTGAAAGTCATTGTCAATTAAAAAACACAGAGGTATGCTAGAGTTTTAAGATGTGGCAAAAAAAAAAATCTCAGATCTGGAATTAAAAGGAACAGGTCAGTATTATTACGTATTTCAAAGAAACTGGCTTTTAGAGATCCTGACATAATGAAAACTCGCTGTCAGACTGTGACTGAAGGTGCGCCATCCATCACTTATAACATCAATGATGTATGTCTGATTTAAAATATTTATCATCCTTGCATCAATAAAACTATTAAAAAGTAAGCTGAAATAGATAAATTGCCCTACTTTTATCCAAAACATTTTTGCCCATTTGCACAGATTCATACTGTATTTTGTTAAAAAAAATAAAATAAAAACTTTTCTGGAGGGTGCAACAGCAAGACTATGGAACTTGACATCTGTGGATTACACGGGCATATTCTCAATCACTGTGGTAAACGACTGATCATTTGAAAAGTTTCGATATGATTTTGAATCCACAAGGTTTCTCAATAAGACTAATAAAGCTCTCTTACACAGCATGTACTTGCACAAAATACATTCTGCGAGTGAAGATAAACATGACAGCCTTTGGCCTTTATAGACAACAGGGAGGCTTCACAATGGCTAAATAATGGGGAGTGGGGGAAAGTGAAATTTGAATGCGGTTCAGTCCTTATCGCCAGCATACAGCTGGGCTTCCGGCACCCTCCTTTCTTCTTGTTTTAACTTAGGTCAGCTGGGTCTTAGCCGTGCAGTCATGCAGTGATATTAATAAAGCCAAACTGAGAAAACTCTGGATTTGTACAGAAGCTTTCACGAGGCTGTGACAGCTGGCCTCCCGTGGGTGATCAGGGAGGAACATCTCAGACTGTGAATTAATTGAGTAGAGATTGTCATTGTATTTGGCTCAGAGGTGACCATAGGTGAAAGGTTTGTGCAAGGTCAGTGGAGACTATCCTATCCCACCCAGTCCACTGTTTGCCATACTCCATTAATGTGGGGTTAAAATTTTCAATTGTGTTTGAGAAAAAGAAGTACGAAGAACAGGATTAGCCTGTGGTTATTTTTGAATATTACTCTACCTATGTATACGGTGTAAATCTTATGTTATTCCCAGAGTACAAACTGACTCTAAGGTCTTTGTATTGGACCTTAGCTCAGCCTGAAAAGGTAAAGCCCATCAGATGATTGGGGAAACAAAAACCTCAGATACTTATCAAAATAATCAAGGTTACACGAAACTGAATTTGCACAAACAGCCCACAAGCTGAAAAAACCTGCTACATCCAGGTCAAATTTTATGTTTTCCACTTAAGCAATATATGAAATAAAACTTTGTCCCATAAGATTATTTTATTTTAAAAATCATTGTAATTGCATAAGCTGTTTAAAATGACATAATTGCTCTTGTCATACCCAGAAAGGGCGCTATTTGTGTTCCCAATAACGCAAACTTTTCTTTAAATGGTTAACTTACTGTGGATTGTTTTCAAAATCACAAAAGGTACACTGAATGAATCGTAAAAAAGCCTTTAGATATTTTTCATTAAAATTGGAGACTTTTAATGACTAAGGATTTAAATGGGTTTCCTTTGATGGATGTCTCCATTTACATTTTGTTTATATATTGCATATTAATCAATATTAATTGAGCAGAGCCAGGAGGGGTATCAGCAAGAATTATGTATGGATATGTTCGACATACAATTTGATTTCAGAAAATACAAAGCTGTTTACACAAGCGCTTTCTTGAGTGACATCATGACTGGTGTTATTGTGGTTATTAACCATTGACTGGCATAAAACGATCAGCACTCATAGTGTAAGCTACTGAAAGATTTCAAGACTGCAAACCTGTGGGTACTACTTTATTTGTGCCTGTGGGAGTTTGTTCAGAGAGATAATCAATTAGATTGTAGCGGAGGTGGGTCCAAGCAACTAGAGGAGGTGGGGACAGCCAATCAGTTGTCTTGGTCCCGCCTCTTCTAGTTGCTTGGACCCACCTCTGCCACAATCTAATTGGTTATCTCTCTGAACCAATCATTTTTCCCTCTGCTGTAAAACGCTCAGGAGCTTTATTTGCGATTCTTTATTTTATGATTTTATTTTCTGCCTTTGTCTTATTCCACGGAAAGCCGAACACCAAAAATGGTAACATTAACAAATCAAAGTTTGCAGAAGCAGGAAATTGCTATGCAATAGCTGCTAAAATGCAGACTAAATAAAAGATGCCAACTGCTCAGGCAAAGTTTCTTTCGCTGTAATACCAGCAATTTTAGAACTGAGAAGAAAGCTACAGTCCCCTTTACCTTCGATGTAATGCTTTCCATTCTGGTTTCTTTAGTACCATCAAGCTGCAACAGTGTGCTGTAACACAAGGCCAAACCATTGAAGGCATTACAGATGTTTCCAGGCTCCAACTTTGAGAACGATGGCCTCGCCCTTTTCCTTTTTGACTTATATTTTCCAGTCCGCCCAATGCAGTCACTTGATTGCAATTTATAAACTGATGGTTCCTCTGGGAGTCCCACTTATTGTTTCAGCGTAGAGTGCTGATAATGAAAGAGTTCTGAGGGGCTTAAAGGACGCGGAACCCAACAAAGGGAGACAGTTTATTCAGAGCGAATGACAAGTTCTTAGTCTCCATGGCAACTGGCACCTCACCCCTAACCCCCTCCGCATGAGATTGTGGGGCAGCTGTTGGTGAGGTAATGTGTTGTTACATTGCCATTAGATGCAGGAGATGCCAATGACTTGCATATGCTTATGTAATCATGAATGG
>JAODJU010000036.1:7226654-7265104 GCA_026776725.1 Gnathonemus echidnorhynchus | reverse complement strand
GGGGGGTGGGGGGGGGGGGGGTAGAGGTAGTCCTGGGACTGGAAAAATTGGGAATGATTTCCATGCAAAATCCTTTTTTTGCTTTCTTCGCTGACAAAATCTTTCACTTTTAGTTTGCTACATCATTACATTCACAGTGAGTGGGTTACAAAAAAATTACTGTCTAGAATTTCGAACATCATAATATTAGACCTAAGAAAAAATGAATTCCTCTTCAGTGATGTCACTTTCAGCAACCCTGGGCTTCATCATCACTCAATGTCTCTCGGCCCCTACTTCAGCCCAAGCTCAGCTGCGGCAGCTAACTGCTTTCTGCGCCCACATATAACCCCCCCGACGCTGCCGTAAGCACTTGCAGTGAAAACAAAAATAGGCCTTTCGGCTTTAAAGGTCTCATTTCCGTTTTTTCACTTTATGCCTCACCCGCCATGAGACCTAATTTCAGAAGAGTGAGAGATCACACAAGGACCGCTAACTGCATGCAGGGATTTCTATGTTCTGCACATTCAAATAACTAACAAGAAGTGCAGCCTGGCACATAAATACATACACATGTACTCCGCGGATACGTTATTAGGACGTAAGTATAACCCACTTTACGCACCAGGATTGTTTCAAGGGTTGATGAGTGGTGCATTCAGAGAGGCCATTCTGCAAACCATTGTTCTCCCATGCTTTTGTTTTTCTACTTGCGACCTTCCTGTTTCTCATCAGGTCTGGCCATTCCCCTCTGACCTCCCATTAACAAGGTGTTTTTCAACCACAATAATGCGTGTTACCCACCTCAAAACCTCACCCACTAGCGTAGTATGCTTGGCTAATCAATACCTCAAGTTCATTAGCTAATTAAGCGAACTGGTGGTGAAATTTAGCAAATGCATAGAATGGCTGGGCTGCCCGCAAGGAGAGGTTTGGGAACAGCATTCTTCTAGCGGTCCAACAAATACCACTTTTTGGGGAACAGAAGGAATTACTATTAATGTTTGTTGTCTTGCAGTTCATTTGCAGTTGTTCTAATGTGTTTTTTCTGAGCAAATAATAAAAAAAAAAATTTCACTATACGGATATAGAAAACAGATGGATGGATGATGGATGGATGGATATAATTCATGATTTCATGCATGCACACACATATCTGACTGCATTGTAAGGCATGTAAGGCAGATTAATGCATGTATTTGCAATAAATATCAAAAGAACATATTGGCAGAAACTGACAGTGCACAAAACTTAATACAAATTCTACATAATTTTTAGCTCATTTTTATTATTTAAACTGTATTTAATATATATGTGACACATTTTAATGTAGGCCTTTGCAATAGTAAATATTTATAAATGATTTTCTTATGTATAATTATATTTATGCTACCAGTTACCAGTTTATCAATATGAAATATTAAGCATGATTGCTTAGATTTAATTAATTGTATTTAACATAAAATGCAGTTTTTTAGACATTTTGCTATAAATATGTTACCAATAATTCACAATTACAACTCAATGACTTCCATTGTAATACAGCAAAAACAATGAGTTTGTACTGTAATGCAAGATGACGCCCTCAGAATATCTATTGATTGCTATGTGTCTGGTTCCCACAGATTGCCTCTCTATCATTTCAGCCTCGTTGTAGAATACTGGACTTTGCATCAAACAAGCGAGAACTTCTGCGGAGCCAAAATGAAGTCCAGAGTCTTCTTCACTCAGAGAAAAAAAAAATACAGTAGTCAAAGGAAACAATGCTTGGATTTAAACCCTTAGAAACAATAAGACTGCAATGAACTGAGCTGAAAAAACAGAAGTAGCTGTACGTGTGAGTTCTTGACCTTCTATATAAGTACTCCCAACAGAATACGGTGATTAAAATGGACAATGGTCCTCCAAGTCAAATAAGCCCCATCAATTATCACAAAATCAGAATTGCTAGAATGGCTATAGTGCTGACAACTGGCTTAAACAAAGAAATATAAACAATGACATTTATGGCCAGATGATACGTTACAAGACTGATTCACAACACAATAGGAAATGGTCCAATGTACAGCGAAGCTCATTTTCAACACAGCACCCAAAAGGCTCGTCTTCCATAACCAGTCCCAGTCTCTCACAGTTACTTGATTTAGACAGAGGAAACAATTTGATGCCAAGCATTTCAAATCTGTTTAAAGAACCACTGCCATAATTCACGTGGAAGGTTTTCCATGAAAAACAGGCATTTTGGGGGACACATAATGTTTATGCATGGATATGTGTGAGGGAGACTGTCTTTTCCTATTTGCTTTACTTACTGTATTCATGACATTTGTCAAAGGTAGGATGACCTTTTCTTCTATACTGAATCCATAATGGCCCATTCAAAGAGGGTTGGCTTTTGTCAGGTATTTTAACTTTTTATAGCTGGGGAGAATCATTAAAGGGTATACTGCTCCCTCTGGTCATTGCCCCCATTTCTGCAAAGCTAGTTATGCTATTTACACGTTTCCCACATTGAAGTTACATTCTGCAGGGTTAAGCAGAAACTATATAAAACACATGAATGTAGCTTCCCAGAAGGACACATTCTTCATGACGAGACATAGACCTACCTCTAATGCATTCACCCCTACTAAACTGGGAACTGTAAGGTCATATCAGAACGTTTGTAAATGACTTATGAAGATGAATGAAAGAGTTTTGTGCCTCCTGAGTCCACGTAATACGCCAGGTCACTCTAGCCATGGCCATGAAGAAAGAAGCTAAGGAACTGAACTGTCTGATAAAATTCAGATAGAGGTTTGTGAATCCAATAAGCTACCTTTGAAACTGGTAGGCAGAAGCGGACATTTCAGGTCCAGAAAGTAAAGATCCAAACCAGGATTTTGTTTCAACCAACCAGTTGAACATAATGAGTCACAGTCACAGAGTACTGTTGGTTGAAACAAAATCCTGGTTTGGATTTTTAATTTCTGGACCCGAAATGTCCGCCTCTGTTGGTAGGGGCTAATCATTCCAACTCAGACTTCATATTCTGAACATAAAGACCATAAATACAATGGAAGTAGACTGGATAAATAGAGGCTGATACTGTTTCTTAATGGTGATGTTGTACAGTCCTCAGTATACATAGAACTCGCAGAAAGTCATGGGACACTTGCTAAACTCAGTAAAAATGTTGCAGATTTATTGGTTTCATAACAAAAGTTTATGACAAACAGTATTTAACATATCTGAACATATCTTCCCCACTGACATTTCCTTTTTATTGAGTGTCGTAATTTTTTTGACTGACTCATTCAGTTCTGCAATTGTAGTCACTGGCTCCCAAAGAGATACTAAACACAAATGCCTGGTGTTTTATGTAATCGCAAAGGTGTTACTAATTGAAAAGCACCAAGATTTTCTGTGAGTGTTATATGCACAAGAGACATCAAACATAACCTAACACAATCTAGATACTACATTAAATTTGAGACTTATAATCAGTAGATGGTTTATATACAATTACAGGAACATAGAGGTAGCAACATAGCTTCTTTAGGTTTACTAAATTAAATAATTATAAATCAAAATAATGAGCATTAATGCATGATTACACAAGCTTGCCATCATGACATGATATGGTTTAGCACAAATGGGGATTGTAGCTGATATTATGTAAAATCTCCCAGTGTGAAACTTTAAAAAAAAAAAAAAACTTTAAGGGACATCAAGCCTTTTGACAGATGCATATAAGGCAGTTTAGTGATTTAGTGATGCCCTAGATTATTGTCGTATAAGGGTAGCAAGCAGTAGATACTGTTGAATTTCCTGGTCAGATAAGAAAACACACGGTTAATGACCTGTGGTTACTTATGGTTAAGGTTAGAGATGGGTAGGGGTTAAGGTCGTCATGTTGGGATTAGAGTTTTCCCCATGGAAATGAATGGAGAGTCCCCACAAAGGTATAACTGCAAACATGTGTGTGTGTGTGTGTGTGTGTGTGTGTGTGTGTGCACGCGCATGCCCTGCACTGGACCAGCATCTTCCATGTAGGCTGTCCCCTGCCTTGTTGCCTGTATTTTCTTTGATGGGCTCCTGTCTCTCTACGATCCTATACTGGCATTAGATTTGTTCAGGTTTGACGGCTATGAGGTTAATTTCGTTGGGGTCAAGTGTTACCCTGCCTGCACCTGTCAAACATAACATGTATGCACTCATTGCTTTGAAATAGCAGTGATTTTTTTTTTTCGTCATAGCCATGGATTTTAAACCACTTAGGTGCACCAGGCCAGCTGTTAGGTCAGAATCCATGTGAGCCAACTGCTTTTGTTAACTGGACAAGACATCTGCTGCTTGCTGTCCTCGCAGACCACATGTGATGTCAGGTATCGCTAAACTGCCTAAAGTTCATCTGGCAAGAGATGACTGATGCCCCATAAAGAGTTTCAAAACATTCAACCTGGGGGAGTCATACAATATCAACTATCTTGCCCATGCCTTACCCATATCCACATGTCTCACCACGCGACCTTGGTTACAAAGAACTGTTTACCAGGGGGTCATGATTTTCAGCAATGGTGTTTTCTCAGCAATGGTAAGCTGTCGTAGCGGCAGAGACTAACTCCACTTGTATGAGAATGAGGACTGTTTAATCCATGTGAATTGCTGCAGTAATAATCAAAGTCATATGGAATACGAGGCATGTTCAGCATCTATAGTAACCTATGTTTGCCCATGGGCTCAGATCTACTGTTGAATCTTTGATCTTGATACAAAAGTCTGTTGTCTGTTTTTATTGGTCCAGTAAAACCACACCTGGAGAAGTGAGACAGTTTGTACATTAAAATGTAAGCTGCCCTAGATAAAGACGTCCCTTGAGCAAATTAATTATGCACATAATGCAATGCTTAGCTTTTAAGCCAAGATCTTCCAAGATGGTCTTGTTTTCAGGGCAAAATTCAGCTTTCAGGCGATTTGGCAGTCAGTTTTGTGAGCCCGTCGGCCAGGATGGCAATGTGAAATGCTACTGAGAACCTTGGGGTCCCACATTAGCCCCCTGCACCTGCTTGAAGTGGGGGGGGGGGTTGGGCATGAAAGCCCCAATTGTGGCGAAGGAGCTTGGGAAGCCTCCGCTGACCCCCAGCTTCTAAAGTTTCATTGTAGCTTGAGATAAAGACAGGATGGAGAAGCAGGAGTCCTGTCAGTGGCGCCTCTAGGCCAAAGGAAGAAACCTTCCCTACTCTAAAGGGGATAATCTCCCATTTTCACTGATCATGCTGAGCATGTGAGGGCTGTTTAATGCAGCTGCAGAAGCTGAGACAGAAAACATTAATTATCTCCATTGTGGGTAACAGTGGAAAGGCTTCACCATTCTTCTATACCTTACCGAGAAAGCATTTGAACAATGTGAATAGTGAAATATGTACGAAGATTCACACATAAAAAACACAATAAATACAAATAAACACTGGGTAGCTTTTAAAAAAATGCCAGACATATTAGCGCATGACGTTAGTGTTCCAATACTCTTCATGGAACTACCTCTCACCCAGTCATTTATATCTACAAAAAAAGAGAAGAAAAAAAAATACAATCTCCGGCTGGACTTTTTCCTGGTTTTACTCTGCTGCTTTGTTTGCCCCTCTCCAATCACCTATTGGCCTGGACACATATAATTAGAGACCCCCAGTCTGGTGCAATTAAACCAAGAGCACGGTCCTGTATGGAAATAGCCATTTGGGAAGCTGATGTCTTTGTGGGCTGTCACTGAAATGAATCATCAGAGCGGGAGGGCTTTTCAGCGGCGATTAGAGATAATGGAGCGAAAAGGGGGTCATAGGGGTTGGGGGCAGGTGCACGGTCTACTTGAGGAATGGTTCAGATGGGACCCAGAAGGTAAGAGTGCCAGTCAATCCACAAATCACAGGTGCTGAATGGAATCATTTTTAATGGACACACACCCCCAGACGGCTTGTTAAAAGACAGCACTGCGCATCAAACCCTAAGTTTTCCTTTTTACTGCAGCCCCTAAGTCATTTACTTAATTCATTTTCCCTTCTATAATATAAACTGGAGGATTCTGAGGCTGTAGCCTCAGGCCATGCAGAGGATGGACAATCTATGGTGGCAATGGCATCTTTTGATTACTATAAATGAAATTCTTTTAAAAAAAAAAAAAAGCTTAAAACAGGTCAATGCTGAGTCACAGAATGACGCTGAAATGTATTAAAATATAAATTGTTCTATCTCATAAACTGTTTGGACAACAAAGGTCCACAGCAATAAAGGAATTTTTTGCTCTGCTGACTAAAACAAATAAACAAGCAAAGTCGTGTAAACAGAACAGCCACTTCACAAATATTTTTGCTTATTTCTTTTTTATATAAATTACTTAGTTATCTGTAAAATAATGACGTCTTACAGCCAAATGTTAGCATTTTCCACCAATATTTGATTCTAACACCATCAGAATCTTCTGGAATCCTAACCCACAAGAATTAAACCCCTACTCATTTTTAATCCATCTTATTTACTTTTTTATTGTAGTAGTCACATAGTAACATGGCATAACCAGAACACTATGTCAGCCCACGAAAAGGCTCATAAATTAATTCCCCTTCATAGCCACCTTTCAAGGGTAACTGTTACATGTCAACAGCATTTCTATGGATAAAACAACCAAGAGTCCCTGAAGTAAAACCACACAAACACAGGGAGAAAATGAATTCCTTACATATATGACAGGGATCAAATCAAATTCAAGAATCCTAATTTCTCAAAAAACACAGGAAAACAATTATGAATAACTTGAGAACTGTAAACACAAACAGACACTCAAATGCTAATAGACACAAATACAATACAAACACCTAAGGTATACGTTACAATATTATAATTAATTTATAATTAATTAATGGAAAATTACTTTTTTCCATCATGTAATGCACCACTCGATCTTCCCTCCAATCAATATCCATTTACTTGACTGAATATTTAAAATATGTCCTATAAAAAGTTATTTATAACCTACTTTTAGAACAGTCTAAAGACTATAGCCATTTCATTGCATTTTTAACTGAATAAAACCTCAATTCTACAGTGCAGGCTCAGCCTATAATAGTATCGCCTAATCTTGGCATTGGATAAATGTGGACCTGTGAAGTCACAACGTGAAGATGTGCACAAATATTCCCACAGGAAAAATACTGGGTTATGGGCCGCAAAAATGGTATATATAGTCCCTGGTAGCTGTACTGAAAAAGAAAAATTCTTTTAAAATGTCCCAATATTCTCCTAACAATGACATTGTATAATTATAATGCAATCAGGTGATAAACTGTATCTCTTTGTCTGTCTTTATGTCCATGTCTTAAATGTCATATCTACATTATATGCCAGTATTTATATTCTATTACTCCTCATTGCGCACTATGACCAATGAGAAGGACGTTTCACTTCAGTGTATGAGTCTATGTATCATATATCTGATGCTGACAATAAGACATAGTTTGCCTTTGACTCTGTAATTGCATTAAATACTACCCTTTCTCACTTCTCCGATTCAGTAGTCTCTGGAGAGCTATATAATGATGCACTAGAGCATCAAGAAAATCTCACCATTCTCTTGATAACATTGCTTTGTATCCAAAGACTAGAAATCAAGAAAAAACACATTATCCGTATCTAACCGTAAGTGACTAGAATAACAAAATAAAACATGAAGAACTGAACCCTATAAACTACCTTTATAAAGAAGCACATGCTGCAATGGAATGAAAACTTATCATTTACGCTGTTCGCGTTCAGTGTTCATCCATTTAAAGGGTCATAAATAATTATGGAAATACACAAAACCAATTAATAAAAACAATGTGGGTTACAGTGCATTGCTATATGGAGGGAGACTCCAGTCTTCAGATGGCTGATAGCAATTACAGACTGAATCACTGGACCTTTTCTACTGTTATAACCGATCGACTGAGGGGGTCTTCTAGTGCTGGTGGATTATAAGGCAGGATAATAAAATCATCCTTGTAACTACTATCTTTGAGTGATTATAACAGTACTGCCTGTATGCATTGGCTACGGCACAATGGGATTGCACAGGCACTGACTGGCACACAGGGAGAGGAATTATTCAACCATCTGAAGACATGAGCCAGTGGCTACTGGGGCAGCTGTTTGTTTATACTGACGTCACATATGAAAACAGAACAAAAGCTACTGGGATCAAGGGAACCTCTTTTTATTTCCATCCTCTATCTAATCCTGGAGAATGGTGCCATCATCAATGCCTCAAAATACCAAAAAAAATTAGATTTGTTATTTTAAGAAAGTATAGGTAATTTATTAAAATAATACCTAGAAGTCATAGCAATGCTATAAACCAGTGACAGAATGTGCAAGTATGCTTTCAAACCCAGTATTTCACGGATTATATAATTCGGGGGCAGAGGTTAAGTATTCTAAAGTATCATCATTTAATTTCTGAGTTCCTTTCTCCTTTTTCTAGTTTTCAAGAGTGCTGTCATGGGATTTTAAAATGTACTTTTTGCGGTGGAAAAAGAAAAAAAAAGTTTGCCCCTATGCAGAATTTGTACTTTTCTTAGAAACCACTTACCCAGTACAGGGTTGTGGCAAACCTTGAGCCAATCCCAGAAAACAGGAAGGGAAGCAGGGGACATCCTGTAAGGTCTGCCAGTCCACCATATAAGTACATATTTTTGGACTGTGGGAGGGAAACCCGTGCAAACTCAGGGGGAACCTCCCTAATGAGATCCCTACACACAGAGAGCCAGGGCTGGACCTGAAACCCCCAGCTCTGGAGGTGTGAGGCTACTGTGCTAGCTAATGAGGCAATGTACTGCCAGAAAAATATGTTACCATTCAGAACCGCAAGTTAAGCCAATTTATAAGGTATAAGATATAAGGTATAAGATAAAAGGTATAAGGTATATTAACTGATCCAAGTGGTGTGCATGCAAATAGTTTATGCAGAATTCTCATGATGTAGTTCATTTTTTATAATATATAAGTGGGAAAGAACACCGATAGAGTAATCCTCAATCCTCACATGAAGGTACGATCTAAGGTGTGTTGTTGTCAACTGAAGAAATATATGATGCCTTAGCAACATTTTGCTAACCTCTGTGGTCCAAATGGAACATTGAGCTGTAAACGAAATATCCCGTACAATACATTTTACCTAATTAAGCTATTCCAGTAACTCATGCTCATCACTAGCAGTGCATATAAAAATGAGCAATATCACAGCAATGATTTGCAGTTTGTCAGCTGGATTTTCTCCATATTCTTGTTCTAGAGTTTACACTGAATGCTGGGCCTTAAAATCAATAAACACAACATTACTGGTGTTATGCACAATGCTGCACTTGTTCAGCTTTCATTTTCTCTTCATGGCCCTAACAGCATCCATAACAACCGGTAGAGCAAATCCAGTAAGTCGCTGACTAGATTCTTGTAATAATGCTACATATATAAACCTGAAAATGTGAAATAGACCTGTACTTTGTTAGATAACTGCCATTTAAAAAGAAAAAAGAGTCAGATGGAACCAAACCTGCTTCGAACACTCACGGTATTTTGAACATAGCACTTTTACAATTACCAGTAATAATTATTTAACTTTCACTTCTCTTAAGGAAAACAATAAACCACCCATCCACAGATAACCATTTCTCATATAAGCAGGAACATCTTTTAAGGTATATAACAAACAGAAAACTAGTTTGGGCTATATGTAGCGTGCAGGCTTTTTATCTTTCAGTGAAAAGGCTTATGCGATAAGAGGCTTAAACACAGAGAAAATAGGTGATGTCTATAATGCAAGGGAACTGGCAGGGTATTACATAATGAAAAAGCAATCAAAAGGCAGAGGATTAAAATAAAGCTTTAATATTCTGCTACGCTTTAGTCAAAGGGTCAGGGAACTGTGGGGTGCAGGAGCATGACAGTCAGAATAAATGAAGTGCAAAAATCAGGGTTCTCTTCTTTGTGAGAAGAACAGTATTTCGAATGGAATCTATGCTGTAAGAACCGCGAGCAAGTAAAACACAAGAAACAGACCTTTTAAAAAGCAAATATCAGCATTGTTTTCTCTTTTCTTTCCCTGGCAAAGGTAAAACTGACTGATCTAAAATATCAGAACTTGACAACACTTGGATGAAAGTCTTAATATTGTTTATATTTGTTTATCCTTTACTAACACTTAATCATCAGTTAGATTATGTCAGATTTTAATGCTGGTATTCTATGAATGAGCGTAATCCCGGTGCCGTTTCTGCCTCCGCGATGCACATTTCCCAACAGCCCAACCCCAAATCCCCTTCGGCCGCCCAGCAATCGACTCCCCCGAGCTCCTTTCCTGGGGTATTCAGCAGGTGCACTCTTTGACTTGACACCCCGGAAGAACCAGTTCTTATTAGCATTTCTACTCTCAGAAGGAAGCAGTCCGCATCCCCCCACCCCCATGCAAACAGCACCCCCCACCCCTCTTTTCTCACATAGAACAAAAGTTGCCCCATAGCCATCACCCCTTTCTTTTCCTCTTTGCATATCAACTAGCTGCTTCTCAGCACCAGCTGCTCGTGGCTGCCAACTTTGATGAAAGAGAGACAGCCCCGCATCTGGCATCTGCTGTAGCTAAGGCCTTGGCTTCCCAAAAGGGAGACGGAGTGTTAAGGAAACAGAGAAAGAGCATTAGCCTGTATTGGAATCCCTTCTATCCAACCGTGACATGCACTGAATGCGGCAGAGCTAAAAGCAATACAACGGTTTAAGAGCAACATCTGAACAGAGAGCTGCTAGGCAGGGCGGCAAGTAAATGGTATTATTGTATGTAAAGTAGTGTGCAATTATACTATTCCATGGTAACGTTTAAATCTCCCAACATGCATTCAAATTTCAACATGCATTTTAAACGGAAATATTAACCAAACCAAAAAAAAAAAGTCAAGTTAGAATGAAGATCTTTTTTCAGCTACTAGCAGTCCCCAGGTTAAGAATATCTCACTTTTACAGAAAGTCATAAAGCCTATTATATTAAAAATTTGGGTTAACTACAATGGTTCGTAATAACAAACACATGCACTACTTTGTGACGCTCATGAAAACATTGCGTGGCTTCAGTGGTTCGTCGACTCAAGGTACAGAACAGTATGTAGTTACTTTTATTATTACTGTATTATTATTAATGTTAATATGTGCTGTATTATTATTTTCCGACTTACCAACAGATTCAACTTGACAGACTGAGGGAACGTATCTTATTCGTAACCTGGGGACTGCCTGTATTCCAGAGTGGAATCTTAACTAGATAGTGAGAATGTAACATGTGACTCCCCAGATGCAAAGCAATTCGGCACGAGGTTCTTACCCGGGTAGAAATCTTTGGATTTGGACAGTTTGATAGTGGCACCTGTCTCTTTCTGCAGTTGGACAATGGTCTGACCCCCTTTGCCAATGATGGAGCCTGCCGCGTAGCTTGGGATCAACACTTTCAAGAAGTACTCGCCTTCCTCTGTAAGACAAAAATGAAGGACATAAACAGAGGCACACTCTACAAACGCCAACAGACAGCATGTTCCTCGATGGGTTCTTTCAGGGCTAGACTACTTATAAATCAGGCAGGTCCAAATTCAGTCCTGGAGAATCTGTTTCTGCTGGTGAAATTCCCTTGGAAATTAATACCAATTCATTAAAAAAACAACTCAAGAATTGTGCTTGTTTTTTTCTTTTCAATATTTTCTTCGCAATATATATTCATGTGAAAATGTAATACAAAATATAAAAGTGGTTCTAGAGCTGAGAAACAAAATCAACTTGATCTCCAGCTTAATTTGTAACTTATACTTATCAAGGAGATCAGAATATGGTCTCTGTGATGACTCCCCAACTTTACCTTAACACAGCATTCCTCGGTCATCTACGTATATTACCTACATGTCAGTTACGTTTAACATTGTATTGGTATAATGCAGTTAACTGAAAGATAAAATCTTTTATCAAAGTTTAGAAAACCTTTATCAAAATTTAAAAAATTAACGACAAAAAGGTATTGGTAACAGTGGCCATTGGTGACAATTTTAGTAGTTTTCACTTTTTGGTGTTTTTAACTTGCCTATTGTCACTTTTTGCTGCTGTTAGTGTCCTTTTAACGAGACATCACTGCAGCCACTTTAGTTTCTTTGAATTTTATAATATAAACTCTCTCATTTGCCACTGCATTTGAGTTGTTGTGTTTCCATGCTACAGCATATGGAAGGTTAAATAATTCAAAAGATTGTTCCAAATGAGTTACCATGTCAGTGCAAGTCCAGCACTGAAATACATCCAGACATGTCCTGATTAATTCAATTTGTATATCAGGCACCTAAAAATGGAGATTCTGAAATGCAGATAAAATCAGAAAATTCACTATTCTGCAAGTTTAATGAATCAGCACTAAAATAGCTGTCGATCCAAATTAGAATTACTTTTCAAATTGCTAATAATAAATATAGGCTACTCAAATCACTATGAATCACAACAAACTTAGGTAAACAACACATAAAACCAATCTAAATCCATACAAATTTCTCTCTCTTTCTCATCTCTCTTGCTGTTTTTAGTCTTTCACGTTATTGTAGATGACTTTGGACAAGCCTTGCTATGCATTGGACATATCTGTGATATCCCCTGGGTCGCCTACACTATCCAACTGGGTCCTGTCGTAGCCATCTGGATGCGTGGTGGCTTCAAACTGGGCTGCGCATGGTAACAGGATGAGTTTATGGCCTCTGACTGTGTTGTGTACAGCGTGGAACAACCTTTTGAGTTAGCTTGTGGGAGTTCTACTTACATAAAAATGTTCTGAGGGCAGAAGGAACAATGATGGGTTCTGGGAGCTAACCAATCAGATTGTACAGGAGGTGGATCTAAGCAACTAGAGGAGGTGGGACCAAGACATCTGATTGGTTGGTCCCGCCTCTTGTAGTTGTTTGAAGCCACCTCTTCTACAATTTGACTGGTTATCTCCCTGAGATAATCATTTTTCCTTCTGCCCTCAGAACATTTTTGTGTAAGTAAAACTCATGAGCTTTGAGTTGTTTAGGATACCATAGCAGATCAACGGGGAACACACACACAAAGCACGAAGACTCCAGCATGCAAGAGAATCATAAGGGCACGGAACACCATTTTAAATGTGACTTTATGCTATATGTTCGTCATGTTTACGTCAGTAGGTATCTACACCAAACAAAACTACTCATTTTTACTATTGCAATGAACTTTAGCAACAGACATTTGCAGGTTTTGTTTCTGGCATGTGAATTAAGGCCTTTAGCTATGAATTATATAATACCATATTATAAAGTTATACCATGATTTAGTGGACACTGGATTTCTGTTGCTGATGGAAAATAGTTTGGGGCCCCTACTTCGATCATTTCTTTTTCCATATTACTAAGGATTGAGGGGAAGCTAAAGATTAGAAACAATAAAAGTGTAGAACTGTTACTTTTAATATAAATATATAGCAATATTTATTTAAAGGTCCAACTCACTATTTAAGTCATATGCAAAATCTTTTCATTTAGACATGCAGAAAACTGCATGTCTAAATTTATGTGCAAATCTACAAAACCAACTTATCATTTTTGGATCTTTTAATTATGAATAACATTCTCGAATGTTCAAATCGATCTTGTAACCAATTCTTCTGAGTATTCCAGTTCACCCTTGAACCAGAATCTGTTTTGCAGTGACCTAGATTCTAAATAAAGGCAAGACTGGCCTCATTTTAGTTTGGATGGAGTTAATTTTATCTGTTCTCATTACATGATGTATTCACAAATATTCTGATATATCCATTTCCATCAATTTTCAGTAACAACACATCCAATTACAGTTGCCATGATCCATAGCCCATTGTAGGAAGCATATAGCTGAATGTGCATACACAAGGGAACACAATCTCCAATGCAATAACACACCAAGCACAGACTACCATCTCTAAACTACCAATTTCTGAGAGAAGTTATACGTCCCAGAGCACAATAACATAAACTTGACAGATTTCTTTCAAAACTTGTAACTGCAATATAATAATGCATGCCTACAATGGCAACCTTAGGCATTTCTTTGTTATAATTGTCCAAAAATATTTTCCTTCAAATAATTTGTAGTCCATTTGTGCCAACATGCCACATCAAACATGTGTCACTCATGGTACGGTATTAGAAATGGAACCATAACCTTTGGTTTTGTTATTAAGGATAGTCATTTTTATTATAGATATTCAGCCCGTACACTCAATCAAGCAGTACGAGAATACTTTTAAAATATTTAAATTTTGCATTGTTTTCACAGAACAATGAAAGCGTAAGATTTCAAGATTAGTAAAAGCAATCACTGTGCTCAGTGCCTGTACTGGACATATCCCTGGGTGCTCACTAGAAACATCAGATGATTAAGTAGCAGAGCCATTGGTGCAAAAATGTCCTGGCTGCTCTATTTAACAACTGTATACAGGTCACTGACAGCCTAGAAACGTGGCAGATGAGAGATCCCACCTTTCCTGTTTTTGTATTTTTATTCCACGAGCAGCCATCTTGTCCACATATACTAAGACAATATCAACAATGCAGATACGTGGGTATTTTTTGGCTCCTATTCTGTAACAAAGTTTCACTGTACAACGCTGACAGTTTCCGAATTATTAATTTTGGAGCCAACAATGCTTACAAAATAGAACTATATCAAATTTGTTCTACTGTACAAATAGAGTTGTGGATCAGAATCCCATTTTTCTCTTTTCCCCACTTTGACATCACAAAGCTGAGCATGTTATGATGAGTCTTTGTTTGAGTAAATATATATAATACTTTCATTTACCATTCCTTAGGCAAACAAAATATTAATAATGGTCTGTCTTCAGAAAACAGCCCTACCGGGTCAGTTAATCAGAATTTTCAAGAATGGGATGCTCCTTTTATGTGAGCACACAATTTGCAATATGGAAATGTACTCCAAGGACAATGGGTATTCTTGAATTGTAAACAAATTATGCTGGAAATAGTAGTTAGTTATACATGCTCCATGGCACAAAACATCAACTGCATATCCAGAGTCAGAAATCTCTCCATACTTTGAGAGTACTATAAAGATAACGATACTGATTATAATTCTATTTAGAATATTCCAGAGCTAAATCGAGTCTAGACTAGCATAATAAAATGTGAAGCGTTGAGTTAATTCCACTACAGTATGACTACATGTATAAAAACAGTCTAAAATTAGGATGACTATAATCGAGATCACTTTCCTGGGCAGTCAGCACAAGTTTGGTTCTTTTCTTTGTCCAAAATAACACAAATAAATAGAAAGATATAGGCAAAAGCAATGAACCAAGTGTCAAAGAAAAAACTAGGACAAAATGCATTTCAGCTGGAAGCTTTGTGTCTATGTTAGCTACCTTATCTTCTACATATTGCCTAGCCAGGTTACTGGGTCTTAAATGATGCAATTAGCAAGCCTAACCCACTCATACCACAAAAATCTACAACGTTAACATTGCATTTCTCTCTTTCTATTCAAAAGAGTGAGGGACTGTGCTATAATCACTGTAAACTCTACCTTGAGTTTCACAAGTGATTACCAAAACCTTTGAGGGCACAATATCACTATTATGCATTAATTTTCACTAACAAATAACAAATTTGGCAACATGAAAAATACTGTGTAATATACAATTATGATAGAAAAAGCTCAAAACCACATTCATGCATTAAGTTTTGGGCTGGTTCAATGGCTAAGATCTTGTCCTTCGAACCTGTAGGGGTTTTGCTTTGAATCTGCACTAAAATGACATCAAATATCGCCCTTTATGCTTTTCTCATTTTTTCTCGTCAATTATTTCAGCCAACCTGATGAATAAGAAGCAATAGTTCTGGTGAAACACAGGTGTTTTTTAAGATCATTTGTACTAGTTGTTCACATAATATTCATATTTGAAAAAAAAACTATATATTTTATGTTGTACTGTAAATATATTTATAACGCATTTTATATATTTATTGTCATTTGTAAATTTTTCATGAAATTAAAATTATGCCAGTGCCTTAAAAATCAAAACAAATATCGTGGGAGTTGAAGTCCAGCCTTAGTTAATTCAGGCGAGTGTTAATTTACGCAGTGAGTGACGTTTTATGTAACTGAGTTGCCACTCTTTAATCACGACCAGCTGCTTGGGGTCCCTTATTCTGTGTAAGACGGTGACTAAGTGGTTAAGGTGGTTATTGAAAAAACATGCTTCTTGGCTCCCCCCAAAACCACCAGTGTGAAACAAAACTAATGAGGGTCTATTTATCTTCACCTATCTTTTCTTATAAAATTCTTACTAATTTCAATAAACAGCCTGCTATATTTCCCATTTTTCTTCTCCTTGTTCTTTTTTTTTTAAAACATTTTTTATTTTTTGTCCACCTACCATATAAGAAACAGCTATGTTGTTTGTTTTTCTTATGATTCTCAGATGTTGATTACTTATTCATTGTTAAAGCAATCATGCTTATGGTGACCTAGAATAGACAATGAGACACTTCAAAGTCTCTTTAAAAACACCTGTCTGAGAGATTTTTCTACTTTTCACGTGCCCTTCGTAAATCTGTACGCTGATATCTAAATTGAATCAATTCTGTGAAATCTACCGCTAAAATCCACCACTGATCAATTGCATTTCAGTTGTAGGAATGTCTGAATGGGAGATCAATTATTGCATTGTGCCTACTCATTTACCCTCCATTGGCATCTCTCATTTTCATTTTTCCTGACCAATAATGGGAAAATCAGAAAACTAAAGAAATAAAATAAAATGATACATTAATAAGCATAGTTAAAATATATTGATTATATATTGCAATATTTTCTTGTTTATTATTTATTATCGTACTTCTTGCAATCATTTTGTTGTCTGTCTTAAATCATCACCAATTCAATGTTTTATACCAGTTAGCCAAAAAAAAAAATAGGACAAGTTTTGTTTGGGAGGAATAAAAATAATAATAACAAAAAAGTTCCCGTAGCATAATGCTATATACTGTTGAACATGTTCTTACTCCTAGTAGTAGAATTACCTGCCAGTTGTCTGCATCTTGTGGTTCACAGATTAAAAATGGCTGTAATAATAGTGATTTATTATGTGTAACACAGAGGTAACCACTGCCATAGTCTGGTACTGTACTTCATGTTGGGTCTCAATTACTGGAACAAATTTCTGGTGCTGCCTTTAACTGCCTTGCTGGTGGCAGCATATCTAGCCAACTTGAGCTAATCTAGGTTATAAAAGCTGAAGTTACAACCGTATATGTGTTTGCCCTCCTTTCGCCCCACCTTTCAAATAATATCTTTTCGCATGTAAAAGTGTCCCTGACTGTGTCAAAAGAAAATAAGAAAAAATGGGGTAAAAATCTGGAGAAAAAAAAATGAATCCAACATAACAGGCCGGAAAGACAACCATTATTCATCTTACAGCAAGTAATCTGTTTGTGTTCTGCTGGAGCTGAATGTTCCCTAAACGTCGAACATATGAGTTTTCGAAATGGTGGCATGCATTGTTGGAATCGTGACTGTTCGCAGTGTAACGTACCTCACTGCAATGCTCTTTTCATTGCTCTCATGCATATTCATCGAGCGTTCTCTTCCAATCTACCGCAATGTGAGGACAGGCACCTTGGATATCCAATAAAACCTCTTCCTTCTGCCATCTTACCCCGCCTCTCACACCAAACAATACATTTTTTTTCTATTTGACGCAGTGTTTAAAAAAAAAGGAAGAAAAAAACGAAGCAGCGCCCCCTTTATGTTCAAGCGAGCATCACGGATCGATGGGATGCGGCGACTGCGGCTTCTGTACTCATCAATGGCGGCGGATGATGGACGGGGGGGTGGAGATATGGTGGTTAGTGGGGAACAAAAAGTACGTATAAACAATGGAGCCGGGAAAAAAAGCATTTTTAAGTCAAAGAATGCAGAAGGAAATTTAAATAGCAGTGAAGACATTTCAAACTGTGAGAGCTGTGGGAGTGAAGGGTGGCAGTGAAAATGGTATCATCTCGCTTTGAGCTAATTTTAGAGGTTCTGGAAGAAAACGTATTTAGGACTATAGGTGGATATATTTCTGTCTGTATATAGACAATATTCCAAATGCATAGCTTTTTTATTGCCTAAAAATGTGACGAAAGTTCTTATGCAAATAGAGCGTACTTGTGAAGGAAAGCGATGCAGTAGTAAAATGTGCAATAATATTATTGGTCTTGTGATCAAAATTCTGTCGCAGCATAAGGTACAAGTGGACAAGATAAACACAACCCTCTATAGCAGAAACCAATATCCACTTGTCTGTCTCATTCCAGTTTATAGTCACCTGGCATTTTTACAGTCTCCTCACGTCATTCAGCAAGGGCATCTACATCCCTTTCTCATCATCTTCCAGAAGCTAAGCACATGCCAGTTCTTCCATTATCAAAATTAGCAAAGTACACCTAGAGGTTCCAAGACAACACTATAAGCATAGTCGAGGCAAGGTGGGGGCTAGTCAAATAAGAACGCTGTAATCATTCAGACTAGAAAATCAGTTTTTTTTTTTTTTCGGTAACTATAACGGAATTGTTCATTTACAAGGGGCTTCCGCGGGTCTCTATTGCATGAGCTGTCATGATCGGCCAGAACTTCAAAATAAGCAGAATCACTCATCGGGTATTACTGACACCTTTATCAAAAGGGAAATTTGATTTTGTAAACAGAATGATGAAAACGGAATGAAAGCATCCCACTGACATAGAACCCCATAAGAATTTATAGGAATTAGAGCCTCATTTTCCCGTTACCAGATTTGGTGAGAGTAAGGAGTGAGTATGCTTCTATGGACCTAAAAGTAATGTTTATTATAGGGAACCATTTTACGTTCCAAATTATAACTGCAGTAGCAACAGTCAAACTTCCCTAGCAAAAACAATGCCAGCTATGTTCTAAATTGGTCTTTATTGAATTTCATACTTCTTAACTAATTTCTTAACTCAGATTTCTGCCTATTAATTTCACAATAAAGTATAACATTAGAATTGTAGTTGTCTTTCGTATAATTACTTTTTGAAATTTACTGAAGTATGTAAAATAAGTATTTCTGGGACGGAATTTTGGTGAAAGGATTTTCACTACAAAAAAATTAGACAGCACCTGCATGCTGTGTTTCAGAATTTGTACCTCTGATAATTCAAAAGGCCAGTTTTAAAGTGAATTATTAAATTTGAAGTTATTTTCTATTTTCCCTATTTCTATGTGTTAAGTTTTTTTTAAGTATCAGTATCGTTCTGAATCATGTTTTAACACCCTTTGTTGGGCAACAATTAAAAGGCCCGAAGGCTTTATGGGATGGAATAGAAATATGTAACTTTCTATTTTTATTTTTATATATCAGAAATAAAGTGCAGACATGTATCATTTCAGTTTGCATGTACACTGTCCCCTTGAATGATAGACTCAATTTTCTATAGCCAATTGGGCAATTGTTTGTTGCACTTAAAAGAATAATCATTTTCAGAAGGATACATTATCAGATTATTTTACAAAAACAATATAAACCGGAATAGTATTTTCTACACAGTTTGAATTAATATTATATAAACAAGGTTAATTCATTTCTGCAATACTCAAGCACATCACACACTAGGTGTGAATAATAAAATGATACATTTATATGAATATTTGTTTAGGGCCGATTGATTACTGAAGCGTTACGACAAAGGGTCCAGAAAGGCATGGTTACCATTGTTGTTATAAGTGTTGCAAATCCCAACTACCTACATCACCTTTTTTTAGTTTTTATTAACATAATTCAGTTTTATCACGTAAAATGCTCCAGCAAGGTAAAATTACATGTATTATACTGTTATTGTCTGTGGATTAATTCTGCGTTTTCATTAAATGTACCATATAAACGACAGTACATGACATTACCATGAAATATGGTCAGTCAAAGAACGAGAGTGCAGACATGCCGCCACTAATATCAGCAATCACGCAAGAAAGACAAAAGGGAAAAGACAATTAAAGACAGCGCAAAATATACAGGAATATATATTGATTTTCGTTCAGTTGTAAAATCCAGCTTTGCTCACTTTCTTACTGGTTCCTTATAACTGACCTCTAAGCCTCCAGTTTCATTCTTACCTCCGGTGTTTGTGCGTTTTGTGCTGCTGGCTTCTGTTGGGGTCTCCAGCGGTCTTTTGCGCGAATCTGGGGGATCGGACTCCATGTGTGGCTGTTGATTGTGATGGTGAGGATTCGAGAAAATCCCGTTCTGTTGAACTGCCCCACCTGCCATCATTTTCATAGTATCTTCAATCAAACTAGGTTATTCGTGAAAGCAATTCGAAGGCGAGCGCGTCTTGGGAAAAGCAAACTGTTAAACAATTAGAATGGCGTATCAATTCGAAGTTGACGTTGTGTTCAATGAAGGGCTTCGCACGCTTTATCCCCTCTCGCCAAACAGCAGAATTATACGTTGTATGTTTGTTGATGCCTTATTCAATGAAAGCTTGATGCTGGGTAGGAAAAAAAAACGTCACGTCTGTATTAAAAAATCCAACGAATGCCTTTCCTCTTGCTCTCCACTCAGTTAATGTGCAGTTCCAAGTAGAACTAATAATAATAATAATAATAATAATAATAATAATACCTATGTCGTTACGTTCTGTAGTTTTTCTTGGTAATTTTATCTCACGTATCCGTTTCAGGCTCTGTGAACGTTCACGCTCTTCTCGCAGAAACAAATGCTACAAAAATGGAAAACAAAAAAGGCAATATGTCAGATGTGAGGAAAACAAAGAACCCTGGGAAATGAAAAGAAATTGATGAGGAAAAAAATCAAAAAGTATTCTCTAGCCGGTCTTCGGTTCTCGCATCAAGATACTTATTGGGTTGAAGATAAAGGGTTTTAGATGGGGGGTTAATGCAGAGGATGGATGAAATATCAATAAAGAGATGCTATGCCGGAGAACCGTTCAGTGAAAGATGCCGCAGTCTTGTGCTCAGAGCATCCCTGGACTGACTGACTGTCAGCGCAGGGCATTAGTGACGTCATGGCATCGGAACACATCCTTGTCAGAGTCGAAACCCGAGCCGCCCCTACCCGAAATCTATTGGATAACGTTTGCTGTTTTTTCAACAAGGCATGTATAAATTTCGATTTTCACGTGACATAAGAGGAGGGATGACTGACTCAATCACTGGTCGCTGCGGAACGTCTCCAAGTACGTAACACGAACTTTCGGTACATCTGCCCCTGACTAACGTGCTACCTCATTCCATAGATTTCCGGTGGTTGGCGCTGTTAGAAGAAAAGCTTCATACACCAGCGATGTAGATGTTCAGATGGCACCGTTCGTATTAAATTTGTCTAAGTGTATAAACGGCTATTTTATTACCGCTGTACGCATTTTAGTTATGTTCTGCCATCTGGAGCTGATCGACGTTAAACACGTGAGCTGGGCACCGTGTTAAGCACCAGCGCCCTATTATAAAATTATGTAAGTCTTAACATACTTAAACCAAATACTGGAGTTCTACGTCAGGTATTTGTGCAGTATTATCCACATGATATATGGGAAGGCCAAACGTACACCACCAATATAGCCCAAAATCAGAAATTGATGCTGAACACTCTTTAGTTTTCATGGTTTGTCAAGGGGATTTTTGGAATTCTATTTACTTTAGCATATGCATGTGTTATGTATAGTTTTATCTGTGTGACACAATACATTTGTATATATAAAAAAAACACGTTTTAACTTTGGGTACAGTGTATGTCCCAGACAGGACTCCCCAAACTGCATACACCCGGTTTTCTGCAGGCTGGTCCACGCCTTCACATACTCAGTGCTGACATGACTTGGGTTGCTCTCTGCGAGGTTCGCAGCTGAGACGGCTGAAAATAACTGATATTACAGTCGGTATTTAATGGTTGAGGTACTTAACAAGGTTGGGCAATTAGAAAACATGACCCAAGACATTGAGTTATACCAGAGAACTAGAGAACAGACACAAAATCAGAATACCAGAAAGCCTAATCAAGAAACATAATACCAAGTCTGAGTAAGCAGAACTAAATATCAAAACTCGGCAACAAGACATTCACCAGGCATAAGTTAAATATATTGAGAGCAGTTGTGGACAATTATGCGTTGAAGTCATTTGGCTGGGAGGAGAGACCATTCCTGTGGCAGGTAGATAGCGAACTGGATCGTGGGCCAGATGAAACAATAATTATAGAATTACTTATTTCCTGAATATTAAATATTAAGTTATTATTAAGTGAAAACTTACTCCTGGCACCCATATAGACTGCATTTCTCAAGAACGTTCTGCCTTCTGTCTTGGTCTTCATGCCAAATACCAGTTTCTGAATTAGATCTTGATTGCTGGATTATTTGTTGTTAATCGTTGTTCTAAGGAGGCAGAAGCTGTCTCTATTTCTTCACTGTCAACAGTATGGTTAGCTTCCGTTGCCATGGTCATAGGCAAGCAGCATCAGCCACTGTTTCCCCTTTTTTCTTTCTAATTAAGCTTTTGTTTTCACATCTGGTCTTAGTCCAATTGTTTCACCCTGTTCTTTAGCTGTTAAGTGTCTTCAGATCTTTTTCCTTTTCCATTGTGTCGTGTCATCAGCATATTGAAGGTTGTTGATGTTTATGATACCAATCCTGAGTCCACAGTTATCCTCTTCCAGCTGATAACTCCAGGGAATATGGAGCTATGAGGCCTGACAAAATGGTTTTAAAACCTGTGTAACATCCATCCACCCTTCCATTTTCTGCACTGCTTGTCCTACTCAGAGTCATTGAGATCCAGGAAGCTACGGGCACAAATCTGGGAATAAGCGATCCCTGGGCACACTCATACACCAGTCACCTACACATGAAACACCTATGGGAAATTTAGTAATTCCAATTCACCTGTTTTTGGGCTGTGGGGGGGGAGGGACTGGACTATCTGGAGGAAACCCCATGACGACACAAGGAGAACATGCAAACCCCACACACGGAACCAGGCTTCTCTGAAACAGAGCAAAAATATGCTAATGTGAATACAGCGCAGATCAGGTACAGTTAATTTTTTAAAATGTGCACCTTATTGGATATAGATTTTTATTTCCCTGAGAGAATATTTATTTTGATTTACTTTTAAGTAAATTTTAGTTTTTTATTAGTATGCTGCAGTAGTATGACTTTTCATTTACGAAAGACGGTGATACTTTGTTCGGTAAACCACTGTTTAATAAAGGAAAAAAGAAGCAATTTGTTTTGTCTCTTTTACACCCGCTATACAAAGAACGTACCGAACCATGAATTTTGTGTACCGGTACACCCCTATTAATCACACATTACAATAATGAAGTTTGTTGTGATATTCTGCCACCCCGCCTGTACTGTTCCCCTGTGCCGTGCTCTTTGCTGCCTGGGACCTGCTCCAGCACCCCTTCATACTGGATAAGGAGCTAGACGATGAATGGACAGATAGTGCTGTGCTGTGTCCTTGTTTTGTCTGTGTGTGTATGTGTCTACTGTATTGCTGTTTCAAATACAGACTTGGATTAGTAAAACATTTAGGCCTCAATGTGAATGATGAATTGTAGTTCTATAATATATAGGATCATTTGTCAGGTGTCAGCAATAGAAAATGATAAGGAATCTCAAATGGAGACTTGGAATTCCCAGAAAAAAAAATCATGGCTGGGCAATGAGGAATTTATCATACAATCATCTGTTGCATCACATGGATCCAACTACAATACTATGAAGAAGCTGTCTTACAAAAGACTTTCAGAATTGTGGGTAACCCGCTCACAATATGCAATTAACTTACAAGATAAAAGACTGACAGGAGTGTACTGAAAGACGGCATGGTGGCCCCATGTCTCCAGAGATGTGTGTTCAATTTCCACCCCATTTACACATGGTAGGTTTCCACCCAGTCAAATATAACACAGTTTAAATGGATTAATTGTTATATCCTCTGATTAAGCTGATGTCTAAGGAAACCAGCAAGTATCATTTGATTAAATAAATATCTTAAATATCTCCGTTGGTGTCACCTGGACTGGAAAGAAAACCAGATACACCAAGGTACTATTTACAAAATGTATATATTACAAACTGGAACACTACTGAAGGCAACCAAAGCCAAATTGCAATCTTCAGAATCAGGGCTGCAGAACATTCAAGAAGATTTAGTGCCAGGTATCCCAATAAAAGCACAAACACTCCAAGAACGACCCATCTCGCAGTTTCAATCTCTGCGCCGCCATTTCAGACACTGGCGTCGCTCAAATGTACCGCGACATCCTCCAGTTGGGCAGACGCTACCAAAGGAGAGAAGACCCAGCGCCAGCCCTTGCGTGAAAGTGACGGGCCAGTAAACCAGACAAAACAGGAGAGAGAGTAGAGCAGGGAAGCAGATGAGAAGAAAGGTAATGGGATAAGAGGGCAATCAAAGCAAGACATAGTGTCTAACATAGGTGCATCTTGGTTTTTTTGTGATATGTATGTATGTTCAAGGGTGTGCTGTGATTTAAGGATGCAAAATTGACAGTAATACGTGGTTATGGAAGATATACAGACTACAAAGCCCAATACAACATAAAATTAACACAACAGAAGCCATCCACACCAATGTTTGTCTTCTATTCAAGTGATCGCTTCCTGACAAGAAAGAAAAAAAATGAGTATATCTCTTTTTTGGGGGAAGTTGTAAAACAAAACACAGTTAATAAAATTAAATCACCATGTACTTAACCTCCATTGGAACTTCTATTAGGAAACTTATTGAATTGCATTGAAAATGTTTAAGGGTTGGGTATGTTATGGCGGACAGGCCCAGTGTATGTTTCCCGCACAAACAACAGCCTCTGTGTCCAGATTACTGCATCTCTGCTGGGCAATGAGACAGCGGGGGAAGGGAAGCAGGGTCATGACCTACACAAGACAAGGGGACAGTTTCTGAAGTGTCAGGTATGACTTGCAAAAAAAGACTCACAGGAATTGTTCTTATTTTTATTTTCTACTTATAAATGCTGCTTACAAAATATGTATTTATTAAATACTTTGACCCAAGTGAAAGCAAAAACAAAAATAATATATATGGAGACCGGATGATCCCTATTTGCAAGTAATTATGCACTTTTTTTAATTTTACATTGTTCCTTTACACCTCCAGCTGTCCCTTCTATTTTCATCAGGAGGATCGTTGGTCATGCTGCTAATAAACAGAAGAGAAGAAACTTCACAGATTGTGGAACATCTGGTGCATTTCACTCATCCATATGTATGGTCTGATATTGATTTTAAATGATTGAATAAACAGCAGAGTCAAAGACTGAATAAAATTATATAGAACTTTCTGGGATAAAATGAGTAAGATGCACAATTTTAAAAAAGGTATTTGTCTCATATTATTTGTGTAAAATTCACCAATTTCTTCTCTGAGTATGCTTCTTTTGTTTTGTTCATTTTCCTGCACGTAAAATAGAAATAATACAAATATACAGTGTTTATATAATTCTATGCTCCTAAGAAATCCAAAATAATAGTCTATTGTATTTACCTTCCCTGCTGGTACTGAACATTTTGAATTTTTCAAAAGCACGATACACTTTTGTTACCCATATGATTACCATCAATTTCTGTACCTTAGACAAATGCCAACTGATTTGTCATTATCATTTTAAAATTTCCCTCGTCCATTCATAAAACCACACAGTATGACCTGAAACCAAACCATAATGTGTTGGTGGTGTCTGACAGTGCAATTTTAATTTGAATCTGAAAGCTTTCAATTACAATCACAATCCATATGTCTCTTCAAATACAGAACCTGGGGCTAATATAACTGATGCTTTGCATCCAGTTTGCAGACTGCAACATTATTTTCGCCATTTCACTGCATGGAAACAGCAATAATACGTGTGAAATTTGATTAACAAAAAGATACATTATAATAGGCCTACTGCTTGGGGCAGCTATTTAGCACCAGGGAGGAGGGGGTTGGCCTTTTTGGCGTGAGCTACTGCCCCCAAAATGTCTGTGTAGGGGTCTGCTGTTGGATACACTATGTGCATTGCGTCTGCTCTTTACTTGCCATATAGCCCAAGGATGTATTCGAAATGGTTTACTCACTTACTGGTCTCCACAGAGGAAAATCTACAGCTAACGATGCTGGGAATAAGTGAAACAAGTCGACATTTTCAGAGACTAAATTCCAAGACGATCTGTGTTGGTCTCCTAGCAACCTCTGAAAGCTGACATTTGCAAATAAAATATATCGATAACATAAACGGAATAAAGGAGATGGATGTGTAAATCTATAATTAATTTTAAATTATTATTAAATTTTACCCGCGGTGGGGACCAAGTTGAAAGATGAATGGATTAGTGTATTACTATTAATTATTGTTGTTTAGTCTTTGCAGAGATCGGTATTACCAGTCCCATTTTAAGATAAAAAAAATGTGCTCACATTTTCATAGCTACCCTCTCGCGCCATCTTGTTTGCATTGCGAGAGGTCAGTTGACAGTAGACGTCACTTTAGCATTGCATTGTGGTATATAGGAGTATCCTAGGGTATGCATTATGGGTATTTTATAGTGCACTGTAAGTAACATTTGTCATTTAGAATTCCTAAAGCAAAACTGACCGGGGAAGCTAATATGAATACCCAGAAGTGTTCATGAATGTGCATCATCGCCATCTGGTGGTAAATTTTGTAACATTACTTTTAAGATTGATTTTGAAACGGTTGATTCCGCATACTAAAAACAAACACCGGACTAAATAAAAACGTTAAGTATGTACCATATGTATGTAATGGTGGAATCTATTAAGACGACAAAAAATAATTAGAAAAATTACATACTGCATCAGGAACAGATTTACAACCATTAGCAGATAGATATACAATAGTAGGAAAGTGTGGAGAGAGACCATTTTCTTCTCCAGAACCACTGGAAGGTGGACACATCATGCAAGCTTGGCCGTTCCCATCTGATTTAACATGGTGGCCCTTTTTTGAACTGGATTATAATTTTTTTTTTTTTATCTTCCCACCATTCCCTGTGAACCCCACACTGTAGTATGTGAAAATCACAGGGAAGTGCCTATGTCAAGTGTGTGTGGCTCTGTGCCTCTCTGCCCACTAGTTAAATTCCCACAGCTGGTTGAGTGATGCCATCAGGCTTTTGAGCAAGACCCTTAACTTCAATTGAACAGCAAATTTCCAAAACTCACAATAATGATGTATGTGTGTAACTTTGCTTAAGTCATCTGAACTTTTTATCATTTACTGATTAAATATCAATGTCTCTGGCATTCACAGAATGATAAAGTATGACAAAGTACCAATGCTTGAAAAAAAATGTATCGATTTAAATAGCTGCAATACTATATCAAACTACAAAAATGTTTCTTTATCATTATTGATGTCTGCTTCCAAGTCTTCGGAACTATTACTGTTTGCTGACAAACCATCGGTATAGAAGTCTTTGGCTTTTTTCGAGATGACAAAGTAAGACATCAGCTTTTCAACATCTTTCTTTTTTGCAGCTTTAAATTAACTTCGTTGATTGTTGGTAGAACTCCTGTTTCATCAATCTCATTGATCTTCTTCCCTCCGCGTTTCTCTTTAGGAGTTCCTCCATGACTGATTGCATGTTTGGCAAGTCTGTTCAGTCGAAATCGTGAAACACACGCTATTGATAAGAATGCAGCCGAACATATACGTACTGGTGAGCCGCTGTCTGCTTTTCTAATAAAATACTTAGTCTGTATTGGTCTTTTTCTGCCACAGTCGGCACGTGTTCTGTGACGTTTTGGGATGCTTGGTGACAGATGCAGAAGCAAGAATGCATCTTGATCAGCTTTACCACTTTCATAAAGTTGATTGAAGAACTCTACAAGTTACAATATATATGAAAGTTATAATATATATGAAAGTGCCTAAAATATTTTAAAAAGCAATATTAAAGCAGTAATAATAAATATATTAAAGCAGTAATAAAAACGACTTGAATGGTTAATGCAAAAGCATTCATGCCTACTAAAATATATGAAATTTTATACAATATTAGTACTGCCATTCAGCACATTAGTATACAGACGACCTGTCCTTACTGGACATAAAACAGCGACATCAAACAAAAGTACCGATAATAAGGGTATTTTATTTCCTTTCCAAACCAACAAAAACGTAATTAGCTTTCGGATAAGCGTTATAAATGACAGCACGGAGTACGTACGTCGACAAAATGTTAGACCTTACTTACGCTGGACATCTTTTGTTGTTAGCTTGCTGGCCTGACAAACAATCTTTTGTCCTTTTGCAGATTTGACTCCAGTGTGTTCACACGAAATTTTAGGCTGTTTCCCTTCCTTTTTATATTTTGCACTTTTATTTATATTCTTTTTCCATTTCTCCGGTTGTCTTTTCCTTTTCCTTGACTCAGAAACATTTTCACTAAATTCAACACATTCTTCATCCGCCATTTTTTTTACTAATTTTGCGTGGTTATTACATAACGTATTACGTAAATAAATACCATCTCTGTGTACTTTTTTGGGAAATTTAACTTAAGTACTTCGCTGGATTTCATGAGGACTGAGTGAGTTTCAGTTCCCAGTACTGTAACATATGATGAGGAAGCATATGACTTTAGCTCATGAGCGATCTCAAAAATATCAAAAATGCACGGAGTAAGTTTTGGAAATATGCTCTTCAGTAACTGCAGGAACTCTGGCTGACTCTGCTCTTTGATCTTCACCTGTCGTCGCTTTTGAAAAATGCCCCCCAAACAAGTAAATGTAAAATATATTCATTTAGTCACCGGCATATTCAGGACACTACAGTGTTCAATATTTGCAACAAAAAAAGAAAGAAAAAAAAAGAAAATAGGAATCAGACTGACTTTGAGTTCAAATGTTGGTTTAGTTCTGCTGGGGACCCACGAATTACACATAACTGTGCCGAATTCTAGCGAAGAACGTTCCTTTGCGCAACCGAATAACGAGGCGGGAGAAGCAGTCGCGTCAGATGTTTTTATTCCCGGTGAATTATGGGAGTTGAAGTTAACTTTCCCGAAACATGAAGTTAAGGAACGAAAAAACAGTCAGAAATCATTCAACAAAATTATGCGTAGTAACGTTAAAACTGACATCGTCATTAAAATTTCATAAAAACTGAAATTGTTAGATAACTCAGCTTACTACTGGTCTGATTCGTGACAATGAGGTGTAGCGTGGTGAGTTAATTATCTAGCTTTATATAAGAATTATTATTATTATTTTGTTAATTTCAACATTAATACTGGCAAATAAGGTGGATGTGGGAAATATGAGCAAGTAAATACGCCTGTTACTATTTTCGATTCTGAACAGTAATTTTAAAAACCATAAATGCATTTTAAAAGCAGTAGTCCTTGTCTTCATGAGTGCGAGTACACAGTAAAACAGCATTAGTTATAAAATATAACGGTATTAACGATAAAACTTCAGAATAACCCCTGCTCGTCTTCTCTGCTTTCGAACACTGCGTAATGCGCAGAACTACATTTCCCAGGAAGCAATGCCGCAGAGTTGTGTAAGTTTCCAGCGTCTTCCAGGAGAAGTGCTTCCACTTACCCGAAGACACGAGCGACAACAGGGGGGAAAACTTCAAGTAAAGAAGGTACTCCAGAAACTACAGGGATCTGTTCAGCGAAGAAGACGAAGGAGGCGCTGGAAATACGGTAATTAACGGAGACAGTGCAGTACAGGGAACCCGGAAAACAGAAGTAATTCAAAGAAAACGAGAGGGAGGCCCTAATAATGTCATCAGCTTCACAGGCATCATCCAGGCGGCAATGGTGTTACCTTTGTGATCTGCCAAAGATGCCCTGGGCCATGATATGGGACTTCAGTGAGACTGTGTGCCGGGGATGTGTAAATTATGAAGGGGCGGATAGAATTGAATTTCTCATTGAAACTGCTAGGCAGCTGAAAAGAACACATGCAATGCAGGAATGCAGGTCTCCGGGCCCTCAACCGAGCAAACACGGTGCAGGTGGAAAGGATGGACCTATGGAGGGTGGCAGGCAGTCTAGTGAGCGCTTTGAGAGAGGAAGAGGAGAGTACGGGGTCCCCCCAAGACTCCCAAATGGTCTTTCCAGGCCTGAGGATGTAGGCCCTCCTGAAGTAAGCAGGCAAAGCCCTAATGCCAGGAGGGCTATGGTGGGGACTGTACCTCCCAATTTAATGGCACAGGGCATCGTGGGGACGCCTCATGGTTTCTTGGCAGCCGCATCAGCTCTTAACCCTCGACCTGGAGGGACTCTTGGTATTGCTTCTCCTATCCTGCATGATATAAGCAAGCGTCAGGCCAT
The DNA here is from genome assembly GCA_026776725.1 of Gnathonemus echidnorhynchus. Classification (NCBI taxonomy): domain Eukaryota; kingdom Metazoa; phylum Chordata; class Actinopteri; order Osteoglossiformes; family Mormyridae; genus Gnathonemus; species Gnathonemus echidnorhynchus. The sequence continues at coordinate 7,234,679 of JAODJU010000036.1, read as the reverse complement.
GGGTTTGGGAACGAGTATGGCCTCCTTTATAAGTCCTGATTTTGAGAAGGAACTGAAAGAGAAGCAAAGAAATGCAGAGGCCCTTGCGGAGCTGTCTGAAAGCGTACGCAACCGAGCTGACGACTGGGCAGGGCGTCCAAAGGCTGTGCGAGACTCCCTCATGACACTCACCAGCTGCTCTCCTTTTAATGTGCGCTTTAAGAAAGACCACAGCCTCACTGGGCGGATCTTTGCCTTTGATGCCAAGCTGAATGTGGAGTTTGAGCTGAAAGTCTTTATCGAGTACCCTTGTGGTTCGGGCAATGTTTTCTCCAGCTTGCTCAGTCTTGTCAAACAGATGTTTTATGACAGCCAGAAAGACAGCGGAAACAAAGTAATCAACTCTGGGTACAAGTATGTGGAATATGAGAAGCGGCACGGTACTGGCGATTGGCGTCTTCTATCTGAACTGCTACCAGATGGAGTGCGGGCCTTCAAGGACGCCCCTGGGTCCGACATGGTCCCCCAACCCTACCTGGATGCCAACCACTCCATGCTTCCCACTGCTCTATGTAACATGGGTCGCTCAGCCCCATCCCGTGTGCGCCGGCGAAAGACATCTCCTGAACCGGAGGGTGGCGGCGAAAAAGGAGGAGTGAGCGAGGAGCACATGCGACAGCAGTGGCCACCTGGAACATCAGTTGGAGGAATTTACCCAAGCATGACTGCGCATTTACCTGGAACCAATATGATCGTTGCCGGGGTTCCGTCCCTTCCGGAGAGTTCAGCTCCCCACAGTGATCCTTCCCCAATCTCTGCGCTCATGAGCGTGGCTGATAATCTGGGCACGGCCGGCCTTTCGCCCAAAGATGGGCTAGCGAGCAGCAGCGCTGGCAGTCTGGCTCACTCTGTGGGGGTTCAGCATAACAGTGGCAGTCCATCCACAGCTATATCTGCTGGGCAGCAACGCCGACTTGCTACTCGCAACGGAGAACCTCACGGCAGTGGAACCTCATCAAGCACCGGTGCGGCCTTGTCCCTTGCCTCTGGAAGCGAGCCTGGCACCCTCACTGCCGAGGCATCCATGGGTGTCACAAGCACCTTGCTCTGCTGCACCATTTGTCACGAGCGGCTGGAAGACACCCATTTCGTCCAGTGTCCATCCGTGACGAATCACAAGTTCTGCTTCCCGTGTACGCGGAACTTCATACGTAATCAAAGTGCCGGAAGTGAGGTTTACTGCCCCAGTGGAGAGAAGTGCCCACTCGTGGGCTCCAGTGTGCCTTGGGCTTTTATGCAGGCTGAGATCTCCACCATCCTGGCAGGTGATGTGAAAGTGAAAAAGGAACGTGACACCTAACTGATCGGTAAGACTGTAGCACGCTCTTAATATCATGTTAAAATATTGAGTAGTAGTAGGACTAATAGTATTTTTTGGGGTGGGGCACCCTTATACTTTTTATGTTTTTTTCAAGTTTAGTGCTGATGCTTGTATTTTATACATTTAATCAGGTGGATACTTCAGGTCCAGAAAGTGAAAGTCCAGACCAAGATTTTGTTTCAAACAAACCAGACAAATATTCTGTGACTGTGACTCTTTATACCCAGATGGTTGGTTGAAACAAAATCGTGGTCTGGACTTTCACTTTCTGGACCTGGACTATCCACACCTGCATTTCATGTACACAAAAGGTAGCAGACACATTCAGATTTATTTTGTGAAGGTTTTCTCTTTCTCTATCCCTTGGGTTGGGTGTTAAGATCCCACCCCAGTTCGTTGTGAGTGAAGCTTGCCTGTAGCACAGTTATTTATTTATTTATTTAGAGAGACAGACAGAGAGAGACAGACAGAGATATCTGGCTTCTCATCCAGGGTTTTCCCTTATCTTGTGCTCTGTGATACCTGATTTAGGTTCTAGGCCCTCTTGTAACCCTGTCCTAAATAAAGGATTTGTTAGTTGATGGATGAGTGGATGAATGAATGTTAAGTAGTAAGACATTCTCAAATTTATATGACACTAAAACATTGTTGCAGTCAAGTGGATGTAATTTCTGTAATAGTTGAAATGAATCTTTCTATATATTCCAGGAGATACCGACCTTGGAAAAGTATCGCTCTCCTCGTTCTCCCACTGGCAGAGACCGACGCGATACTTCAGAGATGCAAACCCATTATTCCACCACCTCTTCAGCTCGTGTTCGACGGCCTGAAACCACCAGAGCCGTCATATAAGTGTAGGAGGTCGAAGGTCACAGACACCCTCCTTCCAGATTTTTTCCGACACCCTCTTTACCCATTTTTTTCTTTCAAGCTACATCGCTTTCCAGTCATTTTATGGCTGAATGTTGAGTGTGTGTTTTTCAGAACCATTAAAAGTATAAAAGAAAGAAAATAGTTGTTCACTATACCCCTGAAAAATAGCTTGTTTTCACCCTGCCATTGTTTATAGTTTATTAGTCTTTCTTTGTAATTAAAGCATCCGCCAATATTCATGATTTTGACAATCCTGGAAAAAAATCCGTTCTCTTAATTTAGTTTTCCAAACTGTGATTCTAGCATGTGTAATATACATCTGTATTTTTACTATGCACATACATGTATAAATTCTCTTTAAAATGTAATATATGTCCAATTTCTAGTTTTTTTTATATATATATGATACTTTATGTACCACAAAGTAAACGAGTATTGAAAACCAAAGATGGCTTCATGCAGAAAAGTGCAAGCTTTGTAATACTGTATTCTGTATTTCGTGGCATGTGGCGTTTTATATTTTGAGAATAACAGGGAAGTTAATATGGCAGTAAAGTTTGTATCCTGAACAAGACATAAATATAAGAAGCTTTATTGCTTAACCATGGCATTATAAATGTCACTGAAAAATATTCTGGTATAGTTACTTGCATTGTTTTGCTTTATTCACAACCACAGAATATGGCTCATTTTATTGGTGGGGGGAGGGGAGGCAAATGATTTGTGCATGGATCGTAAGAATTTATGAATCACAATAACAGTTAAAATGAAGATTTCTTTTGGTTCTGCCTGTTTTCCTAATCTGTTACTGCTTGTTTTTTTAAAAATGCATAACATCTAAAATTCATTAGGTCCTTAAAACTTATAAGGTACAGGATGAAAATATCCAGATAGACAGTAGATCTTGATGAAAATATGAGTGATTTTATTTGTAGGACATCAATTTGTAGAAGAAAGAATTATGTCTTTTTGTCCATGGCAGTTCTATGGCACTGGTCGATTTACCGATCAGGGTGAAAACATATTTTAAAAATCATGCAACAAATCTCTAGATCAGTAATTATAAAACAAAAGCTTCTTGGTTTAAATGGCTCTGACTTGGAGATAAAGCTATCAGGATACTTTCTGTAGTTAGACCTTTGTGACTCTTCTGTTTTTAACTTGTATAAAAGCATAAGAGTTTCCTTTTTGAAATTAGTTTTTTACTAGAACACATTTTATCATGCATTTAAATGTACTTGGTTGTCTGCTTTTGCAATGTTCTGTATTCAACAAGAAAACATTTTTCCTCAAAAATAGATATATAAAATATAAACAAGACGGAATGTGAGATCTGTCTACTTGTCCATATTACATTTTCTATGATGGGCATGTAAGTCAGAGGCTATTAAAGCCTCCTTATTGATTTATCTTATTATTATGGAGAGCCTGGTTATCAGCAAGATTGCCCATTGATGCAAAGTAAAATTTCTGATTGTTCCTCATATATTCCAATAATGTCCCCTTACTAAAAGTGTCATACTTAATTGATTTTCACAGATTAATCATTGCTGAGATAATTAGGCAAAGCAAGTAGTTTTATTGTGGTTGCTACTGTATTATGATTTTGATATCGTTAACTCGCACCCTAAGTATTTTTGTTATATTTTGGAGTTTGAGCGCGACTACCTTTGATGCTACTGTATTATAGCATTTCTTTAAATTTTCATACTGTGAGCAGGATCTTGGGATACATGAAAAAACTTGCCAACAGTTATGCCATTTTATGTAAGACAAACGACAAGGCCATTTATGTTTATGTTGGTTTCGTTTAGTGCTTACCCACAAACTTGTCTGTTGTGTTGATGTAATCATGCCTATGCCTGAATTACTCAAATGATTTTTTTTGAATATTGCTATTTAAAAAGTATCCATCATGTTTCTGATGTGGTTCAGTCCTGGGAAATGGGCATAAGCGCTTGCTGCTTTAACCCATAACGTAATCAAGGTTATTATGGCCCTTAAAGCTGTTGTCTGGTCAAGTCCTTTGTAAGCAAATACTGAATGTCTTCACAATCAGTCCAACTTATTTTCAAGAAGCAAGGTTATTGTAAATGTGCATCAATAGGCTTTGTATCATTTACTTTGGAATGTGAAAAATACTCAAAAGTTAGATACTATATGTTGTAAAGATTCTCTTATGGTATTCTTAATTTCAGTTGTTTGGAAGCTCATGGATATTTTGGTTAGACAGCAGCAATAGCCTGTATTGCAATATATAAGTGTAAATCATACAGTGTATTTATACATGTAATTGTCAAAACTTTTGGGGATTCTTATATATTCCTGCACATAAATTTTTTTTCCAAGTACAATTGAAGTCCATATGGCTTTTAATTATGTAATACAGTTGCCTTAACCAAAATCAGGGGTGGCCAATCTTATCCAGAAAGGGCTGCTGTGTGTGCGGGTTTTCCCTGCAGTTCCCTAATTAGATTACTAATTAGGGTACTGATTGGCTGAAGAGAAATCACACCTGGGTTTGAACAGCTGACCTAATGCTTATCCCAGAAATCTGCATAAACACTGGCCCTTTGTGGATAAGACTGCCCAGCCTTCAATGATATGCATACATACAAGTGGATAAAAATAAAGGAAACCCCTGACCTACGTAAAGGACTTAATCCAGAAGATGCCATACTAATTCAGTGATATTTGCATCTGCTGATTGGACCCTGGATGTTGTGGCACCCTGGGAAAGATTATACTGAAGCCACCCACCAGAGCAGCAGAAAATTAATCTTGTCAATTCATTTATATTAAAAACATTTCATTACAGGGTATCTGACCGTTAAGTAGCTACTGCACATTTGTTTCACAAGAAAAGTAGTGAAATATTAAAATTAGTGTGAATAACTGTAATCTCATGGAATGCAAGCGGAGGTATTTCTTCTGATTTGTTTTTCCCTCTTTTGCACCCCCAAATCAAATGGCAACCTAGGCGATTGCCTGTTGCCTGTAGATTGTGCCAGCGCTTAGTATACCCATCAAGATGTAGAAGTGTGAAGGAAGACTCATTAAGTGATAATACTTTTCCCATTGTTTTCAGGGGTCTAGGTTTTGTTCTCCTTACAGTCTTTGTGCGTTGTGCTTGGCTGCAAGTCATTTCCAACCAACATACCCATTTTTCTATACCCACGTAACCTATTCAGGATCACGGAGGTCCAAAGCCTATCCCACAAGCTACAGGCGCAAGGCAGGGAATAACTCAGGCCAGGGTGCCAACCCATTGCAGGGCACACACATCGATAAAGGCTCAACACAAAAACATACTATGCAAGCTCAGAAGAAAGATCAAATGCTTGTAAACAATGTGTTCATCCTAAAACACACTTAAGTACACACAATGTGTGTTTAACCAACACATGATGCACTTTTCAGCTATATATAAAAAATCAGAGTAGTGACTGAAGCAATTAAAATAACGTTCTTTGGGACAATTTGTTGTTCTGTTATTCTGTTTATAGCTGTTGTACACCGTAACGTGAATTGCCAATGAAGAATGCGTCAGCTTGCATTACGGTAAATTGCATTATCATCTAGACTGCAATTCTGTCATGGTCTGGACAAACACACTCCCTGACGCTGTCAAGCTGTGCTGATGTCTGTCCTGCTTTCATGAAGTGCCTTTTTCTTTAGTTTTATGGTTCAGCCATTTGCATGAAACAGCTATTTTCAGTCTAAGGTTATCTGTAGTTCTTTGCTTGTACACACTGAGACAATCAATCGCTCAATTAGTTTCGCCCGGTTTAAAACAAGTTTAAACAGTTTATTGTGAGGTTGAACATGCAGCTGCATGTTAAGTTAAACCTGAATGCTCTGTCAAAAGAACCATGACTTTAAACTGCAGTTACCGGTTTCACTATCATGTTGCGAAAACGTATCTGAAACAGGAGCAAGACAAATTTAATTTATAAATTTCTTCTTTGCTCGTTCAGGTATCTCAAAAATATTCATACCATGTATTAAATGTCTTAAAATTAACCCATCAAACGACTGTATAATTTTCTCCTACATTAATAGATACAATAAATTGGAACATTAGTGGTCTCATAGCTCACTTTCACTTACAGCTGTACTGAAAGGCCCTTTTGCATGCCTCACCTTTGCCCTGATATAACTACGCCATAAACAGCGAGTAACTGCAGCGTCACTCTGCATTACTGCACCATCTGTCCATCGAGTGGGATCATTCCCTTTCTTCCATTTCGACAAGGTGCTGCGTGGGTGCAGATGTTCCTAATGCTGGTGACGTTGCATGCATTCCACTTGACAATGACTGTTAATCATTTTTAGTGTCATTCTTTGTAGGTTATAGGCTATTGTCGCTACAGGCCTGTATGTAATTGTTGGGGTGAGGGGTACAATTGAAACAGAGCCGTAGTCAGGATTTTTAAAATACTGAGGTCAATAGTGTTGGTCTGCGCTAGGTGTGCCCTGTAATAGATGGTGCTTATTGAAATTTACAGAAAAAATACTGAGGACTTGATCTCAGTGTCCTCAATGGTAGGTATTTATGCACAAGTGGAAATGAAGTTAATGAGAAAGTGACTTTTTGATCTGTTGAGAAAATGCAGTTGTTACTAGGATTTCGGGGTTATGCACTAATGCAAGGAAGCAGTAAACAAACAAATTCACTTTAGGATAGGCAGATACAGTTTATAAAATTGTAAAAGCATTTGCAAATTAAAACCTTAGTTATAGAATTAAAGATCCTGAATGACTCCATTTTGTAAATGGGGTAATGATTCAATCACAAGCCCGTTTTTGTTAATCTGAATTTGATTAATTATATTACGTTTAATACTAATGTCTGCACATTTAATCGTTGTATCCAGATAAAATACCTATAGAATATAATTCTGGTTTGTATGCTGTCATAATATAATATTGATCTATCCGTTATGCTAAGTAAAATTCATTGTGCTTTATTGAAGATCGTAACGGTGGCGTACTGTAGCCCAGTCGCCATACGTACGTAGTGCCGGGGGTTCGCATCGTGTTTACCATTCATGGGTGGGGTTAGCATGTTCTCCCCATAAGGTGCGCGTTTTCTCCTACAGTCCAAAAACAAGCCAGAGGGCAAACTGGCGTTTCGAGGCTGGCCAGGGTGCGTGACCCCCAGGTCCTCCCCAGCCCTTCCCTGCATTTAGTTCAACTGTCAATGGACGTATTAAAACCAGTGGAAACACTGGAAAGACAGAAATTCCGAGGTAATTTATAGGAGAGAGTTTGATACTCGGGGGAAGAGACACAGGTTAATAATTTAAATACTAAGGTCTTTTTACTGGGGGTGAGGGAGTGAATGTATCTAGATTAAATATTGGGGGGTGTTGTGCCAAAAACAGACTCCCTGCCAGAATCCGACCCCCCTCGCGTGCACGCGCACGACGTCATTAGTCGGCGCCCGTTGCGAAAACAGACGTTAGACGGCGTGAGTAAAACATTATTGTTTTATAGCTGTATTTATTTGTGTATTCGTCTTTGAACATGTATTAAACAGAGCCTGTATATGTTTCATCTTGAGTAACGTTTTCTTAGAAGCCTTCATTACTAAAGGAATGCAGACAAATTGGTCATTGGGCTTTACTGTTGTGCTGATAACACTAAAAGCTGTGACCTAAAGATCTTGTGCTTATAGTTTTATACTAAGAAAATTGACAGGGTGTCATATGAATGCAGCAGGGCTGCTAAAATCATTCTTTGCTAAATTAAATGCTATAGTGTCTCCAGAATGACTTTTATAGGTCTAT
>JAODJU010000036.1:7204316-7226554 GCA_026776725.1 Gnathonemus echidnorhynchus | reverse complement strand
CGCCGACTAATGACGTCGTGCGCGTGCACGCGAGGGGGGTCGGATTCTGGCAGGGAGTCTGTTTTTGGCACAACACCGGCCTTCCCCACCGTCGCCCCATAATCGATAGCCAATGATACAAGCAATGTATAGGAATGTGTCATGCGATTCATCTCACTATATTAACTGCCGTAAATTTGTTTTTTAAAGTGTTTCCGTTGACTAGTAACAGAAAAAGCGGCGCTCACGCCGAACACCTTCACAGTATGCAGTGCTTACATTGACCAGTAGATGGGGTAGTTGTATTTAAGGATCTGTGGCCATTTACTTCCGTAAGGGAATTGAAATCAGTGGAATATATTAAAATGTATTTTACTTTGTAGATTAAATTAAAATTAACAATGGCAACGAAGTTTACAAGTTGCAAGTTATTTCCTAAGTTAATCAAGTTATAATAGATTCAAATCTCTGGCTTCCTCCTTAGTTCTGTTAGCTCATTAAATCTATTGTTAACTAATTATTGAGGTGTTAATGAACTATCTGAGCTGCCCTATCTTAAGCATCTCAGACGCCAATTAGCATTTTAACGGCCAAACATACAATATAAGTTGTAACCATTATAATACTAATAGCCAGCGTTGATAACATAGCCTATGTCTCGGACCTATTCTGTGTATTCGTCACAAAAGAATCAAACTTTTATATTTTCATTTTAACATCGGAAATACATTACAAAACGAATTTACTTTTAAATGCGGTAACTGGTAAATTTGTGTGAGGGAGAGGCGTCAGATTAGTATCCTAATTGGTGACGTGAAAGTATTGCTTTGATTTATGCTATGCCTGTTTATTATCGTTCAACCCTTTAACTCGAACTCCCCTTTTCATTACTTTTATATTTAAACGAACGCGATTTCAACGTTAAAACATAATGTCGTCAGCTGTTTCCAGTTAATCCCATTGACCATATGCATGCCTATCTATTACATCTCTTTTCAATGGCAATTAGGAAATGCATTGATATTCAGATTTCACTGTCTACCGTGGATGAACTGATGTATATTCTAAAAAGAAACGGCACTTCCATGCAAGTTAGCTATGGGAAGTGGATTTTCAATTAGTTTCCTGTCCTTCCACATGCAGACCTAAGAATAAAACAAAATTACAGGAATGAAACGACTCTTTTGTGTTTTTATTATTTTGTATCCAATTTAGTCAACAACAATCCACGCTCTATATCACTCTGCACTGCGTTCTCGATTAAACAGAATTCCATATTGCACGCAGGAAGTGACTATTAAAATAAATACAAAAACATTGTGTTTTACTAATAAATGCAAAAACAAGAGCATGCAACAAAGTGAGCTCTTACCATACAATTGTTACTTATTTGTGATAGGCTGCAAATAAGCTTTTATATAGGCCTAAATTGTGAATATTTTGTTGACTATAACTAGGCCTATAGAACAAAACAATTAGAAAGGTCTAAACAACAAAATATATGATTCAATATATGTTATTTAAATACTTTTTAAGATAAATTTGTATGATAATTTATCATAATTCCACGTTCTGCAGTGAAAATAGGCTGTACATAATAGCATTAACGTGGAGAAGCTCTTGAGTGTACTGTGGAAATTGATCGTTGTTCTCTTTGTATATCGAGCAAAGTGATAGTCTGCGGGAATTAACAAGTTTCCTTCATGACACCTCAATGCAGCCATCAGACAACCCGCTGGTATGAAGTGTAGGCTACTCCCGGAAAAAGAAATGCCTTCCTTCGAGCAGAAGGAGCTATAGTGCGTTTATAAACGTGATCACATTCCCTGAATCGAAGTTTCATTTCATCTTATACTTGTATTTGATTTTATCCCAGATACTTGCCTTAAAATATATGACATAGTCGGATGTGTGATATTTTACAATCAAAATAAATGTGAGGGATTTTTTGCGGAATAAAGAAAAAATAAATAAAATTCGTCAAATTGTTGTCAAATGATTATCCCTTAGCGTAGATATATGTTAGACAAGTTCTATCCAAGATATTGTGTTTTATTGGCTGTGATATGGTAAAATGGTGTCTGTTTTAAAATAGTAAATAATAATTGCTACACGTAAGAGAAATACGCGAAATGGAAATTATACAAAATAAGAGACAAATTAAATATGCAGGCTGCTGTATATATGTAGGCCTACAGAACACCAGGTGGCAAAATAATCAAGAGAGTAATAAACTTTTTTTTTCTTGTCCCGGGATATTCAAATCGCACGTCGGGGCGGGCCCTTTACCTGCGTTTAAAGATTGAACGTCAGACCTTTATTATACTTGGCTAAGTGACTGAGTGAATGACACCGGATTCAGGGCTGTAATCCAACTGCAGGATATACATGACCATTTGAGGATTTCATTTGATAGAAAAGTATTATTCTTCATCATTCTGCCATAGTTACTGAATTTTTAAGGAACAAATGATTTTTCTCTTATTATCGAAAGTGAGCAAATCGAATTTTACAGATACGTCTACTGAAACTTAAATTGTGCGCCTACACAACTTTTTTCTTGCTGTGGATATTGACCACTCTCCTGAGACCCGGATCTTCCTGAAATGCACGGTTAATGGAATCTTGTTTTACCACGGTTACTGAGCGTCCAAATAAGTTAAGCGACTTCGAGACATAATTCTATTAAATCTGTGTAACTCCCACCCACACACCCCAAAAGGACGCTCTTCTTGGGATGTTGAGTTCAGTGAAGATGGAGTCTCATGAAATACCAGATTGGAATTCCTTCTACAGCGAGGCGAACGAGGTGAGTTGTAATTGTATAAATGGCTTTTGTATCAATATTAGGGTAATACTTAAATTACATGGATAGTTAAACATGAACTATTTTTCTTTTTTATTTTGAATCGCAGTTGATACTTGAAAAAAATAACGATATTGTTTCACATTTAATTACCTTTTAAAAGTACACGTCTTGTAGTTTGTTTTGTGGAAAATGTAGTCACTTTGTTTTTATTTTCAGATATCGGCACGTTTAATCGAAACGTTGTTTTTTGATAACGACGGTAAAGGGAGGCAAACGTGAATGTTCGTGCATTGTTGATTTCATCATACAGAACCCAGTTTAAATCAAATTTACAATGTTACATATAATAAAATATACAATTACATATAATACAGAATGGGAGGTTAAGAGAAATAAGCAATGGCATTTTGTATTATCTGTCTATAATCGTATTATATATAATTTCAATGGATCTATTTTGGAAGTACCTAGTTAAACAGAAATTAATTTTAGTCCTTCACAACTAAACTGACTTATCGCAAATCCTCTGATATGAAATGTTCCAGCTGGCTGTCGCTTTAAATGCTGTTAATTCTATTTTTTAAATTTGAAATACCCCAATTATTTATTAGACCTATAGGTGCCGAATAATGAAAAATTAAGACACTGATTTGCTTCACACATCTTATGAGTAGCCCTTTCACAGAATTCGACAGAGAAACATTTTACCTTTGAAAACAGCCAGGACTTGTTGATTTGTTGAACAATGTATGCATTCATAAATCAGTTACATATTAATTACTTCTACTTCAATTTGAACGTGTTTTGCTAATTTGTTGTTTTTATTTCGCTTGAGTCGTGTTATTAACGGTGGTACACCTTATTGTTCTGCCAATTTTTCAGTTTTTAAAGTGCGATTACAAAAAACTCGTATTTCAGTTACAACTGCCGGTGTTTAAGCAGGGGTTCTGTCTAGACTGGTCGCTGTATTTATTTTGCAATACAGCTGAACATGTTTAAATAGTTATGAAAAAGTGAAAAAAAAAATTAAAGTTGTTTTTCCATTATCTCCTCAGATGTACCCTTCTCCTAGTGCAATGAATTCCAGTCTGGGGACTATGAACGCCATCAATAGCTACATTAATCTAAATTCCACTGGGTCCCCGGCTGCCATGAATATAGGTTACTCTACAGGTAGCTTCTCCACCAGCCCCCTTGCCCCTATTGGTGCAGGCAGCAGCCACATGAACCTGCCCCCAGCCTCCTCTTCCCTCAGCTCTGGCACCCTTACGCAGATGAACTCTCCTGCACCAGCCCTCAGCTCCCTTTCCCCTTACCAAAACATCGGCCAATCCATGGGACAGCTGAACTATACTTCACCAGCTACATTAAACAGGGCTAAGGAAATGCCAAAGACTTACCGCCGTTCGCTAACACATGCCAAGCCGCCTTATTCCTACATCTCACTCATCACCATGGCCATACAGCAGTCCAACAGCAAGATGCTCACCCTCAATGAGATCTATCAGTGGATAATGGATCTGTTCCCCTATTACCGAGAAAACCAACAGAGGTGGCAGAACTCAATTCGCCACTCGCTGTCCTTCAATGACTGCTTTGTCAAAGTGGCTCGCTCCCCTGATAAGCCAGGCAAGGGGTCATACTGGGCTCTGCACCCAAACTCGGGCAACATGTTTGAGAACGGCTGTTACCTCCGGCGCCAGAAGCGTTTCAAGATTGAAGACAAGGCTGGGAAGAAGTGTTCCGGGAAATCCCAAGAAGGAGGCAAAGCAGGGCATAAGGAAAACCTCCAGAACGAGTCTAATCTCACCCCAGGCTCAGAAGGGGCAGACTCTGGCCATTCAAACAGCTCCCATCCAGGGTCATCTTCTGAAGAGCAGCAACCACAAGGATTAGTGCAGTTGGAGTGTCCCCAGTCTCTCGTTCAGGGAACACCTAGTATCTCCTCAGCCCTGTCCTCGGTGTCCACTACAACACACCTCCACTCTCAGACTGTAACTGGTAGCCCCCTCCTCTCAAGTGTCATGCAACATATGGACCCCCAAAATGACCCCCTAAAGTCCATGGACCCACACTATAACTTCAACCACCCTTTTTCAATCACCAACTTAATGTCCAATGAGCAGAAGATGGACCTCAAGTCCTACCAAGACCAAATGATGACTTACAATACCTACAGCGCATCCTCACCAGTGGCTGCTAAGCAGATCTATGACAGCAATGGACCCTCTGCCATTGACTCTGGAACCTACTATCAAACCTTGTATAGCAGGTCAGTTTTAAATGCTTCATAGAATGTTGCCCTTTGAACTCGCCCTTCTAATACTCTTACAGTTACACTATTGGGTCACACTATTCAGCCTATATAAAACATGCAAAGTTGGAGATACAAACAAGATTGGTAACCTCCACTGGATAGTTAAAAGCCAGGTTAAAGATAATGGATATAAAATGAGCCGAAGATGAATGTTTCCCAATCCGGTCCTCGGGGACACAGTCATGTCAGACAGTCCACGTTTTTGTTCTGGGAAACTGGGAAGGAGCAAAAATGCGCACTGCCTGGCACGTAGCTCAGAGGGAGCAAAAACATGGATCAGCCTGGACCCCCAAGGACCAGATTGGGAAACACTGCCCTAGATTACCAAAGAGGTAGGTTTTTAAAAGTGCGTGCAGGGTTATCATAGTAAATATGCACCTTTGTTACTTAACTGTTACCTGGGAGTCATTTTACAGAATAAAGAACAAAGAACATAAAAAGCTCTTCTTAGGCTCATGCACACAGAACTGTAAATATTGTCAGTAGATTTAAAGAGCTGCATTTATTTATAAAATGAAGAAATTAATATATCTTGTACAGAGTTGCATTTAATCATATAAAATGGAATAAAATAATTTCTGAGGTTGTGGCGAACTCATGAGGTTCATGTTACTGCTTTTTTCAACTGTTGCTGAATAAGAACCCTTCAGTGTGTTACAGCGTAATGCTCCATTGCAGTTTAAATAGCATGTTGTTTTCATTGTGTACTTTTCACTGGTTTTATGGTAGAAAATGTTTTTATTTTTTTAGTGCTGTTCTTACCTTTGCTTACCTTTGCTTTTTTTAATAGGGAATTTTCTCTTTTATGATCAAAGACAAAATCATGGACTTTTGAGGAAATGAAACAATTTATTTAAAATTTAGTGACACTACTGTAGCAAATCTTGTTTCAAGTTTGTTTCTTTGTTCATGTTCTGGATCATTATATATTAACAAAGACATAAGACAAGTTTCTGAGTTTTTTTCAATTTTGATGGATAAAATCATCAATTAACATTCCAATTTCCCCACCATGAAAAAAAAAAAAAATCAACTGTAACTTGTATGTCCTTTATATGTATAAGATTTGATTTCCAAGGTTACCATGAAAACAGACTGATAGATGTTAAATAATTTATCATGAACATTACCAGAAAAATAAATATAAATGAATCATATTAGTAATAAAAATAATACAAATTCAGGTCATTTTTATGGTTGTTATTATTTATCGTCATTATTATTCTTATATGTTTATTCAAATGGATGAAAATAATGTGTATGCACCATATTTTCTGAACTTAGAAGTGTTTTAATATCTGTATTTCCACACTGTTTTTAGTTTGATTTTATTGTGTGAAGACAGTAGATAAAAATTGTTGGATATACTGTTATTTTAGAATTTTTAATGCTATCAGCAAGACTGGTTTTTGAATTACTGGCTGATAAACAGTTTTCTAACAAAAGTCATCTTGTTTTCATTTCAAAAATTTGCAAAGGACACAATATCCCATGCTAACTTTGTCTAGTGCTGGTGTGTTGTGAGAATGCTTAATTAGATGTGAGAATGCTTAATCAGTTAGAAGGTGTATCTTGACAGCTAAACACTTGGTGTAAAATCACATTCTATGCATACATTTGCTATTGCACAATTTCAAGGGCTATGTCAAGGCATCTGTGTGTGCTTGGTTTATATGACCTGTGTCATATGAGACAGACTAACAGATACCCAGGATTCTCAAGTAGGTTTTTGATTCTTTTGCCTTATGAAGATAATGAAAATAAAGAACCTTAATTTGAACATATGTTGGGAAAAAACATTTTAAAACACCAAATGTACACATTACATTTTCTGGGACTGAATTAAAGTATAATAGGATTTGAAAAAGCATTTTCAATGTACATATATGTTAAAATGAGGTTTAATGTTTTAAATAGTTTCTTCTAGACCATTTCTGTTTTGTGTTTTGTGGTTTTTCAAATTGTTGCGCTAAATTCATTAAATAATTTAAATTGAAAAACATCTTCTTGCCTGTCTTTAAAAAGAACTGAGAATAATGAAATTCTAATTGTGTTCATTCTAATGCTGATACTTGATTGGTGCCAGTTTACGTCAGGGTACAAATTTACATACTATGGGCAATTCAGAGGCACCAGTTCATCTAATCGCATATTTTTGCCCTTCTGCCGGGGTGAGAGGTGGGGTGGGAGACGTGCAAACTCCACGGACATGTAGCTGGGTGGGAGATCGTACCCACGATACCTGAGGTTAGAGCCAACAGCATGTCCCACTGAGCCACCATGTCACACCCATCTATAAGTATAAGTTACATTGAGTAATTTTGGTTTTTACAGATAACGTATAGTTTCTTTTCACCAGTGAAACAATGGATGTCAAACTATCTTAACTCAAAACAGCTGAAAGACCCCAGGAAGCCAAAGAAATGACACCTTAGAGTTAGACTTCAGAAATGTGACTGTGAACTATACATTTAAGTTAACACATTTAAGCTGATAAGATTGGCCACTTCCACTGATACGGTATCCATAGCTTCACAATGGCATACAAGGCCATAGTTAAAAAAAATAAAAAATAAAAATTACATATTTTTCCAGAAAATTGTTACAGATTATGCAATTTGTTGATTGTTGTTTTTTTGGTCCCACAAAGAATGGGCCAAAAATAACTCAAATTGTAAATATTAATTTAGATAATTATTGAATCAAATCAGAAAATGAATAGTGAATGTTATCTTGGTGTGTTCTTACAGTTTTGTGAAAACAGACTTCTAATCTGCCAAACTCAAGAGACACTTGAACATATAGTTGTCCGGCAAACTGAGAAGAGAAACAGTTTAGTTTGGGATATCTGACGTACAATTCAGTTGATTAGTTGGAGAACCGCAGCATCTATCTAACTTAATTGTATAATGCAACAGTTCTCCATCTCTTTACTTTAAATTGTATGTCATTGGCAAATAAATAAAAAAAGACTGGAAGTTATGTTTATCTATGGTATTTAAAATGAAATGTTGTATACTGAAATGCAGATTTGTTTTAATTTAATTTTACTTGAATAAATGTGTAACAGTATAATTCTGTGGGCTTCCATATACTGAATAAACTAATTGTCATTATAATGAGTTTAAGAGTGTTTAACTGTTTTAAAGAATTTTAAAAGCTGGCCCTATATATCTTACGGACCTGCTTGAGTCTTGAAAAGTTGAACAAAATAGTAGTGTAAAATTGAGTAAAAATTGAGCGTTGCCAAAGTGTAACTGAGGTATGAAAGTCCTCTTCTTATAATATTGTATCATTCATTTATTTGTCAACATAGGAAAGGCAGCTCATTAACACAAACTGAGCAATGGAAAAATGAGCCTGAACCAGTTTTATAATATGTCATTTCACTGTTTGGATAAATAAATAGATTGTATTTATAGCTATGATATTAAATTAATACTCCATTGATGGTGCTCATTTATAATATATAAACTTTAAATGCCCTGTAAATTCAGAAGTGTAAATAAGCCAGTGCTATTAAATAAATTCAATGTTACTTTTTAGATTTGCCTGTTTTAGTTTTTTTATGCTGGCATAAACAATGATTAACAAGCTGTGCAGTGTAAAAGTCTGCCGAACATATGAGACTGGTGGACAGATAACATTTTGGACTTTGTTCTTTGGGCTGTGGGTGTTGTTTGGTGACTCCTGATAAAATTGAACTGAAAAGAAACACAGAAAAGAACCAAGATGATTAAATTTTCTAGTGAAACACCATTGATATATCTGACTTTAATTGGTGTGTTAGCAAACGTACAAGTTACAGAGGTGATAGTATCAACAATCCCCCATACAATGTCCCTATACTGGTGGTATATTGAATGTCCCCATACTGGTGATATATTGAATGTAATGGCTGTTGTAAAATTTTCAGAAGCTCAAAATCAAAAGCAGTGGACACAACACATTCAAAAGGGAAACATTTTCTGATGAACTCGTAAAACATCCAAATAAAACAGAATAAATGAGGCAGGAATACGATAAATGGCAAACGAATAACCCAGGAAATTATTTATAATCAAGGCAAATTTAGCTGAGGCTGAACATTGTATATATTAATATGGTTACCAAAGACATGTCCTACAGTTTACTCGATTGCTTTGGAGACTTTCTCAAATGACAATTAACATCTGCAGAACAGCTTTTGCGACATAATGACGCTTGTGCACAGCAGAATGTCATTTCTCATTCTTTTATGCAAATTTCCAAAAGTTTTAGTACATGAATGCAAATGTTCTTGCACAATTGTCATAATTTGGCACAATTTTCAGTTGCTTTAGGTCAAAATGAATTATGTAGTTTCCCATTGTAGAGTTATCCAGTACAGCCAAAACTATATATTTAAGTAATTTTCATGTAAGCCACCACATGCAAAACATGTCACTAAACTCTGAAAATAACTCAAAAGTATTTTTCATAAATCGCGATATGGCATTGTTGCGCTTTCTCACAGCACATGATTTTGTTGCCAATTTGCTGTTCTTGTATTGCCGTTGTGAAAATGTTAAGTATATTTCATGAAATGTGCCAAAGCTATCGACCATTTTGGTGGCACTGACTAATTCATGGATAGAATTATTTGCTTATGACACAAGAGTTGTTTTGGGTGAGTGTTGACCTTTTGCAGTTGTATAATAGTGTTGTGCTATATGCATAAACTGTTTTGAGACATGCCCTTAGAGTCATGGGAATGTTAAGTACGTTTCATTAAACTGAGAGAAACTGTAACCATGAGAATCAAAATGCTTAAATATATTGTCAAAATGTCAGTGTAAGTATGCTCCTGAGCTGAACCAGTCTGAATGTCACTTTCTAAAATGTTACATGGTACAGTATAACACAAAAACAGCAAAATGCCAATAAAAACATGTACTGTGGGAACAAAAACCACAACAGTGCTCTATTCCTGCAAATTATGGAATACATTTTTGAAACATTCTGAAAATTTGGTGAACTGTCCTGCATGTGCTAGCTTATATAATTATCACTTATATTCATGGTTTTGTCTGTTATATTATTACAGTGGGAAACTACACAATCTCTTTTGACCAACTACACTAAAGCAACTGATAACCGTGTCAAATGATGACAGTTGTACAAAACCACTTGCAAACATGAACTAAAACATTTGGAAATTTGTGTGAAGCAATGAGAAATGATGCTCTGCTGAGCAGATGTGATGTTATGGTGTGGGGATTATACTTCTTGTTTTACAAATATTGTCATTTGAGAAATGCTCCAAAGCAATCGAGAAAAACTGTAGCGCTGAGAGGGTCTTCGTTTTTGTTCAAGAACTACTTCTGCTCCTTTTTATGTCATTAAATAATTACTTGGTAATTTAACTTAAGTAACAGCTCATCTGTCAAGTCCCATTATACACAAGGTTGGACTTTGGGACTATTCCACACCCATTTAAATTTCAAGGAAACTTATCACCTATATATCTGGGTTTTAGTGTCAAGAACATAAATTACTTCCTACCTGTAAGTGCATTACATCACCACATAAAATTCCATCAGATGAACTTTCTTCTTGTCCTAGATAGGATACTGAAAAACTGAAATGGAAAAACTGGTTAATTTTTTCAATCAATTTCTAGTTAAACAAATTTAAATAGAAGTCGAGTGTAATTAAATGTTAACCAATAACAGCCCTCACACAGCTATGACATCAACTCACAGATAAAACAGTTGTGTCATGCATTTCCAAGTATATCTGGAATGCAAAGTAATGTGTAAAAGTATAAAAATAGATTACACTTTTACTGTAACATTACTTATAATTTCTACTTAATTTATACCTTATTATTCATAAGCTTTATATTTTTTGTGACACAGCTATGCATTCCCCATGGTCCCAGGCCCTACCACGCCCAGGGTCACAGCCAGGAAGCGGTTCTTACTAGATTTAATTTTTATGCCCCTGCAATTATGAGTCCTTCTCCTTAGTGTCAATTAACCGTGGCAGCTACCCAGATGGGACTGTTGACAGACCTGAGGCGTTCATCCCAAGTTACTGGAACTGAGAATTTAACACATCATCCATGTGTGAGAAAGAAGGAAAGAGCATACGATAATGAGAAAGAAGGAAAGATCATACAACAACGAGAAAGAAGGAAAGCGCATACAACAACGAGAAAGAAGGAAAGATCATACAACAACGAGAAAGAAGGAAAGCGCATACAACAACGAGAAAGAAGGAAAGATCATACAACAACGAGAAAGAAGGAAAGAGCATACAACAACGAGAAAGAAGGAAAGAGCATACAACAATGAGAAAGAAGGAAAGAGCATACAACAATGAGAAAGAAGGAAAGATCATACAACAACGAGAAAGAAGGAAAGCGCATACAACAATGAGAAAGAAGGAAAGAGCATACAACAACGAGAAAGAAGGAAAGATCATACAACAACGAGAAAGAAGGAGATCATACAACAACGAGAAAGAAGGAAAGATCATACAACGAGAAAGAAGGAAAGAGCATACAACAATGAGAAAGAAGGAAAGAGCATACGATAATGAGAAAGAAGGAAAGATCATACGCAATCATACAATCGCACCATTGAGAGAAACCAATGCCTTTTGGAACCTTGACTTTCTTTTACCCACATGTCGCCACTACACAGCATTATCTTTGACTTTATTTTTTGTTGCTCATTTTCTTTTAGCCAGACAATACTTTCACATACGCCAACAAGGCTGGAGAATAAACTGCTCTCTAATTCATTCTACCCAGAAATGATTTTCACATATTTAATCTGTTTTCCATACTCAAGGGCTGCAGTTTTACCAGTCCCCTCTCAGTCCTTCTTTGTGTCAGAGCAAAGTCCATAAAAAAGTATGTCTTCCACTGGGACCTTCATTGCTCTTTTATATGGGTGTGACTGGCTTTGTCATTTTAATGAAAGCCAGCAGAAAACAAACATCACAGACAATATGTAAACACAAAACATGTAAAGATAAAAGTCTGTGGCAAGGTTTTTTATTTTAATGCTAAGACGTGCCCAACTAAAGTAATTTGTTTGTTAATTCTCCTTCATTTTGTCTGTACGTTTAAATACAGCTGTTTCCAGGGATATCACATTTGTTGACAGTATAGCTATGTGGTGTACCTGTATCCTGTATCCTTCACTTGATTTCTTGATTTGCTTTAAGCCTGCAACTAGAGGAGCACAGAAATCCATCCACTTCCTTTTTCAGGTGTTATTATTTACCTTTGGAGAGCTATTTAGTGGCGGTGAACATGGTAACCATTCTATGCATCTTTAAGGACAACCTCAATGGAGCCTTATTTTTAATGCGGAGGAATGTCTGGTCCTAAAATACCTTCCCTCTCTTTCTTCCTCTGACTCGCTGCTTCAGAAAACCAAATAAACAGTCTGAGAGTCTTAATATTGGTATGAATACAGTAATTTCCAGTCTACATCTGCATGTTTTACTACAGGTATTTATACACACCTAAAAGTCATTTTTGAAAGCTATCTGTCATAACAAGGTAAGGTTTTACTTTTTCCTTCTTGGTTCACTATGTACGTTCCTGGCAGATAGGGTAAAACCAGCACCAAGGTAACTTTCCTAGTTCCACAGGACCCCAGACAATCAGTCCTTTCATACAAAAATTCGGCCCCTGGCTCCTTCCTAGCTGCTAGGCCGCAAGGAGAGTTTGTCTGCCTCTCACATTTACTCTCTCTCAAGGCATTCATGTACAAAGCCAGCTTTTACTGGTTTAAATTTAGAACACCTTCCTTTCAATGCTGAACATTTCATACGTGGTGGGGCTGTCATGGTAAAATTAGATAGATAGATAGATAGATAGATAGATAGATAGATAGATAGATAGATAGATAGATAGATAGATAGATAGATAGAATTAATCTTGGTTATGACGGGGCCTTGATTATTTTGTGTAAACAAATTAGCATTTATTCAAATCATATGGGTTCAGTGTCAAAGAAAGTTTGGCAAACATGTACATTTCAAAATGAATAAAAATAAATTTATTTATACTGAATGCTCATTTTTATGGGAAAATTATTCAACATCAATATCTCTTGTGCAGACCAACTTGGCAAGGGTAAAATGCTAAAGATTTATTTTTGCTTTTAATGAAAGACGCAGATATTGTGCAAATTCAAGTAAAATCACACATTACTGAGAGGTTATTTCATTTGAATTTTTCATCTACCATAAAAAATTAAAAAATGCAGTCTTATATAATAAACAGTCTAATATTGTTTTCATAAAACACTCTCATAGAAATGATAGGAGACGTAGATCTGTTTGTATAAGCTGACTGGTATCCTGGAGTCTGGTAAGATGTCTTTTTCCATAAACCTGTGAGGATTTTCAGGCTCTGGTGACTAACAACTTCTTTTCCTATCTTTTCAAAATAATAGAAAAAGGTTTAATCATCCCATCAATTAATAACTTAAAGGCCAAATTTAATAAGTAAAAATAATGTTATAATAATGTTATTGTCCCTTTCTCCAAATTGTTTTTGTATGTGTTTATTCCAAGTGGTTAATGTAAAAATGATCATTAATTCCTGTACAAATAGCTGACTATAAATGTTACTAATAATTTCTTATATTTCTTTTATTATTAGCTGAGACTTTTTCCAAACACCGTATTTTTCTTGGTTGTTCTTACACAGATTTATGTAATAAAAGAAAACAGTACATCAGTACACATCAGAAACTTATCATAACTATTACTTACATTAATAATTATTTAAATAAATAGTTTTAACCTTGAAAAGTTCAAGCCCCAGCTTATGTAGCCTTCTGAGAGCTCATTTGAACTGAAATACAATAACGTTTGCCAGGATAGCATTGCCCTATTCAGACATTTGTCATGAATTGTGAGGGACCGCAAGAAAGTGCAAACACACGCAGAGTAATCTCTGAGAATATCAGTGTGGTGCTGTGTGTGTGGAGAAGTGAAGGTACACTTTTACCCTTGTTCTTCTCAGCAACCACAGTGGGGGAGGAATGAATTTAGACCCCAGCTGGAACAGACAGTGGGTTAGTGTGAAAACAGGGGAAAGACGTGAATTTAAGAAAGACGACAGGCAGGATATATATTTAACTTTAATTTCTGCTGATGATCGATGAGGCCAGTAACTCAACAAATGGGCTGGCTTGCACATCATCAGAGATGTCTTACGTTATGGGACCTTTTCATAGGTTTGCATTCAATAAATGTAATTAAGTAAAAATAATGACAAACTGACATCATGGAAAATGAAACCAGCATTAGACCTGGATAGACAAGACAGAACATATTATGCCTTGAATCCCCATCAAAATGAATAAAATATAGCTTTCCTTAATATCCATAAATGAACAATGTGCATTGTCATTATATTACGGTAAAACTGACATCTGCAAAAACAACTTCAGCGCAAAGCCTGGAAAAAAAAATCTTAGGCATTTTTATTATTAATCAAATGCATTTGATAAAAGCAATGCCGGCTTCTTTAAAGCACAGGGTAGGAGCAAAAATATGCGCCAGGCAAAAGGAAAACATTCACAGCGCAGGTCGAGCAGCAACATCTGAGGACAGTTTCCATCAAAACATCCAGTGTGTAAATTAGATAGCTTATTCACAGAGCTCCACCTCTGCTCTAAGCCACACTCTCTCTACTACATAATTTTCATCCACCCCTTTGGCCTTTATTAATTCAATACTGTGGTGTGTTTATCTTTCTTGCCTTTAGAAATAACACAGGGAACACTTTGCTCTTTGTTTCATTTGCACACATACAAATTTTATATATATAAATATATATATATAAATATATAAAATACATTCTCTATATACAGCTTATATACTATACCTATACATATAAATATAAATGTCCCCTTTGCAATCAGGGGTACTATTAGAGAATAGGAATATCAAATGATACATACACAACTTTTGATTTTGAAATTCATAATAAAACTCTTTGTGAAATGTTTCCTACTGCTACAACGGCAACCTGGTTGAAGCAGCCGGTGACTCTTCTGGTTAATGGATAACGCTGCACCTAGGCAGCCATGATGAAACGCTGACATTTCCGTCCAATTACTCATCCCCTTTGTTCAGCATGTGGTGTTTGCTCACAGCCGGGTTGCAGAGCGGAGAGCAGGGGCTGGGTGAATGGAGTGTTCCAAAAAAAAAAAACGGCTTATCTGAAGCACTTCCAGTTGTTTGCTTGTCCTGTTTGCTAAATGTGGGTAGGTAACAGTACCGAGGGGATTTGGAAGGGGGTCGAGTCGAGAGGTTTCTGATCTTGGTATGAGTCACCAAAGGGTGGGCACCTTGAGCGACCTGAACGGCAACTCCTCAGAAGAAGCATATCCATTAATGAATCTAGCCATCTATTACATAAAGTGTAAGTGGATGTATACTAAAGATTCATAACTATTTGTCAGAAGGCACACACAACACAGTTCATATCAATTTTATAAATTGTATGTTTTCTCTCTCTATATGTCTCTCATATATGCAAACGACACTATGTCTTAGGAAATCAAATAAAACGTTTAAAGCTATTTTAACCAGGAAGTAAGTGTATAACCATAAGCAAAGGCATAATGTATATTTTTTTATATGTTCACACACACATTTCTCCTTCTTAAGGTAAGAAGTATGAAACAATGAAGCAAATCTATTGGATATGCCAGTATTGTGACTTGTTTGCTTTCAGTGTTTTTTTTTTTTTGTCCAGATAAGATCTCCATTGCTGTTCTGCTATAGCTGTGTCAAGAAAGAATGAAGTAGCGTGAGAGCAAATGATGCTGTAGTAAGCTGGATTTATTTGCCTTTTAATTGCATACGGGCTAATGTGTCAACGGCAACAGGAATGCTTGCGGAGATACACACTTAGCAGGAGTGCTAATAGCGTAGCATATCAAGATTTTAAAAAAGGAAATTAAACTATAGCTTTTACTCCATCACAGAACAGCTTGGTTGACATTTTTGGCCCTTAGCATGAGGCAGGCCTCAAACTCTCTTTTTACCATGTCTTTAGACATTACAGTTTTTCTCAATTGCATTGGCACATTTCATAAAATATACTTAACATCCTCAAGACTATAACAGCATTTCTCAAAACAGTTCATGCAAATGGCACAACACTATAGTTTGGCCGGAAAAGCCTGCAACTTACCCAAAA
The DNA here is from genome assembly GCA_026776725.1 of Gnathonemus echidnorhynchus. Classification (NCBI taxonomy): domain Eukaryota; kingdom Metazoa; phylum Chordata; class Actinopteri; order Osteoglossiformes; family Mormyridae; genus Gnathonemus; species Gnathonemus echidnorhynchus. The sequence goes on along the minus strand of JAODJU010000036.1, from coordinate 7,210,246 downwards.
CAATTAACTCATGTCTCAAAAGCAAATAATTCCACCAGGGTCACCAAAATGAAAAGTACAATCAGCATCGTTTTAACCATGAGAGTCAAAATGCTTAGATACATTGTCAGCATGTCAGTGTAAGCAGGCTGCTGAGCTCCACTATTCTGAATGAAAGTCGGTTCCCACTTTCTCAGTGTCAGTGACTGATCGATTTGTCTTTAGCAAACTGATAGATATTCATGTCAAACACACCAGTCTCTACATTACAGTATGTAAAGTTTACTGGCAAGAGAAAGCACTTGCATGCATACGTAACCTCTTTGGATCGCGAGACAGTGTGCACTAGCAAACAAAAAAGTCACGCAGCCCCGCATAACACAAAAAAAGCAAAATGGCAATACAAGAGGAACAAAATGACAACAAAATCACGTATTGTCATTTTGAAAGCTTGGTTGACTGTTTAGCCTGCAGTGGCTAACACATTATTGCATACATATATCATTTTGGGTGCAAAAGTATTAAAATGGGAAACTACATAATATATTTTGACCAACAAGTCTAAAGCAACTGAAAACTGTGCCAAATGATGACTTGATGAATTGTACCAAACCATTTGTAAATATGCACTGAAACATTTGGAAATTTGTAGGAAACATTGAGAAATGGAAGATCTGCTGTGCAGAAGTGACATTATGGTGTGGGGATTACACTAGCTGTTTTGCAAATGTTGTAATTTGAGAAATGTGCCAAAGCAAACGAGAACAACTGTAACAGAAACACAAATCATAACAATGTCAGCTGGACGTATCGGACAATGGGAAAAAAAATAAGGATAGAGTTCTGCAAATGAACAACAATGGTGCTCTTGGGTAAGGCTACAACCAGGCTCTCAGTTATCAATACAAATTTCAGAATCAAACTGTACTGGATGGTGTCTCTCAGGTTTGATAATTACAGGAATCAATTACAGTTCTGCCATATTTTTTTTACTTCCCAGAAATGATGTAGAGTAATTGAAAATTATCAGGAAGCACAAGGCATGACTAAAGATTAGCTTCAATGTGCTGACAATTACCATCTGTCATCTTCATTAAATAATTAAAGCAATTTTAAACTAAATCTTTACAAGTAACCAGACATAAAAGCCATTTAAGGAACACAACTGAAAAACAACAGTAAAAATTATGTAATGTGAAATTATTTTATATATTATAACAACTTATTTTTATTATAATCATGATTATAATAAGTTATATAGTAATTAATTAATAGTAGCCTTTTCTGATACATTTCAATATGTTTTTATAATCCTGCTGGTGTGCCCTTAAAGAATCGCTGCGTGGGACTTTTAAGGCATTTAAGGAAAGATTTTTTTTTTAATAGGTGCCAGGGGAATAAAGGTGATTGGCTTTAACAGAACAATACAGGGGGTGACTGTGTCAGTGTCTCAGGTCTTTGACTATTAGGGAGTTGATTGATTGCCCTGTGTTTATTCAAAGCAGGGTGTCAATTCATTGCCTACGTGAAGGTGAGATAGCACAGGTAGCATCAGAATACAGTGCCTCTAACCCCAGGGAGCCAGCTGTCTCCACCCCCCCACCCCTGGAACAGAAAATATGAGGTAAAGCATTGTGTGTAAAGTCGGCTCACAGATTGTATCACAGCATATATAGCACCTCACAGATTGTATCACAGCATATATAGCGCCTCACTGATATTCTCTATACCTAGTTACTGCATTAATGCTGATAATAAGATGATAAAATCTGTGTGTATGTCTGGGGGCATCTTGACAAACCCATCAATGAGAAATACACCCATAGAATTTGGCAGGGAACCAGGGAACATCTCATTTTCCAGTCACTCCTCTGGGTTGCAGCTGCAGTGGGGCTATACTGAGCCGGTCAACCCCAAACCTCTTTTTCCACGGCCACTGACTCAAGCTTTTTCTGATGGATTGCTAGACATTCCCAAGTAAGCTGAGAAAAAGAATCTCTTCAGACTGTCCTGGGTCTTCAGTGGGATTTGCCCGGAATAGTTTCCTTGGTGTGTTTGTAAGACGCTCAATGTACCTCATTCGAATTGTCCCAATACCAAATATCAGTGGCTCTATTTTGAAGTCCCATGGATGTATGGACTTTTTCACCACAACGGACCACCTCAGTGCCTGTGAAACTGTCGTAACTGAATTGATCCAAGGCATGTATTAAGGCCATAAAATTCCATTAACTGTACTAAATCCACTAAATCCAAAGCAGATACAGATGGATCGATTTAAAAATTTACTACGTTCGACCTCCATCCTAGCCAATCCACTAAATAAATCCCTTCACCACAAAAAAAAACTACCAGAATACAAAACAAGCGAAACAGACTATCCTGGATGAGCCCCCAATTATGTTTCAACCAGATCTAGGGTCAGACCATAACACAAAAGGGAGGAGACAATGTTTGATGAGACAGTGTATGACGAGACAATACAAACATTTACAGTATTGGTATATGGTTGAGGCATGCCACAACAACAAGAAGAACAATAATCTGAACGAATAACAATCAGAAACAGAAACAAAAACAAAAACCAGCAATTACAATAATCAGAAAACGAAAACGTAAAAGAGAACCATGCAATTACAAAATTATAGTGACAAGAACCGCCATCTCTGTTGTCCATTTGACAGATACTGTACTTCCAAGCTAAGTGCATCAACCACATCACACTAACAATATTATATGCTTTCAACATCACCGGATAAATTTCATTTACCGCTGTAGCCTTTTCAGTACAGTAGTCTCAGACTTTGATCCACCAGAAGTTTCATGCTGGTGGGAAGGCGTACCCGCGAGGTCCCTTCTGCCCCCCCCCCCCCCCCCCCCCCCCCCCACCGCAGTTCACCTCACTCAAAAACATTCAGTCAGACCTTCCCAGCAAACCCTAACCACTTGTCTGTGTTGCCTTCATCCACCAAGCGATAATCGATTGATAGCTCTGTCCCTCTCTTTACCTGAACACACAGCCTCAAGTCAGATGTTATAGACCATCCATGGCTGGCACAGTAACAATTATAATCCATCACTCAAATGCAGGATCCATTACGCCATTCTTCCCAGTCATGGTCAGCCAGGCATCACCACCATTTCCCACATCAACATTACCGTCCATGGGCACCTTGTCCCTCAAAGCTGGACACTCCACCACTGTGCTCTGGGTTTTTCTCCTGCAGTGTGGGACTGTCCTGCAGAACACAGAAGACCTACAAGATTTCTCTGTGCTTTTAGTTTTATTTCGGATGAAATACTTTTAATTTATATCAAAATATTGTACACACAATTATCGCAAATATAATTAGAATGTAATCAATAAATGCATCCTTACATTTAATACATATAATAAAAATGCTAATCAAAGTTATAAAATCCTTCAGGTCACGGTATTGTGAAAAGAAAAGAATATTATATCATACAATTTCACTCATTATATTTCCATGTGTGGGGGTCACCCAGGACCGGGTTGAGAAACACTGTCTTATGGCATTTCGATGCTAATGCAAAGATTAGCTAGCATCAAAGCCACTATTCATTTTAGCTGAACTAGTCCTGTGACAATTGTTGGTTTTTAATTGTTTTTTTTTTGTTTATCCTCCAGTACATACAGTTCTCCATCTGCTGAGAAGTTTGGCCATTACAGTCATATCTTATACACTCACATACAAAATCAGGTGAGATCTGCCTCTTAAGAGATCTGTCCATTCTATGGATGGATATAGTCAAATTGCAACTGATTTACAAGTAAATCTCTTAGTTCAAGTGCATTGATATTTGTCTGGGATGAGGATAGAGATTGACATGATATCTATAGGTCTATCTGCCCTTCAAGTGGAAAAAACAGCCATGTCCTTCAATTCAGTGTTTTTATTTATCATATTATCTATCATATTCCAGCCTCTGATATTTAGAAGTCTTAAGAGCTTCAAGAAAGTTGCCCTTAAGTATTTTTCCCAATTGTTCATGCACTGCAATGTAAGAGTCTAGTCAGAATCTTAGAGAGCTAACATACCAGATCTAAAATTTTCAAATGTGAACTGATAAGTTATTTTTTTTAATCTATCAGTCTCCACATTGGCGTGGCTTTGGTCCAATAGATAAAGAGGCCACATACCACATTTATTAATGATTATTCAACCCCTCCACCTAAGCCACTACTGACTATGGAAACTGCTGAGATTCAAAGCATAAGTAAAACTGAAATGTATTCAGCTAATGATGTATAATCAGATCACTCAGCTTCCATGAAAAAAAGTATTTTAGCATACTCCAAATTTGTTTCAAACACATAATGTGTGTGTGTGTGTGTGCATGTGGATTAGGTTTATATTACTTTGTGGGGACCACATGTCCCCCACGATGTAATAAAAACCTGTTTTTTTGATGTTGTGCGGACCATTTTCCAGGATCTGTGAATGCAATCACAAAAGTCTCGTATTTTGTTTGCTTACTTGTGGTTAAGGTTAAGGCTGGGTAGGGGTTAAGGTCATCATGTTGGGATTAGAGTTTTCCCCATAGAAATGAATGGAGAGTCCCCACAAAGATAGAATTGCAAACATGTGTGTGTATATATATGTGTGTGTGTATGAAAATAACCAAAAAAGATGGAGAATTGGAAAATTTGGACAATTCAAATTACAACAAAATCATATATGGTAACAAAACTGTTTTAAAGTGTGTACATGATATATTAAATTATTATTGGGAGTCAAAAAAATCCTGGAAATCAAGTTAAAAATATATGATTCATGGTGTGGTTTAAATCTAAACATAAGCATTTATAAGTAGGATGGCATTTGAGGGGCCCACCACAATACCTGATCTACTTGGCTGATGTTCTAGCTAATGTTAGAACTGTTCTTTGGTTTTCAGCTGCTGCTGGATAAAAGGAAGTACTGGTTAATGAGTAGCTTTTGTTGTTCTGGGGCCTGCAGTAACAGGTGTGGGGGGCCAAGGACGAGAACAGATAAGGAAATAAACTGCACTGGGACAGAGGAGGAAACAGTCTGGGAAACGAGTGCAGAGGATTGGATCACCTTACGGACAGATTGTGACTCCTGACTGACCACGTCTGTCCAATGGTTAACCCAGGTCACTAAGGTGAATAGGGCAGGCAGTGATAAGTGTCTAAAGTCTGGTTTTCAGTAGAAGCCACAGCCACTATGTCTTGTTATCTTTGACCTCTGAACTCTACCCCAGAGGTCCTCAATTTCCTTTTAAGTAGTTAACTGCCGACAAAGTTAAGCGGGCTACAATCTGAAATGTGATTTTTACATACGTTTTTCTGCACTTATAAAGAATAAATGCTTTTCTTAGCCAAAGGCTAACTTTTAGAAGTTAAGCATTGCAAGGCAGAGGTCGTGGCAATGAAAGGGTAATGCTCAATCCATGGATAATGTGTTTTGAGCTCATCTTTCAAGAAATAAGTTTATAATGTTATTCCTGATATAAATTGTTTCATACTCATCGAAGGAGGTTTCTCAATGCTTTGGATCCTGAGAATTCTTGAGATAGGTAAATGTAATTATTGATTGTTTAAGTTCCTTTGGAGCGTTGTCTTAGAAAATGACTTGGCATCATCTTATATACCGATATTTACTTCCACTCATTCCCATTCACTATACATTTCACAGTGTATCCTAGATAATAGTTCTACTAGACACCTTACTTATAAAACTTACAAACAAGTTACCTAAATATCTGTACTCTGCTTTGCTTGGCTATTTAATATAGAAACCCAGTAGCCAAGGTGTGGTCTCAGGAGTAAACAAGGAGAGGATGTTTTGCTAAAGTTCAGGGTATTCCTTTACCATTTGTTAATTTATTCATGCATCTATCTATCTATCTATCTATCTATCTATCTATCTATCTATCTATCTATCTATCTATCTATCTATCTATCT
>JAODJU010000036.1:7157130-7174754 GCA_026776725.1 Gnathonemus echidnorhynchus | reverse complement strand
TCTCTCCCAATTGCCAGGGAATTGGGAGAGAGCAAAAACATGGACCGTCTGGTAGTCCCTGAGGACTGGGTTGAGAAACCCTGCACTATACTACATGCGTGTATAATAATAATAACAGGTTACTAGTAAGGCACACATAAAAAAGGAGCAAGACCATGATCGCATTTAAAAACAAAGAATCATAAAATGTGGAGTAAGACAAGCAGCCAATGGAGAGAGACAAAGGCTGGAGCGATGTGATCCGTCTTTCTGTTTAGTGTGAAAATGCTATCATAAGCAATTTTAACATGCTGCAAAGTACTTTTAAGTAAGCTGGGAAAAACCATCACAATAGCCTATTCTACTTGTAGAGCTTTTCACAGTCTGCTCTGTACTTTAGAGGTATTACGAAGGTGATAGCAGGGTGTCCTTCGGACATTGAGAAAACGTTGAAAAATGACTTAACCACAATTTCAACCTTGAACCAAAGAAGTCAAAACACACTCGCCTGTCTTTTTCTCATCATCTGAAACAATTTTGTTTCTTAGGGAGCAACACTGTTTAAACATTTGTTTCCTAAATTGCCCATAGGTGTGCATGTGTGAGTGAATGGTGTGTGTGTGTGCCCTGCGATGGGCTGGCCCCCCGTCCAGGGTTGTTCCCTGCCTCGTGCCCCTTGCTTCCGGGATAGGCTCCGGACCCCCCGTGACCCAGTAGGATAAGCGGGTTGGACAATGGATGGATGGATGGACAGAAGGTGTTGAAATCTCTGCATGTCATGATGTCTATCCCCAATAATAATAATGACAAGTTTGCAGAGATAATAGGTATCTAAGATGTTTTTGCAAACTGTAACTTTGTGGATGCCAACTGCTCAACTACCAAATGAGTAGTAACAAGCAGGTCCCATTTGACATACTGTTTTGTCTAAGAAGCTTACAAAACAAGTCTGGATTGACCTGACTTGATGGGGATCATGGGAAGACTATGCCTAACAGGAATAAAAATGAATGAAAAATGAGCATAACTAATGGATGGATGACTGTAACTGAAAATGGTGCATTTATTGGTTATGCACTGAAGCATTAAGTAAATAAAACTGTTCAACAGTAAGAATGACAATAAATCTTCTCTGACTTGTAGCTAATGCTTATAGAAAATGTTCCGGTCATCAATCTCAACATATAGTGCACATTCCAAATTAAGATCCCTTTTACCTCCCACCCCCATGTCGAGTACCTGATAGAAGCAAATCTTACACAGGCATTTATAAAATATATTAACGAAGATAGGAAATTTCAAACATAATTAAGTCTATATATACAACACAGCTCCCAAAACAATTGTAACATTCACCAGTATCATAAATATTTTTAAAAAATCACCTCATGCATAATTACAAAGTCGTTGAGAGAGAAGGCTGGGATTCAAATGTCTAACAGTGAAAAGATCCCCGAGGCACGTCATAGAAATGCACGTCATAGAAATGCACATCTGATTTCAGCTACACTTTGCATGATTGTCAGCACTGTCAAGCTTGTTCAGATGTGTGTCACCCTGCAAACTCATATTTCCCTATAATTTTCTTTGTATACTTAATACAGCTTACGTCAGCTTTAAAAATGTTTCCATCTAATCTACATTTAATAAAATGTATGAAGGTTGCAATACATCTTTATCTACAATAATTTAGACTTAAGATTTTTAGACCTGTTGAAACTTATAAAAACAACTTTTGAAGTAACTGGTTCTTGCGTTACTTAAAAAAATACAGAAAGAGTGACTGCAAAATTAATGACAGCAATACAAAATGGTCTTTGGTTTTAAAGCAGTAATAAAAAAAATAAATAAAAAAAACACACACCTTTATAATGTTGATTTTCAAAAAAATACTGAAATTGGTTGCATTCTTGGTCTGTTGTGATTATTGTTTACAAGTATATAAGAAGGTTCTGCATTTCAGCTGGTCCACATATAACAGTGCATCTAATCCTTATAGTCACTGGGGATTATTTATTAAAGTATTCACCTCCTGGGACAAACTGAATCTGTCCAGGGACATTGAGATGTCTCATGTTAAAAATAATCAAACGAGTTTCTAGACAGCAATCTAGAAGCTGGTTTCATTAATGTGTGGTTTAGGACTGGTGGAGGGCTGAGTGGTAGTTGCAGTGGTTTGAACTGGAGAGGCCTCCGCTGAATTGCCCTGCTGAGGAGAAAGGGGTGGTTGAGTTCGAGTAGGCATGGCAGCACTGGCTGCACTGGGCACAGGTGTTACAGTTTTATGCAGGGTAGAAGCAGCGGCACTGGTAGACGATAAAGAGGGCACTCTGAGGCTGAGCCTCTGCTCCAGCTCACTGCACACGGCCAGGCTGCGCCGTCCACTCTCTGCGCTGGTTAAGTCGGAATTCTTGGCCAACTCCTGGCAGCGCTCCACAAAACTGCCCCGACGCAGGGATCCTAGACAGTCCTTAGCGCAGGGCGGCGACTTCCTCTCAAAAGGTGCCCGTGGAGGGCGAGGGCTGCCAGGAATGTTCAGGGAGACCTGACTGAGGCCCATGTGCGGAGGGTGGAGGGACAGGCCGCCCAAGGCCCCGCCCAAGGCCCCGCCCAAGGCCATCTCCCGTGGCTTGTTAAATGACACAGGTGAAGCGCGCCGAGGTAGGCTGCCGGTGAAGGGGGGCAGGCCCCTCGTCCCGAAATCACGGGAACTCTCAGCCATCTGGGACTGCAGGCTGAATTAATAGCATGAGAGAGAAAGACGTCATCACTCAAAATGCAGTAAGTTCTAATCAAGGATGGTGTGATATTAGAGAATCTGAAACTGTACACTGGAGAACTCCAATACCTAAAACAAGTTCTCGGTAAAGCATTCTGTACCCTGGGCACTGAACAGTAGCTCTAGAGCAGTGTTTTTCAACCCGGTCCTGGGGGACCACTTTTCTGCTTCCTCCCAGACTACAGAGTGCCATTGGATGCTGGGTGCTTTAGGTACCTGTGGCTGGAGGCACGGTGAGTCGACTGAGTGATGGAGGCTGCTGGGCTCATATCTGGAGTGCGAGTCAATGCCAAGTCGCACAAGTCCAGCAGCTCCAGGAGTTCCTCCTTCGTGGGCCCCCCTAGGTCTGTGCGACACAAATTTAACAAGTCGGCTATTATTTTCAAAAATACCTCTCCTCCGTATTCGCAGAGAATTGCGTTACGCCACCTACCATCCGTGTCCACCTTTCCGGTGATCTCAATGGCAGTGGTCAAGTCCCACATTTGAATGCTGCCGTTGCCGTGGCCCGTGAAGAGGTACCGTCGCGGACGGGAGCCGATGCGACTGGAACCCTCGCACTCATGGACCACAAATGCTGTGATGGCGGTGCTGTCGACCGAACGGACCTCACACACTCTGTTTGGACCAAAGTGAAAGTACATGTTGAGTTTCCTATAACTTACCATAGTATTACAGACTGTCCCCGATTTACGTTGAAAATGACGTATGTCGGAATAGGATAACGGCACTGGCTTTTCGGTGTGAGAATGAGACCGGGAGATGCGTACGAGGTTGGGATGTTCACGCTGCCGTGAAGTATAACGCTTTCCCGTAGCAACTATCATACAGCGCTCAGTGCACAGTAGCTAGCATCGCGCTGCCTGGTTGGGCGGCCGCCTGAAATTTATTTTTACATGTATTTATTTAATTTTTGATTTTAAAACTCTGACAATATGTGTAACCTGCCATAAGTCGTATAGATTGTAAAATAGGGACAGTCTGTATTTAAACCGTTACTAAATGCTTTGTGTAAAAACTTTTCCATTCAGAAAACCCAACACAAAATTCTACTAGGAAGTATCCTCAAGGCTTCCAGGCTCATTCATTTAATGAGATATTTAGTTTGTCTAAATGGTGGACAAAGCTTTCAGTTTTCCAAATACAATAAACTGGTATATTCTTAGTCTACATTTTGGAATACTGAAACACCGCCCCCTTATGGATATTTAGTGATAAAGGATGACTCTCTCATTAATGTTCATGTCTTATTTGGTTTTTGAATATATGCAGAATATCACCTCAACTCTGTGCATGAGGAGTTTTGCATGTTCTTTCCTATGTGATGTGGATGACCTACCGGTCACCCAAAGACATGCAGTTATGCTAACTGGTGTTTCTAAATTTCCCATGGACTGTATGTGTGTGTGTGTGTGTGTGTGTACACACATGTGTGTGCCTTGGCATCCTGTCTAGGTAGTATCCCAGCCTTGTTCCTATGCTAACTAGGTTAGACTTCTGGACCTCCTGTGACCCTGAACGGGATGAGAGTGTAGAAGATGGATGCATATGGATTATTTTCAGCACAACCCAAGCATATACTGTATACTGGGAGTAGATGCTTCAGCATTTGATTCTGCTTTAGGCAGAAATTGAGTTGGTTTGGTAAAAAACTGGGAAAATGCAGCATATTTCATGAAAATTTGCAAATTCTATAACACCCCTAAGTATTTTATAGCAGGGGAATGTCTTAATTTTCTACATTTAATGGAGGTACACAGGAGAATATTCAGGTAGAACAGATTCACACCTCACCAATAGCCTAAGAAGCTAAACAGGAAGCACCCATATCACCCAGCGTACCTCTTGCCATTGGATGAGAAGCGCACAAAGACTCGGTCCGTGTCTGGTACTACTCGCTGGATGAACACCTGCTGATCATCCCTCTCCCCGTAAGGCCCTGGAATGGGGGGAAAAGCAAACCACGTTGGCAACTCACAGTACTTCAGTGCTGCTTGGAATACTTGTGTGGAAAGATGACTGAAAGACTTTACTGGAATAAAAGGAAAGAAAAATACATACAATAAGAATTCAGCTGGAGAAATAAAACAAATTCTTTCACCATCTTTGTGGGAGAGGCAAGATCACTATAATATAGAGCAGTATTTCCAAATCTGATCTTTAAGACCGGTCTGGGGATCCCTGGAGACTGGATTGTGAAACACTGATATCGGGGGTTTTGAATTATTTATTCAATTCATTCATACCCAATAGCAAAACACTTCTCTTAATCATATACATTTACCGAGGCTCAGTCAGTGGTGTCAGAAGGAGTTTGACATTGGGGGTGGGGAGGGGGGGGTGTCCCAATTTGCCCCAGGGGCAGGGGGTGGGGAGTTTCGATGTATATTGCGATGTGACTATTGCATGTGTACTTCTTGTAACATTTTACATTGTGAAAGAATGCGATGTAAGAAAGATTTTAAAATGATTCTAGAATAATTAAAAAATCATCATTTAAAATAAAACTAACACTGTTTAGGATACAGTGTCACAACTAAACATAACTAAAAAATAACTGATCCATGTGATAAAATGAGTTTCTGATACAGGACTACATCTCTTTGCTAGGTATGTTTAATCCTCGCGCTCTGCACACACAGTGAATTGGCATACGCAGATTCATAATAAACGATAAGGAACATTCTACACCTCTGGGTTCATTCCGGCACTGGGCCCTGTTACCTCACATCTCCAGGGCTGCAGGCTTAAATCCTGCCCACAGGTTAATTTGAATTGAGTCTAGACTGCCTGCAATATGGGTGCCAGTGTGAGTACCCTGTGATAGGCATCCTGGACGGTGTTTATCGCCGCTTTACGTCTGGGAAGGAAGACCACAAGGCACCTACAATCCTCAAGCAATGGTGAACGAAATTAATTTTATTAATACCAAGAATGCAAAGAATGTACTTGCGTTCTTGCCAAAATTGTTCTTGCTAACTAGCCTCCCAGGAACGAACTTGGGACACACAATGAATCATGGGACTGGTCGTTTGACGAGGATGCAACCAATGTATCCTTAAAATTTGGGGCGGGGCGAGAACGACATCCGGGGATTTTAAGTGTAAAATATAACGTAAAACAGGTATGCCAGAACATGATCAAGTGCGCATATTGAGAAACACACACATATGGAAAAAAAACAATGGATCTATGCAAATAGGATGATGTTGAGATGGTCTGAAGACATGGTGGTCGATTGCTTGCATTCATCCAATATTTCTAATCTTGGAATCCATCTTATTGGATAATCTTCGGACATGCTTGTAACAGCATATTAAACATGTATACATAAGTAACAGCGATTACCACCTAACTCACCAATGTCTGTCCCAGCACTGCAGCCCCCGTGCCCGTCTACGTCTTCCAGCGACAAGATCTTAAAGGAGGTGAGCGGGGTGGAGCCAGGCTGAGTGGAAATCATGCCTCTGAAGCGTGTCACAGTCCAGGTACGCACGTGGTTATTGTCCGCACAGACTGCCGGTACAAACACACATGCCGTTTCAGCTTCTCCTAACAATCTGCAAATCACACAACTAGCACGCTCATGGCAGGAATAACATGTCATAGAAAATAAATGCCATCTACATTTATCCAAAAGGAAGAATTTGGGGCCCACTGAATGATTCTTTGAACACAGATAATCAGACTCTGCTACAGACCGTCTTCTTGTAAACTCCAAGTAAACATCCAGTAAATTTGATGGCCAATGAAGAGACTGGCATCCTCTCAAATTCAGCACGTTAGCTAGGGAGCTCGGCTGATTATTGGGTCTTTGGTTACTTATTTGACCAATGTGCCAGTTGCTCGGTGTGGGAGGACAACCCGTAAAAATCTGGATAATTCCATATCGCTTAAATTTTAAATGACAAAGCTCAAACTACACTCTGAGTTTTCAAGTCTACTAAGATAAGTGCATTTGTATTCTAATACACATTGTATTATGATGTTCTTGGTATGTATAGCATATAACAGGAACTGAGTGGAAAAGGTAATTGGGTTAGGGCAAATATATTAGAAGAAAAAATAGAAGATGACGTGTCTAGGCTACCAGAGGTGAGATGCTTCTCAGAGAGCGTGATCTTTGTGATAGGACTTCGGTGGACCGAGAAAGTCTGGAATAACTGGGGCCCAGAACCAAGAGTCTCGGGGTGCTGGACGATGACCCGCACTGTGCCTGAGCTGGTACCATAAGCAATCTCGAGCCAGTTCCCACTGTCGCCTAAGGAAATAGATACGATAACCAAGATTCAAAAAAATTTTCCCATCTCAGCATAATACATTTTCTCCATAATAAATATGCAATTTGGAGGGCTAAAAAGAAGAGAGAGAGAGAGGGAGAGAGAGAGAGGGACAGAAAGAGAGAATCCTCGTACTCGTTTTGGGCGTGAGGTAGACACTGAGCGCAGTAATGGCATCCTCAGTGGGGTCACGGTACAGCTCCGTGACAAGGAGGTCATTGTCTTTCATCCTCAATGGGAACTTCTGCACATCTGGATGGACAGAATAAAATAAGGTTTACTACTGTACTGTATCATGCAAAACTTACAAATAACTACTTTAAGATAACTTACCTATATAATATATAGATCCATTATTACATCCCAGAAGAAGAAAGGAACCAGCCGTGTCATAACTACTAATGGGAACCACATCCTGATTCTAAAATAAAATCATCAAAATGTATTAAGTGGTTACGGCAAAGATCAATAAAAATTTACGCACACGCACAATTTCCCCTCCAAATAATACAATGACTAAATTATTTTATTTTTTTACTCCTCAATAGTTGAATGTTTCTAAAAAGTCTCACCTGCCAGTGTTTGGTGACAGCGTTCCAAACCCCCACCTTTCCAATGTGGCTGGTGGCAATTAGCTGGTTTCCCACAAAGAAAAGTGAGTCGACTGAAACATTCAGACTGAACGTACCTACGAGAGACAATTCACAGTAAGATGCGAGCAAAGCCTTGTCAAATAAATAGTCAATCAGATGTGGGACGTTCACGTTCAGAAAGTACAAATTCAGACCATGTTTTTGTTTCAACCAACGAGTTCAGTACTCTGTGACTGTGACTATTTATGCTTAACTGATTGGCTGAAACAAAATCTTTTGAACTGAACTTCCCGCCTCTACTGTCAACCCATTTGTACAGTTTGATTAAAAGTGAGATCAATGTAAATATTTAGTTATAACAATGACTGTATAAACTTGAATACAGAAAGGAATGCACAGTTAGCTCAAGAATTATTGCACCCAAATGTGTTTTTCAGTTTTCAATATTCAAGGTTATTGGCACCTAAAAAATATTTAACACAGAAAGGAATGTCTGCTAGGAAATCTGGCTTTTTGGTGAGTCTTAGTTTCCAGGATCTCGATTTAAGCCTTTCACCATTTCCTGTTTCCCTCAGGGATATAAATACGAGGTTGGATGCCTGCAAAATCCTTTTGTTATCCATCACCAAAGGGAAAACTGCAGAGGGAGATGGTTGAGGACCCACCCAGATCAGTTAACCGATACAAAAATGATAAACAGAAAAAAAAAAAATATATATTTTTTTTCCATTAAATAAAAAATAAAATTAAAACTACTCCACAGACAATGTCAGCGGAGATACCTACCAACTTCACTGCCATTTCCATCAGGACGCACCGTCCACAGTATGATCTCTGTGCTGGAGGCCACTGCCACCATCTTATCACTGTCGCCCAAGGAGCCACCCATGACTTTGGCATTGAGTGCCACCCTATCAATCACCCATTCAAGCCGCGGACTGGTGAAGACCTGCTGCCAGCCTGATGACTCCTTCATCCTGGACAGCAGAAGATAAGACAGGTATAAAAATTCATTATTTCTTAATCATTTTATCTTATACTGGTACCCCATTATGAGGGCCTGCCTGATCAATGCTGTATTTCTCAGTTTCTTACGATTTTAGGCATAGTATTAGGCACAAATTCTGGCTCAGTCCACCGTCCATATATGAGAGACTTTTACACTTAAACCCAGCCTCAGCATGTCTGTGGGTCCTTGAGCAAGGCCCTTAACCCCCAGCTCCCTGGGCTGCCTTTTACAGACAGCTTACTCCACAAAGAGCAAGTTGAGGGAGGTGTAAAAAATACAATTTCACCATGGGGATCAATAATATCTATTATTATTATTACCTGTAACAGACCACAAATTGAGCATAGGCCACAGCAATCCAGTTGTGATGACCACATATGATGCGCACCATCCCAGTGTCACCAACCTGACCTGCGGGGGGAAACAAATATAGATAATATCTATGGCAGACCATGGTAAAACCTGAAAGTTACTGTAAAGGCATTGAACAGGGTGCATGGGCTGCTCAAGAAATACTGTAAGTGCTGTATAAAAGTATAAAAGAAGCAGTGTTATATGATCTGAAAAATATTCTGTAAAACATTAGTGATTCCAGAAAATACGCAGAATTCCAGTCTTAGAAATGTGCTAAAGGATGAGAAAAATGTAGCATATTCAAGCAAATATTTCAAACTAAAGAGAAAGTGGATTGTCCAGACTTTAAATTGCTCCCCCTACACTTAAAAAAAAATCCCGGATGAAGCTCCTGCAAATAGAGCATACTCACCACAAGTCCTTTCCTCTGTCAGAACTTTTCCCAGTAAGCCAGCATGACCCAGATTGGGTGGCATTGTATTACTGCGTCTAACGGGTGTCCTGTCCATGGCACTAGGCCGTCCTCCCATGAACTGTGGTCCTGCCACACTGTGCCGATTCTGTCTCTTTGCAGGGTACACTGTAACAGAGCTTTCTATCATAAACCATTCACTCTTCACTTATAATAAAATACATGGTTCAAACAGGAGAATAAAAGCAGCTGTTTTGTTTACACTACAGATGTTAAGTGATTGGGAACTATTTATTACTGTCAAGACTTAAAAACAACACGGATTTCAGTTTATTTTTTATCCACGAGGTCATCTCAAATGGTGTGACATATACTAATGTGATATAATGTTACTCAAATGTTAGAATAAAAAGCCGTCTACCCTTGAACTTACCTGGCGGAGGGAGGTAACCATTGAAAAGGACATTTCCACAGGATGATCGGTCAAATTCATCACAAAGCTGGAGCTTCCGGACTATACAAGAGAAGACCATGAACAGATACTGACCATCTTTACGAAAAACGAATGTCCTTTTTAAATTTATTCAAGTGCAGCTAAGATCGATCCGAAGGAAATATACAACTAGCAAAGGTTTTAAAAATCGAACAACGAAAGTCACCATGATCATCATAATTCAATATTTCTAGTTTCCTTCACTTTGCTCCACTATATTCATACATTTCAATTCTCTAAATTTCCCCGATACCTTACCTAAAGGTGTAATTCCATAGAACTCCGCTTCATGCAGCAGTAAATGCACATTTATTGATCTGAAGATACACAAGATGATCATTATCACACACAATCTAAGATTTTAGATAAACGAAACCTGTATTTGATAAGTGCACATATGCTTGTAAATGCGCATTTAGCAGCAATAAAATCCACAACAGCTGAATGTTTTCATATTTCCTTTTCATGCTGTGACTTTGTGATATATTCTTTGATAATGCAATTAACTAAATGACGTCCAGCCACATATATTAATATTTTGATTCACCAGTCCTCCCCTTCATTTTATTTATCAAAAATCATTCAGGAACAGGAAGCACAACCTTAGGCATTAACATCTCTACTGTTAAAGATATTACTTGCAGATTTTCTTTAGCTTTATAGGTTTATATATAGATGTACATTTAATTAAAAGATTGATTAATATGTTGAATTGTGCATGCTTGCATTCATGACACTTTGCAGTGCATATTCAGTGCATAAGGAAATACAGTGTATTCACCTCTAAGACCCACTTGTGAAAAGGCTAAGTAAATATGCAGAAGTATCATTTCAACTATAAACAAAGAAAATAAGCAGTTTAAAGCTTTCTCTTCTTTTGGTAGAGGCAACGTACCTGGGATGCAATTCTTTGGTGCGAAGAAAGTTGAGAATTGGAGCAAAAAGAGATGGGTCTCTGTCTATAAAGATCTACGGATAGGATTAATTTAGGAATAGAAAAAAGGAGAATGACACCAATAAATACCAATAAATATACCTAAATTCTTTTTCTATGCAGCAGCTGAAGTAGGGGACAAATGAACAAAATATGAGACTTTTTGCTTTTTTACTTTTTTGATTCCTATCACAGAACTTTGTGAGGACCTGAAAAATGGTCCCCATGACGTCAAAATACTGTAACAGGTTATAACAGGTTTTTATTACATTGTGGGGGTCATTTGGTCCCCAAAATGTAATATAAATATAATCCACCCACATACTTCATTTATTATTCATCACTTTATTTTTCAAGAGAATTTTCTAAATATTCTTATTTTGACACAGGTTCTATGTAAACGGGTGGAAATAAAACTTATCAGAATATATCACAACGCAAAGATTTCATGACTTTTCTATATATACAGCACACAAAGATTTCATGACTTTTCTATATATACAGCACACACAAAGATTTCATGACTTTTCTATATATACAGCACACACAAAGATTTCATGACTTTTCTATATATACAGCACACAAAGATTTCATGACTTTTAAAAACTGCCTTTATCCATTTTTCCCCACTTACTGCTCCAGTCTCATCTTTCAGTGTGGAAATTCGACCACTGAGGAGGCTACAAATGGCAAAACAATAAGAAAATATCAAATTAAAATATATAACTTTCAAATTCCATTTTGATTAAAGCTGACAGGAAAAGGTACATTCACCTAATAAAACATTTTAAGATGTAACCTAGAAAGTATTACACTACATGAATCAATACAACAGTACATGGTATTGATAATTAAACAGAATGGAACATCCTTTACTAAGCAGCATATATAGTCTGATAGAGAGCGCAAGTATAATCATTAATAGATTTTTTAAGATTTCATATTCATCACTCCCCAATTGAAGCTGGCATGATTTTTCATGTCATACTTTGTGTGAAAATATGACCGGCCTGGCGGCTTGCATAGCTAAACAATATACTTGCATGTTGACCGCATGATGTTCACTCTCTAATTATGGAGAAATTATGTTTGATTTAAGTTATCCACCCAAACAGGCAAAAACTGTCCAACAAGGTTAAGAAACGTGAAAGAATTCAGGGATATTCTGTAATAATTTTTTCTGGGGGATAACCAACGGAGATAAAATCTCTTCAGGGTGTCCTGATAAACCCCAGTTTTTACACAATAAAACATGCTTAGATTTCCCTCTAAATCATAACTGAGTCTCACTTATTTTAAAATTAGATTAAAATGAGCTACATTTCACCAACCTTGAGAAAAAAGAATCTGGGACCCATGTCAGTGTTTGCCTTGATGTGCTGAATCTGAAATATTAAAAGTTTTGGTAATTTAAATGCACATTCAACATTTTAAAACAGGGGTGTCAGACTCCTGGGCCGGAGTCCTGCACATTTTTGAGTTTCCCCTCATTTAACACACCTGATTCAGCTCCTTGTGCTTGGCCTGATGCACTACATTTATTAACAGGATGCAATATGGCCAAGTCTACAAAGCTCTTGAGCTGAATCATTTGTGGGGGAACAGGGAAAGAACTAAAGCTACACAGGACTCCGGCCCCCCAGGACCGGAGTTTGACATCCCTGTTTTAAAACCTACAAAGGCATCATCAGTTATAGTCTACACATGTCTATGTAATTGTATAATAGCTAAAACATATGCAAACACTGTTAGCATGCTTGTGTAACTGATCCCAAATATTTCCAATGGGGATAGCTTGACTGGAGAAATTCTTAGGCACATACCAGTAACTAGATTACTGATATCAGAACAATACTGGGAATGGAATTTCAGATGGGATTTTAATAAATCTTATTTAAAATTTGCTGTCTGAAAGCATTTCCAGGTAATGTCTGGAAGGATAATCTTTCAAAATAATAATGAACTTTGTAACAGATCGTCCAGCAATAGTATCAACACAACTGACAGGCATATCCAGAAAGTTATGTAAAGGTGTTAAAGAAAATAGCAATAAGCCTAACTGTTGTGATTTCCTATGCTCCTATAATGATGTTTGTGAGCCTATGCAACTTAATTTTTTCTTTCAAAAAAACAGTCCAACACAAAGACTAGCAAACACACAAAACCCTCAAGAGTCTCTTTTGGCAACCTTCTGGCTATTGACATGCAAGTTTATTGAGGTGCGAACTCCAGCCCCCCGGACCCCGTAAATGACAATGTGAAGTGCTACCTGAACCATTTCTGTAGCTTGTAGCTAGCGTTAATGATGAAGAAGTAGGTTGTGCCACAGAAAATGCTGCATCTGAGAATGTGCTTACACACTGCATCTGATTCTGAGGGGGTACTCAGGGTGATCCAGCCAAGTTCGGACAAAATTAGAGATAATGTGGAGTACCTGCATCAAAGCACTGTGACTGCAGAAACAGACATCCACTCACTGTCAGATGAGGATACCAGAGCTACGTTTAATGCAAGGACCATCACAAGGAACAGCTGTCTCACTCTCAACTCAGGTACAAACGCTGTTAGCCTGAATTCCCAACCAGGAGCAAGTGCAAGTCTGCACAGGAACAAGAGCTACACAAAACACTGTTAGAGCTTAACATCAGAAAAGGACAAAGTCCTTATAAATGCGGAAAAAGTGCATCCGGTGTAGCAATAATGAAGACAAAAGGCAGTTCAGCAGTATGATGAGATGAATCTTGAGACATTTCTTTGTAAATTAAAAAATGTCACAAAACAGAATTTAATTCCTTAACATCCAATTTCCAGTTATTATTAAAATAGAGACAAATACATCGCTACCCCGATAGGCGCAGCAACGCCCTGTTCATAACCAGCGATGCCGCAATATCGCATCTTTATAACTTCAGTCTGAATATACAAAATAGCAACTGCAAGGGCCCGCATTTCTGCAGTAAAAACCGTAAAACAACCTAGCATTTCCGAATTCAGGAAATGTTACTTGGCCAGTGGGGTCGTCCCGAGATCCTGCCATTATGTGCTCACGCCCTGAAGTGTCAGTGGGCAGGAACCTGACGTCTGATCTGCGGCGGATTCCTTCACAACAACCAAGCTAAACACCAATTCGCCTCCCCAGTATAAAGCTGAGGTAGGACAAGAATGTATCACTACAATACTACATATATCCAAAAACAAATACACTTTAAATATATCTACGTCAAAGAAATTACTTTTTATAGCAGTGTTATGCATGCTTTGATCCAAGGGCGACGCAAAGAAAAAAAACCCAGGGAGATGAGGTACATTTTCACAGTTAAGATAAGCAAAGCATTAAACAGTTAAGGTAAGCAGACACTACAGATGTTATAAGCTAAATATCATATGTCTAAATTGTGTTTCATTTTTCTGGATACAGGACATCCAGACGTAATATCTCGCGTTTTACCTTTTCCCTCCAACGTTTAGATGTATGATTTCTCCACTCTTGGCCATTTTAGCCTTACCGATGTTCCTTTACGTGCATTAATACCGGTAGAAGCAGACAACGAATGGTAACTTTAAATTACCCTTGTAGCTTGCTAGCCAACACTTACTACTTCCTAGAACGTCCTCCAGAATCCTTTCACCTTAAGCAGACGATGATTGGCTAGGTTTGCCAAAGTTTTCCAGTCATTGATTGGTTAAAATCACTGTAAAACCCGCCCTTTCCTTCCCGTTCTCCTTGATGTTAGCCCTATGTGGATGCGTAAATTAACGGTTTTAGTCCCGGTCCGAAATATTAGAGTATTTTATTACATCTGACTTCTTTATTAATTAGGTTTGTTAAAGAAGCTGATGTGTATTATATGAATACATTTCTTTTGCTGTCATTGATGCTATAGTCATGTAGAATTTTGAGAGATCCCTAAAAAGCTGAATCAGCACTGCAGTGTTAGCCAAAAAAGGGCAGTTTCCACACTTTCGAACTTTCCATTGTATGGTTACCAGTGGATTATTAAATTTTGAGACACACCGCCTCAAAATTGAAGCCACGCCGCACAGTGGCAGCAAAGGGAAGGGTGAATGTGACAAGCCAAAAAGTATTTGGTGAATCTTTTACTGCTTCACAGAAACATTATATGGATGAAGATCTACATCTGCTTTTATTTTCAGACAATTTGGCCCAAAAATGAAGCAGCAGTGCTGTGTGGCAGCAAAGGAAGGAAATGACAGTTGTAGAACACATTTGGTATTGCGAACACTGTAACTCTAAAAGTACTAAATGGATCTTTTTCAAACTTTGCATGCGCATTGCAGGAATAACACACTTGAACTGATCAAATTCTGAGACAGATCATCCTAAAACTGAAGCAGCACCATATAATTATAGAAAAAAAAATAGTTTCAGACATTTGATACCATTGGTGCAATAACTCAAAAGGTATTTTACAGATCTTTTTCAACCTTTGCAGACATGCTGTAAGGTTGAAGATCTGGACATGATCAAATTCTCAAAACTCAAAAATTATTTGGCCAATCTTTACAAACTTTGCAGGCACATTGTATGGGTGATGATCTGGACCTTTTCAAATTCTGAGACAGATTGCACCAAAATTGAAGCAATTGTGCTTAGTGACAACAAAGAGAAGGATGAGATGATTAGAGGCTTAGCCTTGGAAACAGGATCAATTTCTCATTAGTTGCTCTACTTACCCTATTTGAACTTTTGATGGGTCTTTTTACCACTTCACATTATATGGATGAAAATTTACACCTAAAAATGTTCATTTGATCAGATCCAAAATTGTAACTGCAAAGACAGAGGGCAGCAAAACTGGAACCGCCAGCAGTGGGCAGCTGAGAGTGAAAAAGGAGCCTGGAGCCGCCATCTTGTAAATACATATCTTCTACGGATCTTTGTACAGGTGATTTTAAAACAGGAGGGGTGCACTTTTTGAATAGTCTATAATAAAGTTTATTTTGATTTTTGTTCATTAGCCCAAATCTTATCTGTAGCAGTGCAGTCGCCCGTTGGTGCCGATTAAAGGCTTTGCTCGGGCCCCAGGCTTCGCTCTCAACTGTGCGTATAAATATTGTCAATATTTCTAAAGGTTGCAATTTCAAAATAGATCTGTCCCCAGCTCAACCCCCCCCCCCCCAGTTCTGTTTTTTTTTTCCTTTCACCTGCACCCCACAATTTGAGTGCCTCTGGTATACAGCCTATACCATTAGTCTGTTACACATCTTATTTTTAAGAAAATTATGGTGAGAAATAGAGTATAAATATTTAAACATATATTTAAATGTTAATATAAATGACATTTTCAAGTGGATATTAAAACATACACAAAGGAATGCAAGTAACCAACTAACTGGTGGAAGTTCTGCAAATTTACATTTAAGTGAAATGTGCAATAAATGAATAAGTATATTTTCACACATAAATATTACGACAGACATTCAGGTAAAAACATTTATTAACATTTCCTGGTGATCTATCCAGTTGTTTTAGATATTGTACTTCACTGTCACATTTCCAGGCTATCCATCCAGTACTTCTAGAAATTGTGCAAGTTACTGAGTGTGGGATGACTATGGCTTAGATAGGTGGAGAAATTACAGGGCTGTCCGGGGAATACAATGCTGTCATTTCTGACAGCACTTAATCTAATTTCTACCATGTTTTTACAGTAGAAGCTCAAGTTAGTTCACAGGTCAATAACAGCTGGGGCAAGAAAAATATTTGAGTTGACAACTTTTCCATTGGATGGCAAGTCTGAAGCCAGTGGCTGCAACTGCATCTTGGGATTAGGCTTTGAGGCAAGCTACTGCCTGTCCTGGCTTCTGGTATGGTGCTATTTCAATGACCCACCTTACAACTACTGGTCTGTAGAGGATGCATGCAAATTAGTTCAACTGAAATATGATGCGGATGTGAGCTAAATGTAGCATATTTGCCACACAGGTTTCTAAGATTTCTGTCATCGACAGGATCACTGCTTTCATTTAAAAATCTTATTTATCCAAGCTGATGGATGTCTTTATCCCACTGGTGGGTGATTCAGGTTCTACATCCCATATATCCCGACTTGTAGGAAATGTAAAGTCAATCTTTATCTAGATTCTGGCCTACAACAATGCAAAGGAAAAATGCTGTAACACTTGTTTATAAAATGTTGCAAATGTTTTCCAGATGCAACAAAAATGTATGTGTTCCAAAAAATGGCACCAATACATTACCAGAAATATGTATTAAATGATAAAAATTATGTACATTTTTTTTCATTTTAAAAAAAAATTGTTAAAAGGGTACTATAAACTGTTTTACAAATGTAATATTTTCTGACTATTATTTAATATATCAGACTTCGTAGGTGTAAACCTGAAACAATCTATCAACAATTAATTTTAAATAAATTCAAACCCAAAAGACACCAAACTAACATTATTCATATATTGTCTAGGCCATTAACTTACACTGCTGTAGATGTGCTACAGAGCATCAGGCCTCATTCAGCAACAAAGGTAATCAAAGTTTGCACTATGAAGCTGGAGACATCGAACTGCTTATATCATGTATTGGGGGTAAGAAAGGTAAACAAAAGAGGAAGGCAAGAAAGGTAAACAAAACAAGAAGGGTAAATGTACCATGATTTATATACTCCCAGAACAAAAGTATAACCCTGTTAATCATTAGTCAAACACCATTACTGATGGTAGAGATGGGCGATTCACATTTTTTCAGTTCCGATCCGATTCTGATACACAACTCGCGATACCGATACAGATTCCGATATAAGACCTCTTTT
>JAODJU010000036.1:7139419-7157030 GCA_026776725.1 Gnathonemus echidnorhynchus | reverse complement strand
GGCCGATACCCGATCCGTCAAATAGGTCTGGATCGGCGCCGGTACCGATCCGAATATCGGTATCGGTGCATCTCTAACTGATGGTCAGGCTAGCAATGACATGGAAGTGATAGAAGCCAGCAAAAGTAGTTTCTATTTATTTATTTTTTAATTTGGGCACAAAAAAATAGGGAAGAACCCGGTGCAAAACTGCTGAAAACTAAAGCTGAATTAAAACTATAAAAGCAACAAATTAAGGACATGGAAAGTGAATATTGGTCCAATATATTATCCATTATTTACAACTATGACCTTGATGAGGGGACCATAAACATTTTATGTGATAATCATTAGACTGCTATCATACTATTTTTCTTTGTAATACTATCAATTTTTATTGAGTACTGCATTACAAAAAAGAATTCAAAAAGTATTTACTTTGCAACTGTCAAGGCATTCGGTTATCAAACTTAAGGAAAATGGTTTTACAATATCAATCGTCAATGGAAGTTCAACCGAGACTGACCAAACTATGCTCTGAAGGGCTTACCTAAAACAAATCATCTCCTGTCTTTTTGTCTGTCCTTCTCCCAGTATCTACTCTCATTCCTCCTTGAAACTTTATCATTTCTGGTGCTCTCCTGATCAATGTTTGTTCTCTTTTTTTGACACCAACTACTTTCTCTTCCTCTGTCATTTTCTCTTCGGTCTCTTCCCCACTCGTAATCTACATCTCTGCCGGGGGACTGGTCTCTCTCTTTACATCTTTCTTCCCTCAGTCCAGGTCTCTCCCACCTGTAATTCCCTGGTCGCCTTTGAAGCAACCCTGGGTCATTTGTAACATTGGGAAGATTGATAGGCTTTCGGAAAGGTCTGTCTCTCCCACCAAATCGTAACTGACCGGACTCCTTCTTCCCCCCCTGTCCCCCACCCTTACGTCTTGGTATCCAACCCTCTAGGGTCCGTTCTTGTTCAAAATCCACAAAGACCTCGTGTTGATCTACCACCAGCTTGTTGGCCTCCCGGCGTGCTCTTACAACAGAGCGCTCCTCTTTATACTCAAGAAAAGCATAACCCTTGGAGAAGCCAGTCACAATGTCTTTTACCAGTCGCAACCTTCTGATCTCCCCATACTTAGAAAAAACCTCCAGCAGTTTCTCTTCTGTTGTCTTTGGATTGAGGCGGGCTACAAACAATGTCAGATGGGGGTCTCCAATCACACCTTTGTTGGGAATATACCGGGCAACCATTGCCCTCCACACAGCACGGTCATGAGGTTCAACATCAGTGCCATCAATACTTCCTGCTTTTAGGGGGTCATATATCTTCGCAACTGGATTCCAGTCACTCATGCTCTGCCACAAAAGAAATATTAAGTATAAATAAATTAATGTACATAGCACAAACAAAACAATCACGGCCAACATTTAATAAGCTGCCAGGCTGCTATCAGCAACATATAAACGCAATAACATCAAACCGGAATGTTTGTTTAAAATATGTTGAACACGTACTTCCTGGGAAATATCAGTTTGACAGAAAATACGATGCATTATTTTTTACAAATGACATTATTTGTTGCGATTAAATCGCTCGACACTATTTCAAATACCCAAAAAATTGCTTTAAATTTTCAGCCCGACATAAAAAGCATTCCAGAGGAAATAATTCTCACAATTCTCCTACAAATACGTTCGAGTTACCGTGGATTGAGTAATAGTTAGCTAGATAAGTTATTATTGTTCTGAGCAGATATCAAAAGCTTTTATTTGATTGAAATATCAGTATACAAGAATACTCACAGCACATGAACGACGTTTCACTCCCACTACCGAGTTACAATACGTGCTCTCGCGAGTAAGTGTCGGCTATCCAAAGCTTCCGATAGGAAACCTCAAGTGGCTTGTAATAAGTTCCGGCTGCACTTTTTTAAACGTCTACTAGTTATGAGCGCGCGAACAAGTATTTTGATTCTTAAGGTAAATATAAGAATCGTTGATTAGTCAGTAAAAAGCAGGAATTTATTTTTAAATATAAGGTGTCCCGAATGAAAGCGCGAAAATATCTATACTTGCATCCCGTCATGGGCTGCTTTGGATAGGCTGCAGACCTTCCAACACCCTGACTAGATAAACCTATGGATGGATGAAAAAAGGCGATGTGACGCTGTTGTTTTTCCCTCGACACGTTCAGATGGGCTACAGTAGACCAACACCCCATGGGAAAACTGTCAGTACTCGGTTCACACACACGAGCTCCATTTCACGAATGCTTACATTGCACTGACGTCACTAACAAATCCGCACCGCGCTTGAGCAAACATTTTATTGCATCTGAAGTGTTTTTGTTTCTGGGCATGTTGTCAAAATACCGCGATGTTCTCTACATTTTTAACGTTCTTATAACGTATATTATTCGATTCGCCTTGTCACGAGAGAAATAATTTTACAGAGTAGTATATAGGTTACCAGGTTAATAGATGTGCTGTTAAAAGTATTTTAATTTAAAAAATTAAATTTACTCTGTGTTGTATTTCATCTAAGATGATCGAAAATGCAGTTGATTCCTGATAATTCTCTGGGCGTCCTTTTGTGGCTCAAAGTCCACCTGGAATCTGTACATTCGCTTTCCAAGCACATTTTCATTAAGCAATGATAATCAGTATGTTAATAATTTAATTCCAAAATGATCTTATCTTATAATGGTTGGATTGACGTAATTTGTGGAAAGAGTTGTCTTTGCTTGGGTCATATTCTTCAATAGGCATTTCATATACCTGTATAATTGTCAGTCGCATTTGTTAGTGTCTTACTGTATATGCAATGGTCTAAATAAATAGCGTCATGCACCTATATAATCCAGTCTCCACTGCAAATGTTTGTGCCTCTGGTTGCTGGGACATTTTAATACTTGGTGTCAGAGACCTGTCAGCATAGGTGACTTCAGATTACATTGGCTGTCGTGCTTCAAATAGAAGAAGCAGGCAGATGAAAGCAAGGGAGCAAGAATAGATGTTCTGAAGGAGTATCTACATTCAGGCAAAGGCTGAAGGCTTTATTTGGCTGCAGAGGAAATATGGTTATCTGCAGGAGGGAAAAGCAGCAGGTCCAGAGTAATTACCCACCTACTCACCTGGCTGCAGCTAGACCTGGAACATGCCAGAATGGACCTACTTGGGTATTGTATGTACAGATAAGGCTAGCAGAGCTAGAGGACGCAGATGACATTTCCTGTGTATTTTATAAAGTCTGGTGATAGCCAAAAGCTAACTGGGGCTTTGGCTCAGGGTTGTTGGAAGGGCATGGATAGCGTGATGAATTCAGGGGGCTCAGCACTTTGCATAGGGCCCAAACCCCCCCTTTAGGGACCTGTGATGTCTAGTCACCCCCCTGCTTGTGCCATTGCCAACATCCAAAGGCCGAGGTGTTTTTTGTGGGCATGAACAGAGCCTGTACTAACCATGAGGACCCTACATAAATACGATTGGCCTCAGCAATCACCATTTCAGTAGCTCATGTAATGTCCACCCATCTGCCAGCCACTGGTCCTGCAGGGTTGCCCAGGGTTGTGGGGCCTGACGTTTTATATCAAACAGCATAGGGTACAAGGCAGAGAATCACCCAGGACATGATGCCAGTCCATTGCAAAGCGCAGTATGGATAATTTACAGAGGCCAGTTGAATTGTGTGAACTATAGGGGGAAACTAGAGTACTTGTCGAAATCCATGCTGATTCAGTACAAACAGACCCCAAGCAAGACCTGAGCCAGCAGCCCTGGTGCGGTGATCTCACAATGCAAATCATGAGTCACTATCCCGCCCTTTTAATTGGAATAAATATTCTGAATATTTGTCTTTAGAATTAAACCATTCTGCATGTTATTTGTATTGATTTACTTTAGTTCATTTCCATCCTGAGCCCCTTTTGTTTAGTGTTAATACTCGTGTGTTTTGGTTGCTGTTTGCTTCATCTTCACCTCATTTGCTTGTATTTTTTGGGGGCAGGGAAGTTGGCAGGTGTTAGTGAGTAAAAGACCTTTGTCCGTAGCAGTTTCCTTTTTTTGGCTGGGTGGGAGTGAAAGTAGTAGCGTTTAGCTTTGCTTTATTTTTGTTTTCATTGTATGTTTGTTTACTTGAATATTCTTCATTTCGTGGTATTCTTTATGTAGATTAACAGTTGATTGGAGGCAATGTGCATTATCCATTGAAAGTATTGTTCCGGAACTATGCTCCCATTTTCTGCCTTTCCCTTTATTTTACACCCTCTCCCTCACCCCTTGACAAGTGGTAACACCACAAAAAAATGGTAATGCCACAAAAAAAAGTAGCAACAGTGATTTATAAATATTGCTGAGAACAAACAACAAGTTCAAAGATTATCCTCCTGAGGCATTTGTTTGTGGCTAAAGGATGTTTCATAAAAATAACTTTTATTTAGTGCAAATGGAAGGCAGACAACTAAGAAAACATATAACTGGCATTTTTTTCTGTGCACTTCTTGGTAGTGAATGAGTATGAATGTGTTCATTTCATCCTCACTACAGCCATCATTTTGCTCTGCCCTGAAAAGGCTTTTTGTTCCCATTGTACATTTTCCCCCTCATCCAGCTGGTCAATTCACAGTATCAAGTTCCTTAATTCCAGCCATCTGTCTGAGACTTGCTGCCGGAAAGAGGGTTTGCTAAACATTTGTTTTTTGATGTTGATACTGAATTGCCAAAGAAATGAGAAATAATATTTAGTTGATATAAATCTCTAATAATAATGCTGTGCATATTAGAAAGCAGACACATTTGGAGAAAACAAAACTTGTAGCTAGTAGGTAATCATGTTTGAGAAAGTTAATTTATTATTAAACGAAAGCCTTACTTATGTGTCGTTGTTTTGAGTTCTTCCTTATGTGCCTAGGATCTGTATGCACAGATTGGGAAACTTGTTCCTGTCAGCAGCCCTGTCCACAGTAAGTATCCAGGTCCTCTGTCTGAGAATGGTATCTGCAGTAGGCAGGAAACCCAGGAAACCAGGTGCTGGTTACTTTCCCTGTTTTATAGTTAAAAAGTACTATGAAGATATCTTGCCTTGTTTCACCTGTCGATTCCTTGTGTCTGACTTGGCTTAATACAGCATTAAAATGAAGTATAAATATCTAAGATATGCAGCCAAATGCAAAACTCTCAAGCCTACTCCCTTCTTGTCCTGCATTACTTTGTGACGGAAGGTTACAGGATGCCAGTCATTTCTGGGGCACAGATTTGCAGGCAAAGGACAATTTAAAGACACCAGTTCAGCTAACAGTGTGATTTCTGAGCTGCAAGAGGAAATCAATGGCAAGACTCAAAAGCCAGGAATGGGACTGAGGGGAAAAGGACGTGTTTGAGTCACTGCTGATAAACAAATGAATGTTTACCTCAGCTAGTGGGACATGCGTCTGGGTTTGTCTGGTACAGCTTTTTTTCGTATCTGTTAATTTTGAGACTGGAAATCTAATTTTAACATTTTCATTCAAACAAAATTGTTTTTTGCTTTTTGAACACAGCAAAACTACCTTAAATGATTTTTCAATATATAAATCCCTTAATAACAAGGCTAACCTTCGATTTTTGCTGAAACTGGCTGGAGAGGAAAAAAATGGATTAATACTCTACAAATATACTTGGCTAGTTATCAATCGTCCGTCCATCCGTCCATCCATCCATCCATCCATCCATCCACCTATTTTCTGTACTGCTACATATTCAGCACAGGGTGATGCTGGCCCAGCTCAGGATGCTCAGGGCACAAACCTGGACACTGCAAAAACACGGGAAAAACATACAAATAATCAGTAATATTTATTAAAACTGAAAATTAGTATAAAAATTTAGTTTTTGGTAATATTACCTATATATCTATGGCATTTCAAAAATCATAGAACTGATGTTTTGCTTACATTCTTTACTGCATTAGCTATATATTTGTGTATTTTACATATGCAGATATGTATATTTAACATTTACATATTACATACTCTTCAGTGAGGAGGATAAAGTATTTGGTATAAAACAGAATGAATTTACAGTGTTAATCTGAAACCTGAAATACAGACAAACAGCTTAAATTTTATTCATTGGTGACCCTGATAATGAATATAATTTAACCTGCTATATTTCATTTACCTGTGATTATTTGCCTACCTTTATACAAAACCTACTGTATTCAAATTTCCTATATAATAATCTGCTTAAACACTTAATGTAGTTAGCATGCACAAATTATAAAATAGAATCTTGTACAGCTTTCATGGCGACAGTTTATTGGTAAACAAAATGATTTTTCTTCTTGCTTTTTAAAACTACTGTACAAGGCATTATCCAGTAAAGTAGGAAAGGAATGTGTATTGTTGGTGTAAGTAAAAGAAAAAAAATAATCATTTGTCATGTGTTAATTGAACGGTTTGTCTCTTGAAGGCAGCTCACTTTGCGTGTGAGCATGACACATTAATGACAGATATAGGAACTAAATTATACATATTATAAAAGTGAAAGCTGATTTTGCCCAAATCGTCAAGAATGAAATTTCACATTTGTCAAAATCGTATTGGTATTATTTGCTTTCAGGAATAGAAAGTTAGGTTTATTACATAACCACTAACCTAGACGCTGCGTTGTAATATAAAACTTTCCTCCAATACCTCTATCCGTCTATTCATTTTCCATAGTGGTGAATTTGGGAACTCCCTCCCGGAAACACAGGGTTCAAGGCAGGGGACACCTCTGAATATGACCGCAGTCCATCCCAGGGTACACTGATTCACCTGACTGCCAGAGGAAGTCCCTGCATGGGGTGAATATGCAAATTCCACACACAGACACCTAGGGCTGAACCCATAAGCAGAGAGCTGCGAGGTACAGCAGTAATTATTAGGCCATTATACTATCCTTAATACCATTAGAATCTCACACTTCTACTCAGATAAACATATGAATAATGAAATTGCAATAAAAAAGATTAGACAGCTGAAAAGCGGACAAGTTTCCGGAGTTTTCAATATACCCATCATTGCCTCAGGAAACATAAAAAACTGAACTAACTATTTTTAATGATTAAGTGGTCTGTTGGCCATTATAAATGAACCAGTTTTCCTTCACAAAATAATTAAATATCAAGTATTTAAATGTTTAAGTCTGTACAAGGTGTACAGGAGACCAAAGGAAACACATGATAACTGAATTAACTGCATTAACTTAAAAACAGTTATGAATATAAGAGGTGCTCTTGTTGGCTAACCCCTTCATCTCTGCTTCACTCCCAGCAGAAATTCTGCTCTCGTCGACACTCTCTTACATCCCTCCGTGATACATGAAACCCTTTCTCACTACAGTAATGTCAGTCCTTTAGCCCTGACTCATTCACCAGTGTCCCTCTACTGTTACTCTGTCTCTTTGTCCTTAAGGATGAGTTATCCTTAAAGTCCCGAGTCTCATAATCCTTCAGTTCTTGGCTTCTATATGCAGTAATCTAATGACAAGCTGAATAGAGCTTAATAAAAATAGTGCAGAATAGTGTAATCAATGAACTAAAGTGATTTTACCTCTCATGTCAATCCAGAACATGGACTGACAGAGTTGTCTGTTTATTCCTCACACCCTATCTACTTAAATTTTGGGGGGACCACTGGAGACGCTTGTATATTTAATTCCTTTCTAGCCTGTCATTTTAATATTATGCTACCCACACTCAATACTTATAATCTAATATTAATTATAACACATTGTAACAATTTTATTTGAGTAATATTTTAGTATATCATACTGGAAGCTATGCTAGGCAAGGTCTGCAAATTATGCACATTTTCACATGTGTATGTGCAGATATACTAGTTGATTTGGACAGAAAATTATGCCACCAAAATAAATGTAAATGCAAACCATTACTGTGTTTGTTACTGTTACTGTTCTGCATAATTTTATGTGTATCATCATTATAAGACGAATGATTCTCCGGATAGGTGGCTTTCACACTAAGACATTTTGAATCTGGGTCAATCACAACATTCCAGTTTTATATGACCAGTGTGAAAACCCTTTCTGTAGTTAACTGCACACAAACAAAGGCTTTTCTTAAAATTGTTTCACTTCTGTTTAAAATAACAATAATGTAATGAAGAATAAAATGAATGCAATCATAATAATAATTATTTTCCTAGTACTAGTGTTAGTATACCTATAAAATCAGCTGAGGCATTAGTTACACTATACTCACCACCCTGCGAGTATAGTGTAACTCTAAATGTAATAATCTAGCTATAAACCCCCACAATTTGGGACTGAAGCATGGACAGAGAAAAAATAATATAGAGAGATGAACAGAATAATGTGAAAAAACACTGACTGTAGCCATTATCAACAGTTTCAACCACTGAAATGACTGAACAAGACTAAAATCATAGTAGAAGCAGTTTGCTATTTCCTCTGCATTTACCTTGATAAGAACAAATGGTATTTGTCCTCAAAAGAGAATATTAAACTATACATTGTTTATCCAAATAGCAACCTGCAGAGATGAATATTTATGAATTTAGAGAATTATATGTTAACTCTGTAATACAAATTAGACAACAAAACTGAAACAAACTAGAGAATAAAGCAAAATGGTAAACTGTCTCTAGAATTCAGACCCATCTGCATGGATTGTCTTCATTTGCCTAAAAGCTTTCCATTAATGTGTATATAACACTACATGCAGTATTTTAAATTTCACTTTCCTAAAACAAGCCTTTGTTTTTGTTTTACCTTGCAAGTTCAATTTATTTTTGGTAAATATTTCTTTCAGGATGTTAAACTTAAGCCTATAGATCACAAATAATTTTCATTACTTAATCTTACGTTCATCAGCTGCACTCAAGTTGCCTGCATTTATTAGGAAATAGTTTTCAGCAAAATAACTTCCAGTCTTCACAATGTATGCAATTTTGTATTACAAAGGTTTCATATATAAATTATTTCATAAAATTACAATACTGACTACTGGCTGTTAATTTATTTTTAAAAAGATTAGTAAAAGGCAAGTATCTGTATGGGTATGGCAGTGCAACTGAATCTGAGAAACAGTATTACATGCATTACAAGCTAAACATATTAATAAACATATTGCTGATATTGATGTATTGGTAAAAAAAATGTATTCTTGTAAACTTGTTAATGATTAAATTACATAAAATTTTTGAGAAATATTCTGTTCTCCCACAATAATCTCATTATGTTTTATTCTTTCACTTAGGTATTCTAAAAATGATTAAACTTTCCCTCTTCCACAAAGTTGAAAACAAATGATTCAAACATGCAGCAAAATCTGGACAATTTAAATGAGAATTTATCTTACCTTAGTCTTTTAGCAGTGTACAAATATAATGTTGCTTTGTATTAGAACATCGAAATGCATCTTAAGACATACCCTTCCAGCACTCTTAAAACGGCTGTCACTGCCCCAGTGTTTGATCCTTAATACAATCTCAAGCAAGACATTGCAAAAAGGCTTTAATAACTCCTGATTTAAAAGAGTAAATATCAATATGTGGATTTTTGGCATATCACAAGTTGTATTTATCTATTTACTGCACGGAGGCAAGTCTTTTAAGATCAATCTTTTTATACATTATAATTCATTGATAAAACCTTTTCATTTATGTACAGCTGTCACCCCAGTACTGTACAGTGATTGTATAAGGAGGGAGTGAAACTGCTTTGAAACATGCATGGTGATCTGATAACAGGGGCTGCAGTAATACATGCAACTTTTTTTTTTTCCTGATTTTTGTCTTTTTCTTAACAAATAAACATTTGCCCCATTTTCCCCAAGGTTTAATTTAAAAATTAAATTTTAAATCAAAAACTTTTTTCCTCGGTTTTACAGCAGTAGTTCTTTACAGAAAATATTATAAGCAATACTAAACTGAAACATGTAAAAATATGAGTTCTTGAATGAACACCAGTGGTGCTGTAAGGTCTGACTTAGCGGGAACAGAAAACAATACAAGGACATGAGCAGTGACTAAGAAGGCTGTTTAAAAACACAAAAAAAGACTAAAATGCTGCGGCTTGTTGTGAGACAATTATGGTGAATTTCTTCATATTCATAGTACGCATTCGGTAGAGAACAGGGAGGAAAACATACAATAATCTTTGTAACAGGAGTCATATCTCACATTGCAGGTCAGCTCCGTGATGCCGCGCGGCAAACACATCAGAATTCTATTAGCCTCGTTATAGATTTCTGTGCCACAACAGTCTCTACACCATACATCCATCAGAATTCCCTTTTCACCCAAAAATTTTATCCTGGGAAAGATGAACTTCATGTTCGGAGTTAGAGCAAGTGTATGTATCTGTATGTATGTGTGTGTATGTATGTATGTATGTATGTGTGTGTGTGTGTATGTATGTATGTATGTATGTATGTATGTATATATATATATATATATATATATATATATACACACACACACACTTTGAATTTGTTTATAGCAGGTATGTTTACAAAAATTGTGCTCTTTATTGATTAACTGTGATGCCTAATTGGTCTGATTTTTTAAAAATCTGAAGCTTTTCTGTAAAAAAAATAAGGAAGGATGAAATAATCAAGAGACAATTTTTGCAAGTGCACACTGTCAGTTTCTTGATTTCTGTACCTCCAATTGTAAGACTCTAGATATGTTGTGAGTGAACAAATTTTCTTTCAAGAAGAATGAAGTAAATAAACACAGGCAGAACTTGATGACATACACTTATTGTTCAGGGTACAAAAATTAGACACCCAGTAGGCAGCTGAATATTAGTTCACTTTATCCAAAATTAAATGCAGCATAATTCACTCCTGCAGACCCTACAGCACCCCTGTTTTACAGCCAACAGCACTGTGCAATGGGGGAGTGTTTTTAGTGCAGAGGAAAAGTTGCATAAATTCTCTTTTCAACTGTTACTTTTTCCATTGGTCTCTTCCTTGAATACGAATAATGCATTTAAACTGCATCACACTGACTGGTTTACATCGATGAACATGTAGTGCATAAAAATAATTCTGTAAAGCTAACAAAATCATAAAAGAAATATAATGAAAATGAAGTAGCTGTCTAAACAGAACTGCAAGTTTTAAATGCCATTTAATTGTCATTTCAACTCATTTTAAAAGGACTGAGAAAAATATGAATAATGGGTTATTTAAAAAAATCTTATTTACATACATCTGGAATTGTTCACATTTTTAGGAGATGGTAAGCATGGAGCAAAAAGTTTGTAATCTCTACTGTCACAATTCTGCTGCATAATTACAATCAGGAATTGTTATCTTCGAAGGACAGCACTTCTGTGTCTTTGCTGACATTCTAGTCCAATGTAATTTTCATGTTATAGATGTTACAGACCTGAAGTATTTTCTTTTTAAAGAAAATACAAATGTACACATATTTCATAAACCATAAAAAAGTTTTCAGATTATTATTGGAAAATCCTAAATAATCAAATAACCTTGTAACCAAATTCCATTCATGAAACGGTGAAGTGTAAATCTTCATAGATAATGGAATAAAAAGAGAAAAAAAAAAACAAAAGCTTAATACGCTGAAGGCAAAAACATACTGTGCTAATCGCAAGAAAATGCTTCAACAAATTTGTAGTTGTTGTATATTTGTGGTATACTCCGAACTTCCAAAAGTATGGTTCTTTACTGAACACAATTAAATACTCGGTTCCATGTGTGCAGTTACTATGTACATCCACAGTAACTACGATTCCGCCGCCACAATCAGTGGTTGCTTTTGACTAATGTGCACCAACATTTACCATTGGTTGGTTTCCATGCATACTGCAGTGCATACTGCAGTACATACTGCAGTGCATACTGTATGTAATGAACAAAAAAAAGTACCGGGACTCATGATGCTTAAGAAATGTTTTAAATTTGCAATTGTATGATGATCTTATTACTGTGAGTTGTATACACCCCCAATGCTACCTGTGAAAATCAGATCTTTTGGCTTATACTTTGTATTATATTTGCACTGCTTTTTAGTTTACTATTTTGGAGAAAAGTAAACATTACTCTCCTATGAATATTATAAA
This sequence comes from Gnathonemus echidnorhynchus, assembly GCA_026776725.1. Lineage (NCBI taxonomy): Eukaryota > Metazoa > Chordata > Actinopteri > Osteoglossiformes > Mormyridae > Gnathonemus > Gnathonemus echidnorhynchus. Next base: position 7,144,957 of record JAODJU010000036.1, on the reverse strand, counting down.
GACTTTGGACCAGCAGAACCTGCATGACTACATATCTATAAAGAGCAAAGCTGAAATTGTTTCTATTATTATTAATAGGAATCGAAACAGACAAATTGTCTACAGTTATCCTGCAAATTTCTGGTTAATACTGCCTTACCTGCTGTATACTTTGCAAATAATCTTGAGAATCAACCTATTTTTAATTCTAAACTAATTGTCTCTGACAAATCTTGCACAGAAAGCACCATTGCTCACACCTTTAACCTCAGACCACATGACAACACAGCAGCTGACCACTGGTCATGTGGTTTTGCATTCCTAAGGTATTTTGCTTACCTACTGTCTTGTCAGCACGGTAATGCAATTTGTATTACGAGCTCCAGGGGATTTTTTTTTTACAATAGCTATAATAGCCCCATTTCAGTATTATCTTGTCCTCAGGTTATCAAACTCTGTACAGTTGTCCAGGATGCCCCATACAGTGTATCTACCTATCGAGACATTCCCGTCATGTATGGAAGACTAAGGGAGACTGAGAAGACAGAGAAACAAACAGAACCTGAGTCATGACAACTTGGCTGTGGTATGCAGCGATGGATAAACATACTTTGTCCCTGGCAAACTTTGAAAACCGCCAAGACATACACAAACAAACAAACGCTTAAATAAATAAATAAATAAATAAATAAAACAATGAGATGATGCATCCATTAAATGGACCCTTGTATTCTGTCACTGAAAATATGACTCACGTACATTTTCCCTCATTTGTGCATTTCATGTTTGTGAAGGGCGTGGATACGTCAGCACACTTATTCAGGATTATTCTGTCTTGCTAATATAGGCATTGATAAGTATATATGAAATCAGTTTCAAACCAATGTCATAGGACTGCAGCATGTGCAAACAATTACCCACAGCTATGCTAATTAGTAATTAAGCCCTCTTGTGAAATTCCCAAGTATTAAGAAAGGTTGGCTTCTGATAAATAAAAAAATGGAGACAGGAAAAAGAAAAAAATATCTGAAAGAAACCAGATTTTTGAAATATTTTGGCATATTTCATTCACTTTTGCTTCTGATTATAAGACATAACTAGACAGATAAATATATGTAGACAGGTAAATAGATACAATTGAATAATTTAAAATAAATTTAAAATGAAACATTCTTAATGACATAGTTTAATATTCCATCAGTGACAAGAACCTTCTTTTAAGGGTGTCTTTTTAGCCACACCACCTAAACTGGTGAGGTCTTGACCAATAGGTGCTGTAACTGCTTGGGGCAGAAGCAGAGACTGTAGGAGCAAAAAGCTGGTGCTTGGTGTCTAGTCCTCAACACAAGAAAAAGACAGAGCGGGGGTGTGTACCCCCCCGTCCCAGCATTCATACTTGTCTTGGTCCCTTTCTTGTTATTCAGAACTGATCTGATTAAGAAGAAATGGTGAGAGGGAAACTCACACAGATGCTAAATCTTTCTTTTCAAAATCTCTGAAATATAGGTATATTCTCATTTCTTCTTTCCCGATGTGCTAGAGCGTCGATCTGCCTTCTCTGCTTTCTCCTTCTTCTCCGACTTCTCCCCCTTCTCTGACTTATCTGACCTCTCCGCCTTCTCTACTTTGTCCCCCAGGTCGGACCTCTCCCCCTTTTCTGATTTCTCAGCCTTGCTGCCGTCTCGCCGCGTGCCTTCATCCGTGGAAGAGGTAGTGGGCTGGGGCTGTCCCCATTTGGCGATCTCCTCGTGTTCTGCAATGCTGGTGGTGATGCTCGTGACCCAGCCCTTCAGATCCTCCTATAATTTAGACAATGACAAAGAAGCAAATTATGACCATGAGCTGGAGCAGTAACTTGTACTCCCTCACCAAAAATAAGGCACTCAGAAAACCGCTTGGACAATGAAAAACTGCAGTACGTTTACTACCACTTACCTCATCCCTTGCATGAAACAGAAATTCGTTCCCATCTTTTGTTCTAAAATTAGAGGGAAAATAGGGTACATTGATTAGTACGCGGCATTAATAAAAGATTAGATTGCTTATTTGTGTGTATGTGTGCATGAATCACGGCAATGCATCAAACAAGCAAAGTAAAGACAATTCGGGTAAAAAAAAAACGGACAAACAATTAATGGGAATCCTGAGAAAACGCATGTATTGAATTTCTTGCTTAAAGGTGCCTAAAAGATAAAGATTCAGAATATTTACGTTTTCAACAATACCACTGAACTGCACTAAAAAACGCACATTTTGAAGACAAGGAGGGCTAAAGAACACACACAATTAATTCTTGTTCCACTATCACTGAAAAACAAAGAAAAGAGCAAATAAGAAAGGGAATTTCCATAAACAGTGCTACTCGGCTGCAGAGTATCATTATGGACCAGAAAATTAAGCAGTAAGTATCTTAAATATCACCAGAATAAAAATCGCAATTACAAAACACTTTGACACAAATGATTGAATGCGTGTAAACATTTTCCTCCTAAATACATGTTAGCCAGATGTGTTTCACCTATGCATCATGTTGAGGACAGTAGTGTGTAATATGTTGTTTTCTACGCATAACATCTTTCTGAAACTGTAATGTTTTTCGTATATTATAGTGTTATTTTTAGTAGAATTCCTTAGCTGAATACACTGCATAGAGGAAATATCTGTAAATCAGCCTGTGTGTATGTGTGTTGGTCAACAGTATTTTCTCAATAATTCTTGAACATTATCAATAATGCTGCGATTTCCAAAATATTACCACCGCATAATTTTTCAAACACGTACCCAGAAGTGCTATGGAATATAAATACGAAGAACGAAGTACTTTTACATACATGATTACATGCTTGTGCAGGATTACAATTTGTGGGTGTACCATACAAAATTCAAGGTAAATGCATTAAAGACATAAAAAACCACTTACTTAAGGGTGAAAACGTTTTTCTTTTTCTTGTAGCCATTGGTGACATCGCAGGTACAGTTGCTTAAATTAAGCAATGGCTCGCTGTTGTAAGGTGTGGTGGTATTTTTTGCATCCTTGTAGAAGCCAATTTCTCCCTTGGACAGCACGCAGTAAAGGTTCACCCAAGACCTGCTGTTAGACGGGAAGAAGGCTGCTTTAAGAATCACCATAATAAACACAGGCTACCTAGATTACTCACCTGTCCTGCTCATGAGGATGAGCCTTCATAGGTCGAATGAGAATGGACTGCCAAACAAACAATTAATTAACATACAAATTATCTCTCTAAGAATGTATATATGGCTTACCTTTGTGGAGAGGGAGAAGCCAGCCAGTACCAGGACCAGGGAAATTAAAAGAAAAAGAGAAGGTTTTGGTTAAATTCAAGAATGTCAGGACATTCTTTATAATAGCTGAGTTGCTATTATATGGTCTTAACGTGATCTATATATTCAATTTAAATATAACAAGGACTCATTGGTACAATTAGCTTTCAACTTTGCTTCCAGGAACCAGTTCAGTCTCATGTGCCAGAGACCAGAGTAACTGAATGCTTCACGAACACAACTGACATGTGGAAGCGATGATCACCTGCAATGACTGCACACCACGCACTTTCTTGCCACCCATGTCCAAGTCTTAAATGGAGAGACTGCTTGGGACATCCTTGGCACATCCACCCTTATTTCTTTCTAGAATCTTACAGTTGAGTTTTTAATTTTTATTGCAGAGAGCTTGCACAAAACATACAGCATTACATATCTTAACAGATCATGGAACAGTTTATTTTATATGTGAAATAGCCCTTAGTACCCTTTGATACTGTTAGAAAACGGAGACCAACCTGTTTGCGCTTTTCTTCTGGCTCTCAATATCAAGTTTACGGAAGAGGAAGCCTTCGTGCTGTGCGGTATGCACTGGTGGTTGGGGCACTGGTGGACTGCTCTGTGCTGGTGCTGAGCGAGACCGCCTTGACTCTCCTGGGTTAGGTTCCTTGGGCCGGGGTCTACGGCGGGGCTTAGGTCGATCCCTTGCTCGTGGGCGATCAGGTCGAATGGATTTCTCAGGTAGACCATTGAGAAGTCGTGGCATCTCACCACGAGCCTGTTTCCAAAAAGGAAAACAGCAGACGGTCCAATTTCAGATGCTTATTTAGAGGATATATTAACCGTCCAAACCAAACAGATTGAAAACACTACCTGCTTGGTGGGCTCACCTGTGCAGCTTCTCTCTCTTGCAGCTGTTCTACAATTTCTGCCAAAGTGGACCGCTTATCCCTGCAGTACCGGAACATCAAATTTGTAAGCAAATATTGCACACTTAATGTTAGTTCTGCACAAGGCATTATATGATATGTAGCACCATATCATATACTGATATGTAGCACCATGCATGGCTTACATTATAATCATTTAGTGATGGCACTGACATACCCAGCAGAACGTTTATCCGAGTGATCTCTGGTTGTCTCTTGCTCACTTGACTCTTGCCTCTCAAGCCGTGGCCGGTCTCTACGGCGAGAATCGTGACCGTGACCCTCCTGCTCACTCGACGTCTGCCGCTCTAAACGGCGTTCGTGACGCTCTCGCCAAACTTCTTGGGGCAGCTCATCGCGTCGGGCTTGAATTTCCTGTTCGCTGGAAGCCTGTCTTTCCAAATGCCTTTCTCTCCGATAGTGATCCATCTGGGGGTCAGAGCGGCTTCCACGGGGGTCCCTTGGTTGTTCAGTGGTTATTAGTTCTCGACCAGGTTCTCTCATTACCACATTAGCCAAGACCATCTCACCTTCCCTCTCCCGGCCCCTGTCTTGATCCTTATCCCTCTCTGTTTTATGCATTTCTAGCAAGGGCCTTACAGCTTCATGGACATGATCAATCTTGGGCTGCAAACGTTCAGGCCTAAGGTCTTGCCGGACATAAGCCACCTTCGCCTCCCCACTGGTCGTTGCTCGCAAATCTATCCCTCGGTAACTAGAGCCATTCATGACCGGTGTGTAGTTAGCCACTGTTGAACCAAGTTTTCTGACCAGAGAGACTGGGGATTCCAGGGACTGTCTCTCAAACTTGGGCTCAGGCTTCTCATAGATTGTCTGCCGTATCAGGGAGGAGGTGGTGCTCCGATTGGGGGACGCTTCCTGGGGGTCCAAGAAAACCTTCCGGCCCAGTAGCGGCGTTGGAGGCAGTTTGCTCTGTTCCGCTTTCAACTTCTCAACCTGGGGTGAGGGAAAGATAATCATACCACTATGATAACTATGCTAGGAATAACGCCTTTTGACACCACTTGTGATAGGAGTTTATGACTAGCTCCTCAAGGAATTCCACAAGCTAATGCAAAAAGACATTAATGGGTCTATCTGGAGTCCCCATAGGTGCTAGAGTCCCCGGTGTGGTAGGTGCTAGAGTCCCAGGTGTGATAGGTGCTAGAGTCCCCATGTGGTAGGTGCTAGAGTCCCCATGTGGTAGGTGCTAGAGTCCCCATGTGGTAGGTGCTAGAGTCCCCATGTGGTAGATGCTAGAGTCCCCATGTGGTAGGTGCTAGAGTCCCAGGTGTGATAGGTGCTAGAGTCCCCATGTGGTAGGTGCTAGAGTCCCCATGTGGTA
>JAODJU010000036.1:7077553-7124328 GCA_026776725.1 Gnathonemus echidnorhynchus | reverse complement strand
TCCCAGCTCCCTACCAGACCGTCCATGTTTCTGCTCCCTCCCAGCTCCCTACCAGACCGTCCATGTTTCTGCTCCCTCCCAGCTCCCTACCAGACCGTCCATGTTTCTGCTCCCTCCCAGCTCCCTACCAGACCGTCCATGTTTCTGCTCCCTTCCAGCACCCAGTATTGGGAAACACTGCTCTTTCTTGCAACAAAAACATTTTAAAGGAAATGAAGACCTGAAGTTTCTTTAGCTGCTTGTTGACACTGGTTAGGTCCGGGCTTTGATCAAGATGTGAAAGCTGGCCTTCCAAATGGGACAGTCGCTGGTCCAGACTAGAGTAGCTCTGAACAAGTAGGTCAGCCTTGTTTGCTTCAAAGAGCTGCCGAGCTTTAGCCTGGGTGGTGCTTTCCAGGTCCTGCCAACATTCCCGAATCTCCTCCAGCTTTCGCTGAACGATGGACTTCAGCTCAGGTTTCTCCTGAATGAGCTGCTGGCCTTCCTGAAGGAAGTAAAGCACAGATTTACGAAAAAGAATCAGAAGATATGCTACATCTATAGTGCTATGCTAAGAAATTGTTAACTCATAAGTCAAGTAAACCAGTACCGGGTTGGGTTGGTCCTGGAGCCTGGCCCAGGTAGCACAGGGTAGAAAGCTAAGATTGATCCTGGATGGGATGCCAGTTCATCGCAGGGCACATTCACACAGATAATCACACACTATGGGCAATTTACAAATGGCAGTTCACCTATCTACATGCTTTTAGACATCAGCAGGAAAGCAGTTTTAATGTATTTCATTGTCAAAAACACAACTTTGGCTTGATCATCATGTTTTTCCTGTTACATACATATTTGTGAAAATTACATATATGAATGTCACGCTCAATTACAATTGCTTTAACTGACCAGTGATATTTGAGCTATTTAAATTTTACTAATAACATTAAAAGTTTAACATACTATAAAAACGTAAGAGATTGAAGACTATACAACTTTTGTCACTATACTGGCAGACATTACCAAACTGAAAAACAGGAAACAAATAATTAACGGTAGATTAAATGCACTCCATGGATAATATTTAGTTCAGCCTTGCAGTTTGCATAATATTCTATCTGTATTCTCTCCCCAGCCCTGCGTCTCAGTTCTACCTGCTCACGCATTGCTCCTCCCTTTACTGCGATGCTAGCAGAAATATGAGAGTGTCAGGAACAGTGGATGTTCCAAGGAGCCTAATATGGAAAGTGGATGGGGGTTGGGGGGCCGGCTAATGCACCGCAGGATGATGTGTGCACTGTATGCAGAGCCAAAGGGCATTCTGCAAGACTGGAGGAAAAACAAAGTTTGTAACTTATGTTAATTTTATATACAGTACCAGTGCAAGGTTTGGACACGCCAAGCCACCTGCGAAGGAGAGTGATAGTGTCACATCACATGACCTGGCCACCTGACCTAAACACAGTAGAAATGGTTTGGGAGGATTTTTACCAGGGAGTGAAGAAAAAGCGGCCAATGAGAGCTCAGCATATACTGTATGTGGGACCTACTTCAGGACTGCTGGAGAAGCATCCCAGGAGGCCACCTCATAAAGCTGGCGTAGAGGAGAAAGTAGGGTCAGCCAGTCCCTGGAGCAATTGGGGTTAAGGGCCTTTCTCAAGGGCCCAATATTGGAATAACTCTGCCGACTCAGGGATTTGAACCAGCAACATTCTGAGTCCCAACTCACATAACCGCCTCCCAACAAACCGATGTTTTTGGTTTAATACTTTTTAGTCAGTACTTTTTTTGCCATTTTATAGTTTTGATGTATTTGTGTTTATTCTAAAATGTAGAGAATAGAAAATAACCCTTTCTATGGCTAGGTGTGCTTAAACTGTTGACTGATACTATATATTTTAAACATATAATCATCTATAACTATTTGTACCCTGAATTATTCCATAGATATGTTAAATCAATGCCAGTGCATAACAGCACTAATCTCCTTGACTTGTCTTAAAATGACAACTTCATAATTTAGAAACCATTTGGAAACCACAGAAACCATGGCTGTCGATTTTATGTCATGTACTGTATGATGCTATGATGCTCCAACAAATCCAACAAATATCCTTAAGAAGTAACACCCATGTATTTTCTGCACATTTTCAAAGCATCATGTGGTAAATACAGTTTATTCTATTCATTTAGATATTGTACTGAATCTCTGCCCCGTTAACATTTACATTGTTCTTGTCCCGCAGTTCGTCACTCTGCTGCTAATTACATGAACTTGTGAACTCCTGATCTCTGATCTATAATTTCCCTCGAAATGCCCACATCTATCTCAATTGCTTGAAATATACTGCATTCCTTCATCACTTCATTCGCCTGGCGATATCTAAGTCTTCCTCTACATCCAGCCATGGAGTTCTGGCAAGAAAGTGAATCCCTCTCAACTGACGCAACAAAGATACCCATCGCAGAATGGAAATGCCGTTATGTGTAGCCGCTTATCCCTCGCAAGAAGATGCAAAACTCCATATCAACAGAGGACAGTGACTCACGGCAGGATGAAGACGGAGTACATTCAGTAATTAGAACAGCCTGGAAGACTGAAAATGTTCTCTCAAGTCCTGAGTAATACTTCAATAATGTCTTGAAAGTGTTCCTGCATCTCATTCCTCCTGTTCACCTTTCACTGGGTGGTATCCATCCATGCTTCTGGCTGTGAGGGGGCCTGGAACCCATCCCAGGCAGCACTGGGCACAAAGTTCAAAACCCTACTATTGGTTTGATATTTGGCACAAAGTTTTTATTTATTTTTTCTACCAAGCTACTGTCATCAAATCCTATACTTAATCAAGGTTATTACTCGCTGTATCAGCAGCAATGTACTCTGTGGTCAGGTCCTTGTCTAACAGGATAAATATGAGTCTGACTTGGGAAAACCTGTATAATGTCAAATTGTATTCTTTTAAATGGTCTCAAACAAATGACACCCACTAAGAATGTAAAAGCTGTCTAGTTGACAGTGTTTTTTTCCCTAAAATTTGATATTTTTAGGTATTTAGGTAATGGTCAAAGTAAGCCAAACTTAAATGTAACCATGGCATCATTTAAGTATTATTCAAGAAATGCAGTACAGAATTTTAAATCAGACTATTAATAACCTTTAGTTTATCGGTAACAATAATTAAAGATGAATTCTTACACAAAAATTAATAAAATCATTAATTTAAACGAAGACATGAAATTTCACAAAATATATCTGTGCTTATAACTAATTTAAGCTGCCATTTTTTTTGCTATTACTTTAAGAAATTATTTTACTGACGACCATCTACTGCAGTTTCCCAGTCCGTTCCTCAGGGTCTCACGCCCGGTGCACGTCTTTGCTCCTCCTGTGCTCCCTGCCTAAACGTGGACCGTCTGTGGGTCCCGGGGGACCGGAATGGAAAACGCTGGTCTACTGGCATGTTTTTAAACTCACGAGCAGCACGGGCTAAAGCTTGCAATGTGGTTTTAGAACATGCAATAGGAAAAGAGATTCAACTGAGCCAAATTTAGGTGTATATGTGAAACATGACTCTAATGATTTTCCATAGCTCTTACAGGGTTGCAGTGACCCTGTATCCTATCCCAGAAAGCTGAGGGAGGGAACGCTTTGTACAGGACGCCAGTCCATTTCAAGGGACAAACACAAACACATGTCAGTTTGGAGACACCAATTCATGTAATAACATGTGTTTTAGATTCTTTGAGGAAACCAAGCAAGCACTTTGGTGCCCTTTTACAAAATTGTGTTTCGTGATTCCGATTTAACTAAATTGTTTAAAAATACTGTCTCATTTTATTGTATTTAAAAGTCTTTTATGGCATATAATTAAAAATGAATTTAATTAAAAATAAAAATAATAAAAAATTAAAGAATCGATTGTGCAATTGGTATATTTGTTGATTATACACTGAAAATGCATAAAATACTGAAACTCTTATTGTGCATACCTAAAAAGCCTTCATGTGACATGTAACTAAACCTTTTTTAAACTTTAAATCTCTCATTCGGTTTTCATACCGGATTGTCCTACTCGGGGTCACGAGAGGCCAGAGTCTGTCCTGGAATCAACGGCCACAAGGCAGGGCACACTCACACACCATTCACTCACACACCGTTCACTCACACACCATTCACTCACACACCGTTCACTCACACACCATTCACTCACATACCATTCACTCACACATCGTTCACTCACACACCGTTCACTCACACACCATTCACTCACATTCACACCTACGGACAATTTGGCAAATCTGGTTCGCCTTAGCATGTTTTTGGACTGTGGGTGGAAGCTGGAGAAAAACCCCACGATGACACTGGGAGAACAAGCAAGCTCTACACGCACAGAGCAGGGCCAGGAAATCAAACCTGGGTCTCCAGAGGTGTGAGGTGACTGTGCTAAGCCTGGAGGCCGGCATGCCACGCCAACTTTAAACCTACTTCATTTAGATTAGATTAGATTGACAGTCTTGATCCCATTGGGAAATTCTTGTGCATACAGCAGCAAGAATGTATAGGGCACAGATAAATATACATGGAGCAAAAAATAATATATTTAAAAAATTAAAAAACGAAAATGCATTTGAGGCATCCCCAGTTCAGAGGGAGTGTTATAAAATGCAAAACATTCATTAAAAAGTCAATGTATTACATCTAAAACAGTTAATATTATGCATCATATTTAACATACACAGGAGTCAAGCTTCTTCTTATTTAGTAAAAAAGACTCCGCAGCTCCAAATGTTCTTAAAAAATATAAATATTTTAAAAATATGTGAGGTGTGAGGTTCCTTAAACATGCAAATATTCTCCGGGTATTCAGTTCCAAGTGCATTATCCTAACTTCATCGTAAAATTTATTTGGTTTAGCACAAACTATGAACTGTTCATTGTTATTTCAATTAAACTAAGGCAATCCCCAAAACAATTTAACAACATTTTAAAAATGATCAGTTCTGTCTGTTTCAGTAGTACAGTTCTTAGTTGGTCTTGAATGAAATGATAATTGCTAAAAGTAGAATACTTAAATATATTTGATAATTATCACACTGTCTACAGTCATTCTTTATTCTTTTGCCAGTGCCTGTTTTCATGGATTGCTTTTATGCTTATAAAACACTGAGATAAAATAAATTTTAAGGGCTTTGGCTAGGCAAAGGGGAATGTGCTAACATAGATCTTTCTTTATTTAAGATATAATTCTGATATTGACCAACTGTACTTAAGTACTTAAATGAATGTATTAGTGATACCTAAATGATAAATTAATTAGTGACTGTAACAATTAGATAATGTAGTGTGACTGTACATAAAATAATAAACCGATTAAAAATTTAAGAATACAAATAAGCCTGATGTGAAAATATATCATTTGTGCAAGCCATTTCAGTTAAATTAGAAATGTTAACGCCATTTGAGACACTGTTAGCATTCTGACATTGTTAAAACTCAACAGCAAACGTGGAATAATAGTGAAGAAATCATGTTATAATAGCAGTTGCCAATTTGTGCAAGGTATATTTATTGTAAAAATTTTAAAAGACTGAAATAAGACAACTTATGTGTGTGTGTGTGTGTGCCCTGTGACGGACTGACATCCTACCCTGGGGGTACCCCAGCCTTCTGTGACAGCAATATCATAAATGATCCTTAAATGCTTTACTACATGTGGAATGTTTGACAGTTCTGTAACAGGCCAACTTTGGACTCTGACCTCCCATGATTATCCTAATTTTATGTTCCTTGAGTTTTTTTAGCTAGAGTTGCATGGTTATTTTACCCATATCTCACCAACAAACAGCCTAAAATGTTAACCCATATGTCCAATATGGATGTTGAAAGAGTTTTGTTACGACCTGCTATCAGCATGCATAAAACGGACAAAATCAATATATTTACAATATGCATTTATCTAGAAGCATGGATCATAAGGCAAGAAAAATCGAGCAAATAATTCCACAGGGCATTTATACAGACCCATTTTGCTCCAACGCAAAGAGACAAACTGTGGAAAAATCACATTTTTTCGATACGGAAGGAATGTTAAGCATTACTAGTGATATGCCAGTCAAAAGCGTTAGGCTGCAAAAGTATATTGCCAGAAATAAAACTGAAACTAAAATCTTAGAAAGCAAGCACTGTGAAACATCACAGACTTTGCAGATTACTACATATCCATCCATCCGTCCATCCATCCATCCGTCCATCCATCCATCCGTCCAGCTTCCAATTACTTATTTCAGCACCCACTTCTAAAAATTATACATAATCATGTAGGATAGTTTGATGCCAATTCACAAATACGAATACAAATAATACGTACGAATTCAATTCCACATATACATCCAGGTTATGTTACAGATTAAATTATGTAATCATAAACTCTCCATTTTATTGCCACCACAGGATATTAAAACTGAAAATGAAATTTGCTTTACAAATCATAAAAAGCTGATCATCGACTTATTTCAGAACTAGTGGACAGCCAAAAACACAAATTGTTTAGAATTTGAATACGAAAGGGACTGCATCTACTTTTAAGGCAGACTGTTAAAGGTAACAGCCACTGAAAACAGTTGAATAGTTCCCTTTAAATATTAGCCATATTGCTACTTTTTGAAAAACTTAGAACCTAATCATTTTTATTACATTCTTGCATTAAACCATCACTTGTCATGCCTTTTCATCTGGGAGTCACATGTCCTACATATGACCCTCCACTCCTATTCATTCAAAGTTGCACTAACCTTCTCAATCTTCTCCAACCATTCTTTGTTCTGCGCGAGCTCAGCCATGAAGGCTTGGTGCTTTAGCCATTTCTTGTGCAGCTTCTGCGCTTCGTCCCGCGAAGTATCACGGGCCATTAGCATCTTTTCTGCCACCCAGTCGCCAAGCTAAGGGACACAAAAGACAGGCGTTATAAAACTGGAACACGCACATATCCAATCACCGGCACCATCAAAGATGAAATTACGCACCTCAGCACCCAAAATAAAAGCTTAAATGAACCCATGTAACCACCCTTATTCATTGTATTTAACAGGAATACTGTATCTGCCATATCTTCCATATTTTGGTAATGTTTCCGTCGTCTTTACAATTGAACAACAAGGCTCTGCGCTAATTACCAGCAAGGTTCAGCAGTGACACCCAAGTGAGTTTTCACAGGCCAGTGCACGCATCCTTATGTTAAACCTGCAGTCCGATTGCGTAGCAAACCAGCAGGCCATTCCAGAAGACTCTGACCCCAAGAGGCAAAACAAGGGACCGAAAACACCGGAGACTGATAAAGACACCTTACAATCCGTCGGTTAATAAAATCCACAGAATGGCAAGCGAAAGGAAAACAAGAATAAATAGAATTGTCGATGTGTGACTGTCAGCCTTTTAGCCACAAGGAGGGATGACATATATTCCACATAAAAAAGGAATAGCCAGGATGCTTTATATTCTTCGTTATCGATGCTGGGGAAAGACGGAAGAGAGGAAGGAGGTGGAGGAAGGAGTGGGTGGGGAAACGATAGTCCGGAAGATGGAGGATATCAGCCGAAAGGACTTTGTGGAGAGCTCAGAATGCCAGACGGCTCCTTAAGGCATCAAAACACACATCCCAAAAATGTATTTTCAGCTGTACTGAAGCCATCTTGATTCTCTGCCTCCATTTTTCTGAGTCAGTATTTCCCTCCGCCTCAGCGTTAAAGCCGCTCACTGCAGTCACTGTCTTTCAGCATCGCCTAGCAGCCCTCGGTGTGTAACCAGCCCCAGTTTTCACTGCTACTGCAGTGTCTGAACAAAGCAGGAGTGAGCACACACACAGAGGGAGTGAGAGAGAGAGAGAGAGAGAGAGAGGGAGGGAGGGAGGGACGGTGGGAGCGATGAATCGGAGAGAGGGGGCAGGGGCAGTGAGATTCTTTTAAAGATAGAGGAAGCCTACATCTTTCCTGGGCGTCATCAGGGACACACTCTGCACTTAAAATTGCTGTAATCTGAACAAGAACATTAACACTATAGATGACAAAAAAATGCAATTATAAGCACACTAAATAAGAAACAAAGAAGAATGAAGAACGAGTAATCTAATGGCAGACTTTTATTATTAAAAACAGGATTGCGCTGTTTCTTTTTATAACAACGACTGTTCTGTTTTGACAGAGCGTTACAGGATCTCAGTGCCTCAGTAATCACATGTTCTAGAGGTGCCCTTTTCCTTACAGCTCAGCTCAAAGCCTATCGTCTCATTAAAGGCAATATCAACATTTTTTATGACTCAACATAACTCAAAAATTGATCTAAAATGAAAAAAAAAGTTTTCTCCATCTTATTTTCTCTTTACTATGATAAATGTGAAGGAATGCGGTGTGCATTGAATGCTAAGGGGTCTTACTTTAAAATTATGTATGTAGAAAGTAGTAGCTTGTGCGTCTCTGTGTGTCACCAATACTGCGTTTGTCCAATAAACAAACAGTTTTGTTGGCTTGTCATATTTGTTTTTTTTTACCAATAGTGGTAAGATTTGTACGACAACGTGGTACTACATACAGAGAGAAAATGCAAGGCAATAGGACTTTTCTATGCAGCAGCCAAAATGCATTTATTTCAGGGTAATTTGGTGAGTAAGCATGAAACTCCTTTGTTTTCAAAGGCCACCAAAGGAACATTTGTAGTGCAATGCACACAACAGTGTAAAACAGGAATTACAAATGAAGTCATGGAAGGAATGATTCTTACTGATTTGGTCTATCATTACACAATTTTCATATATAGTTTAAAATAACAGTCATAAAAGAAATAAAAATGTCGCAATAAATGCTTAGTTACCTAGAGGTATTTATTCAGAAATGTATGTACAAACATTATGGTTGCTTGCCTAATTGTGAGTTGCACTCCCATTCTTCAGGGCATGGAACTCGAAACAATCCATGGGGATTTTAACCCACGAAGACCTGAATTCTTCCCACATTTCTGCTAAGATGGGTATTGGTAGATATTCAAATTATTCCAAATAGCTTATTAGGTATTCAGCTGGATTGAGATCTCTTGATTGGGTGGGCCTCTGGACTAAGCTAAATTCACTGTCATATTCATCAAACCATTCATGGATAATTCAAGTATTTTAGCGTGGGGCATTGTCCTGCTGACAGAATCCATTTGCAGATGTATGCAATGCTGCTTTCAGGAGGTTCAGTGTATGCTATGAAGACACAATCCACACCATTGTACCATTAGCACCAGTCAACAGTGTTGACAAATAGAATTATGGCTGCATTATCTCCTTTGCACTTCTTTATGACATAATACCTGTGTGCAGGATCACTGCTTCTATTTCTTAGCCCACTGCAATAGCAGTTTTGTGTTTTTGGAAATGCAGCTCTGTAAAGGTATCAGCTACCTTGCCCTATATGGTATGATGAGTTCTAGATCTTTTATGTGTGTTCTGGCACCAGTGTTACATACTGGACAGTCAGATAAGTAACTGTAGTCTCTTGCTCTGCACAAGTTGTGTCTGTTTCCTCTTACCTCTTTCGTCAATGATATGGTTTCATTATTGGCTTGTAATTGAATCCTTCGAGGTGTGAACATTTCAAAGAGACAGAGGTGTTATGAAACCATGGTTGGTCATTTGAATACAGACAGCAAATTGTGATTATGGGTAAGCCAGTAAGAGACCGGGAGTTACATTTGGCATCATTATGGTGATATAGAAGTAATAGCATTTGCTCCAATCCTGCTTGGTCCCTGTCTCAGGCTTCCTCAGGAAACCACATCCTTCATAAATTCACTCACAACACCTATAGACCGTAACTTGCTGGGGAAGGTCTTCTGGGGTATAAAGAAGGGGTAAAGACCTGTCCTTAACTGCTATTTGAGTGGTCTTTCAATGCCCAGTGTATGTCTACAACGCATTATTGTATATTATTTTGCTGTTCAATAAGCCATTGTTTAGTGGAAATGAGACTCTTTAAGGGCATTCCTTGCATTTCCAATGGACAATGAAATGTGAAATGTCACTGCATTGGCAGGGAGTGTGTGTGAAGAATAGAAAGCTATCAGCTAGAAATGGCTGGCCTTACTCCCAGGCATCATGAACAGAGGTGGTCTCCTCTGTTCTGGAGAAGCATGGCGAAATCACGGGTTCCCAAAGTGGGAGTCGCAAGATTTCTCAAGTATGTTTGTATAAATTTTAAAATGTGAAAAAATACCATTGAAGCCATAACCACAACTGATAAATCTACTGTACCGAGAGGAACAAAATGTGCCCCCTCCCACCCCAAAACCACATTGGCAAAATGGGGGGGGGGGTTGCAAATCTCTGGTACCATTATTTTGGGGGTTGTGGGATGTTTAGGGACCCATGGCCTAAAGATTATATCAATTCTGGTTGTCATCTGACGTGATACAAGGTTTTGGTTAGTCAGGTTCTTTGGAACACCAGAAGACACAGGGAGAATTTGGTTCTTATCTAACTTACTGGCCGAGGGGAAAAAACCTTTAGCTGACAATTTCAGTTGCATACACATAAACAAATGTATATAATCAAATGAGTGGGTAGCCTGTACTTAGGTGGGCTATACATATGAGGTCATCTGTCCCTGTCCCCCTCAATATTGATAACACAGTGACTCCCTTGTCTATGAGAAAGGGGGGGTCAGTACTGTCCCAGACAAGTAAGAAATGCAAAAGAAATTCACAAGCCACCAATGTCACCAACTCCTTTGTTCCACCCTGGACAAGAAATATGATTGTCCTTTAGGCATAAATGTCCATTCAAGATTATAAAATATATTTACACTTGCAGTTGCCACTATTATATCAGATTTCACCTACATTCCAAGTCTCCCAGCTCAAGTCAGATTTTTACAGCCTTACAGACCTGCCTTGTACCACTGCTGAACTTCCTCCTCTGGAGTCAGTGAGGAAACTGCATATTCAGTCCATGCTTTGCTCGACTACAGGTACGACTACAGGTGCGACTACAGGTGCGACTACAGGTACGACTACAGGTACGACTACAGGTACTGCAGGATTGGAGGCTCCTTATTTATAAAAAGGGGGAACAACCGAGTGAGTAATAACTACAGGCGACTTTCACTTAACCTGCCAGTGGCAGAGTACTGAAGAGGAGACTCTTACGCCTGTAACAGTGGTCCAACTATTGTCCCTCACACAGCTGAATGTGTGAATGCGTGTGGAAAGGAAGCATGACTGCATGTCCTGATATACTGGAGAAAGTATTGCTGGGATCCTGGGGCTGCTAATGATTTGATTTATATATGAATACAGTTATAAATGAGTCTGCATATTTGGGACAAAATCAAGGTCATGCGGGGTGGGTATTCGCCTCTGGCAAGGGCACATTTATCCCAACTCCTGTTTGTCATTTTCTTATGCAGGACATCGGCTGCCGCTGGAAGGGTGTCTGGTTTTGCGAGGCTAGAGGTTGAATACTGTTGAGTCAGCTGAGCCCGTTCAAGTTTATTATTAAGATGTCACCTGGTTGGCTCCCAAGGCAGCTGTTTTGGGATGTCACACCAGGCGAAGGCCTCTTGAAATACACGAGGCTTACTGGAAAGATATTTTCCTGCCGGCTTGGGAATGCCTGTGGCTTTAAGGGGTGTAGTTTGACCTGCCACCACTGTGACCCCCACCAGAAAAAACATCCACAAGAAAATGTAACTAAAAATGCAGTCTAACATGTAGGAGTTTTAAATAATTACAGTGTTTTGGATGAGGGGGTGGGGGGGGGATACTGATGATAAAACTCGTTGTTGTTTAAAAAGTCTACCTGTTTCCATTTTTGTCATATGCAATCAACACCCATCATCATTAGGTGTTGTAAAAAAAAATCATTTATTTTTGGAAATTAACCAACCCCGCTCAAATCGCCTTACAGTCAACCTGCAATATTTAAAGGGAAACTGACCCTCTCGCCTCAAACTTCCAGGAATAAGGGTTCAGATCCCATTCTATGTTGGTGCAGTTGGCTTGTTATTTAGGTGCCATATGGGTTTATTCCAGGCCCCCGTCAGCCTAAAGAGACGCAGGTCAGGCTGACTGGCATGATTAAATTGCACATAGCTTGTGATGATGTATATGTATATGTCCTGCAAAGGCCTGGCATCGTGCTCTCTGCTCCCTGTGATAACCCCCCCACCCACCATGAACCTCTGCACGACAGGCAGTTGCAGGATGGAATCTTAGGGGATGCTGGTTATTATGGTATCATAACGATGGGCTGTGTTTATTAATTACCGTACTTACTGTGACTGCACCTAAAAAAAACAACACAAAGAACTATAGATGTATCACCTCTTCTTTTTTCTATCTTCTTTATTATTTCCTATTCAGTCTTCATGCTGTTTATATTTCTTCATATAATTATCCAAAATATATTAATCAATACTGCAATTAATCACTTGGATAAGTCATATTTTTCCATACTGTTGCCTGAAAAACTTTCTCCTTTAGCTAACTATTGTAGATGTTGTTCTAATTAATCAATAATTAATTAAATATGGTTAAAGTTAACTATAGTCCCAGAGAATTACAGTGATCACAGCAGCACAGGAAGCTTTGTATGGCCCCAGAGTCATTAAGCGTCAATGATATTGTCTCACTCTCAAGTTTAAATAATCTCATTGGACAATCTGTCTATATGTTTTAGTGTAGTTATGGGTATATATGAGTTGTCGTTGTATGTTAGCTTTCCTTTCTCATAAAGTACCCGACATATCATATTAAACCATTACAATTGTATCCAATGCACAACAATGGATTTTCATTGGCAGCAATCCAATGATGCAATAGACAATACATGGTACCTCTGGTTACAAAATAAAAATTACCCCAATTACTCTTTCCAAGAGTTATTTCAAAGAAGAGAGAGCAGTCATTTAAAAAATATTCTATGAAATAATCTATGAATTATCATTCTTGGGAAGCCAGGATCCAAAAGTATATGCCGCATATTAAACTTCGATCAATTTTAGAAATTCACACTTTCCCTGATCAATAATCTTACTCTAAACATTTCCTCTACTTACTGCACGTCTGAATTATAGTGTTAAACAAATCAATCAATCAATCAATCAATCAATCAATCAATCAATCAAAGAATAGTATACACTTTCAATTCAGGTATTATTGAGGCTTAGGCTAATCCTAGACTGATTATCATACAATACATACAGAATTTTATGTAAAATGTTGTTTATATCCCACAGAACACATTACATAGTTAAAATCCTTTCAGTGCTGCACTTGCTTTTGTCTCCTATAAAAATTATAAGGAGTTTTATTTACTATCTGAATAAGTAACTAGTCATCCATGTTTATCATTATTTATTTCAAAGACATTCAAAAGTATATGAATGGAAAATATTTATAATTTCCAATAATCTATATTCAAAGTGCAATTAGTAACAAAAATATATTTTTATGTTTATACTGGACATTTTTTGGTGACACCAGCCAAACAATTACAGTTACAAAAAAAGGCACCGCATAATATTAATACTATTAAACATAAAACACTTGTACCTATATCCCACGATCCTGATCAAGAAAAGCAGTCAGAGGATGGATGGATGGATGGATTGACTATACCTATATCTCTGTGTTGGACTGGTGTAAATGTACGATCTAGTGATGTATGAATCTGTTATTAGCTGGCAGGAAATTTTAGAGCAGTGTTTCCGAACTGGTGGGTCGTGACCCAAAAGTGGGTCATGGAGTGTGCGGTTAAAAAGAGTTACCCCCCTGTCGCCACCCCCTGTCGTGACTTAATGACCCAGGAAAAATGTGGGTCTTGAGGTTAAACTAGCTGAAATTCACTATTTCAGGATAGTTCACCAGTCTGAATTTTCTGGTCTTCAGTAAAATCTGACTGGAGTTCTGGTACAACTTCAATTAATATTTATTTAATTCCTTGTTGCTCTGTTCAGATTAACATATTTTGTCAGACGAAGAAATTTACTGTACACATACTGGAGAACCAATCCAAAGAGTGATGTGGAATTAATCCATCCAGTTAATCAATTTTTTTTACCTGATTTTAAATTAAGAGCTAAGCTCCAGACCCAAGTTACAAGACCGATATTAGCTGTTGAAAAGCACCAGAGACCTTGGAAGAAGACAGACCCATTTAGGCTCACGGCAAAGTATTTGAACACGCAAATGCGTATATTATGGTGAATATAATGTCTACTCTGACCATCATCTACCGACACTGGAGGTGATGATGTAACAGGCTATGCTAGCAAACTGACTGCCACTGTCTTGACCAAGGAAACTTGCAATTAAAGAGAATTAAGATTTCAATACAGTATGACCAGAGAAGTCGCTAGATCAATACAATAAGCAAGAAGGACATACCAGTGCATCTTTACATTACGAGACTCTGTCTAGAAGCCCATACAAATTGCCCATAACCAACTGAAAATGGCAAGATTTATGAATTATTTGCCATAGCAAAACCAGTTAATTGCCAAAATTCATGTCAGAATGAAGTCCATGGAGGAGAGAGAACAAGATGCATCTGCATGGAGTAGGAACAGGACTACTCAAGCTACACTTTGTGAAGGAACAGGGCTAGATTTGTGCTACACATACTAATCTGGATTTTTGCTGAAAAGATGTATGTACTTCTCATCTGACCACAAAATCTTTCCTCCCCACATCACAGTTGAGTCACTGTCATGATTTCAGGATCAGATGAGCTTTCAAGGAGTTCTTTTTGGGTCACGCCTCCTTTGTGCTGCTCTTGCATACTGGCCAATGTTATGGAGAGATCTTGATGTGGTTGAGTGGTGCACCTTCATCCCAACCACTGAACAGCTTCAGAGCCACATTAATATGACTGCTGGCCTCCCCTGGGCTTCTGTTTCTATCTCCTTGTTTGCACTGAGAGTTTTGAGGGACAGCTTTTTTATAGACAATGTCTGGGTGGTTTTAAACAACTTCCACATTTGGATAATTGAATAGTGTCACATTAATGAATTTCTAGTTTCACTGCTTTGAAATATAAATATCGCAGAATACAAAATTTTAATGTAGGGTTTGCAATTCGACAAAAGGAGAGAATTGGTCAGGAGTCTGAATACTTACAAGTTTCCATTTCATTGCTAACAAAAAGCACTGGCTGAGTAAACTGTCACATATAGCAAAGCATTATACTGAGCTTCTAATTTTTAAGCATATTGTAAATATAACAAACATCTTTACAGATCTTATAGAGATTTATCCCCTCTGCATAATTAAATCATTCAAGCATTTTTCCAGTGATAAAAAAATAAAAAATACGCATGGAAAAGTCTGCATATTTAAATGACGTCACTAACTACTGCAACAACAATCACATGTAATCATTAATACAATACTCTCCATGATCTAGTACCGAAGTCACATACAAAAAACTGCAGGATGAGTATTTGACCATTTTAAAATTATTTTGGCTGCACCCTCAAGTGGATGATGTAAGCTATTCTTCACAGAATGTGTGCCAAAGAAAACCACACCGAGTGGTCTGAGTGGGATTGGCTCTGTGCAGACTCATACATCCATCTCCTAACCACTTATTCTGGGAAAGGTTGCCGGGGTGGGGGGGTGGGGGTACTCTGGATGGGATGCCATATACATAAACACGCTCACACACACAATGATACTACATGGGCAATTGAAATGTCAATTAGCAATTAAACTGCATTTCAGTGACTAGGTCAAGAACCTCCCACCTTTTACATTGTATTCATACATAAGATTTGCTTCTCTGTTACATGTATAATATTCGTCACTCGTTTTAATACACGTATAATTTCTATGCATTTATACAGAATTATATGGATGTTTAATAGATGCATATGAATCTGTAGAATCAGCTATGTTTTCTTATGGCATGAATTAAGCACCTTTGGAGATTAGCATCCATTTTATCCAATTTTCCTTGTAGTAATACTGGCCACAGTACAGAAATTCCATTGTTATAATGCTTAGCAAGTATTTTATTCTATCTCAACATATACCGATTATTATAGTTTTATCTGGTAGTACCTGTAGCAGCATACTACCTGTAGCAGCATACTACCTGTAGCCGCATACTACAGTACCTGTAGCAGCATACTACCTGCCAGCTATGTATACTCTCCTGGTAGGAAAAGCCGCAGTATTACATGTCGCTTTCGCCTGCTAAATGGTGAGATCCGATCTGATCCATTTGGAAGATACACTCTGAGATATGCAGAGTCACTGAGGAAAGCGCGATCATTTCACTCTTATTATTCCGTGTGCATTAATGACAGGGAGCTACTCAGCAAAGCACTTCATTTTCATTGCTGTTCAAATTCTGTTCAAATATTATTTAAGTTCTATGCATGGTACTATTATATTATTATTTTTAGTAATAATAAAAATAATATATTAACAATAAGTTATTAGTAGTAGTAGTAGTAGTAGCAGTAGTTGTTGTAGTAGTAGTATTATCTGAAAATGTAAATCACAGAAGCTTTAATAGTTGTCATGCCTGTGCGTATGATTTACAATTTAGCTTTTTTACACTTGGAACACACAAAGAGTGTTGCATAGTTCTGAGATACAGCTGTAGCCACAAACCGACATGTGAAATCTAGCAGGTCAGTTGCTAGTAAGTGAAAAGGGCCACAGAGAATACTGGGTTCATTCCAAATCACTTCCAAATAAATACATTTTCACTGAGATGTTGATGGTAGACTTCAACAGAAAATGAAAGAAATGTGTAATGATGAAACTGCAACTAAACATTTCTCTACGTACTGCAAAGTGTGTTTCTTATCATACTTTATCATCATGTGATTTAAGCGCAGTTAATTTAAGAATTTAAAAATGGCTTGGAAATTGGCTCTGTAGGGGTGTTATTATCAAATCCTGAACTTAAACTGCCACATTCCTCCATCCAGACAAATAACAAGTCAAGATGCCTCCATTTTATTACTGTAATCTCGGTTTTTGCTCTGCCATGAATTTGAATGGAATGACCATAGTTTAGGGAGCAATTAGTATTTGTTCTACAATACATATCTGTATCCACTAAGATGTGAAATACAATTGACCCATCAACGCATAAAATTTTTTTAGTCCCCTTGGTGAGAAAAGTGAAAAGATACAAGAAACACAAAATACAATGATCACCGTGATATATCACGTGAGAGGTCGTCGTAAACACGCTTAGCGTCCTCCAAAACAGCACTGTACTGTATATACATTTTATGCATAAAGCCCACAAAAAATTCCCCATTTAGTTTCTTATGCCAATCCTGCGATTTATCAATACTGCGACTGGGAAAGCCGTGACACAGAAAGGTCGACTGCATGGTACTTCAGGAGAATGAATCAAATGTAATTCAGATGCACCCACCTCATGGCAGTCTTGAAGAAAACTCTGTAACTCCCACTGTTCATTCAGTCTGTCGAGCCATTGCTGAGCGAGGTGGCGGTTCTGTGCTCCCCTGTGCAAAATAACGTAGTCGAGTCAGTTTACTCTACCATTGACTTGAGGCCTTTACAGACCTATACAACTCACAACACAGAAACGGTGAAAGTGGAAGTTTCAGATCACCAAAAAAGAAATGCATCTTCAAGTCAGGATAGGTTATGTCTCTAGAGGCAGGGAAAACTCTTTGCAATTTCTAATTTGCATAACCGCAAGTACGGAATTCGTTTTCCACACACCCCATCCTGTTCTCCTGTGAGCTCCTAACCTGCAGAGTCACCTAGGTCACTCCATTTTCCTTTTATTTTATTTTTTTGAGGGGGGGGGGGGGTTATAATATCATATATTCTCCCTTGGCATCCTACACACCCAGATCTTTGTCCTCGAACTGTTTTCCTTTTATTTTCAAGTCTTTTCTAGTTACTTAGTTTTAATGCCTCTTACCCCAAATAAAGTTACGGTTTATGCCCCCCATTCTCGGCTCACATAGTTCTGTTCATCGTCAGACTGAGGAGTCAGAATTAGCCTATTCTATTCATGTGAAACGTTTTTTTTTTTTTAAAAAAAAAACATCTTACTCCTTTAAGCTAGGGGTTCCCAAACTTTTGATGAGAATATGAAATTTCACAGAGTAGCAAAATTTGTTGACCATGGGGGACTGACGGGGAGGGCGTTTCCGTTGCTTCCATTGGTCTATGCAAACTACTTACCATTTAGTAAGTAAACTATTTTTTTCTGTCTGTCTATGTGCCTGAAAGCCACTTTTCCATTGCTTAATCCTAATTTTGAACTTTTATAGTAATACTTCGACCAAAAGACCTATACAGTTAGGTGGTCTTGGTTTTCCCACAAAAAGTTCCCCAGTATAATTCTGCCTTTTTGTTTATTTGAGATCAACAGAAAGCTGCAGAAAACATATTCAGGCAAAAGATTGAGCAAACAAACCATGAACTGGGACGATGACGGTGTTTTCCTTGTGTAATTACTGAGGTAATGTGGCCCTGTGGACTGGACCTCACCTGTTGTTGAGGGTCTGAATCCGCTCTTTGATTCGCTCAGAGTAGATATTTCCCTGTCCAATCAGACTATCCCCAGCCTCAATGACAGCCTTAATGCGATGCAGGTTGAGCTCCATGGTGGTAGTGAAGTCCTTGTGCTTCTTGATGGCGGTCTCAACTGTCTCCACTGTAGTGGGCAACTCTATATGAGCTAGGGATGATTCCTGGAAAGACAAGGTGTACAGTTATTTTTGAGAGATAAACAGGATCAGTATGGCGACTTAGGAAAGAGCGGTGTTGGGCTAAGTGCCTTCCATGTATTTGAGTTTTTTGGTGCTCTCACAGAGTTGTCTTATCTAGAGAATTTGTAAAATACGAGTGAGAAAAAAAGTCTGAAAATCCTGAGGATGAGAAAAAAGATTCAGCAACCCAGTTAAGGTCTTTGAAAAATCTGGGCATGAAAGTAAAGGAAGGCGGAGTGAAGGTGGATGACTGCCTCTGTGGAGGCCCTGGGGTAGACCCAGAAAAAACAGCAGACCTCCAAACCTGAACCCAGAGCTCGACAGAAAATAATGAACGCAAGCAGAGAAAAGGACCCAATTCTTGTGGACGGAAGAGTCTTTTGAGCAATTCTCGGCTGCAGAAGAATAGAGCAGAAATGGCCGAGGTTAGGAGGCAATCGTGTGAAGCAGATATTCATTCCTGTACCTTGCAATAATCAAGGCGAACAATGCTTCAGAGTCTCCACTACTCTATCCAATGTGAAAAGCAGACAGCTGTCTCTGGGGGGATTCTAGGATTAGATACTTAGGGGGGCTGAGTCCTCTGTTGAAATACGGGATGCCCTGCCTTCCACCGTAACATTTTCCAAACAGGGCTGGGGTCTACCGATGTTTGTTGAGCCGGGTACTATGATATATATACAAAAATTCAGGACAAAAATTGCTAACTGAATTTAGCAAAATTATTTCTAAGGAGGCTGAGATAACCCCCCCCCCCCTCCAAAATAGGGTCTGGAACCACCTATATGCTGTCTTATGACCCTGCAACAGCAAAAAAAAACTCCCTCACCTGTGTGAGTGAAAAACAATTAATTTATACCAATAACCTAGTGTACTACAGCAAGCCAACACCAATTTCTCTTTGTAGGGATCTATTATTGAATTTTGAGATTTTGAGTACTGAAAATCAGTCTGCTGAAGCAGATTCTGATATTAAGGGTAGGGCTATAAGCCTTGCCTATTTTAAACTGTAGTTGCTTTCATGGTTAAGTGGTATACAAAAACTCTGAATTATACCGATACAGAACGGGTGAACTACGTTATTTTATTACACCTTTTCTTTTACAGACCTTTTAGGCAAACATCCATCAAAAAGACTAAACAAGTAATTACATTATATATAATATAATAAATGCCCTAAAACTAAATAAGATTCAGTTTCTTTTACAAGAAACACCTTTGAATGGCACAGAGCATGACAATTTAAAATGTGAATGGGTTAGTCAAATCTACTATTAATAATTTTCTACATTTTCTAATTGAGTATCCATCTTCTGCATCCGAATCATCCTTTCACTACCAATTTGTTATCCAAGTTGTGGATAAGGACAAAATGCGGAGATAGTTAAAGAAGGACTGTTTGATCAAGTAGCTGTAACGGGTGATTTCACCTTTCCATTCTCTCCAGTAACTAGATTACAGTAACTATGTCACCAGTGGCCTTACCGAACTCCTGTGTGGAACTGGGTTTTTTAATCCAATGGCTAAAGATTTTCATTACGTTTATTTAGCAGATGCATTTGTCCAAAGGGACCTACATTTTAGAGTATCAGACAGTCCCTGGGGTATTCGGGGGTTAAGGGCCTGGCTCAAGGGTCCAACAAATCATTCTCCCATCCCCGGGATTTGAATCATCAACCTTCTGATCACAGGCACACCCCCCCCCCCCCCCAGACAGTACCATTAATTCACATCAAGCAGTATCTTACATTGATTTCATCCATCTGTCCAGCTACATGGTCCATTTGGTTAAAAATGTTAATATGGGATCAGGCGACGGTGGCTTGGAAGATATGCAATTTTTCTAGCGCTCCACCCTATTAAAATTTCATCCTCTCAAAATTTTCATTTACTTATATGAAAGAGTGCATTTTTCTCTGCTTTGGTAATGTAAATGTTGTATTATGTCCCTGGAAAGCTTCTGGCCTAAATCCTTTGTAAACATGCCAAAGGCCATAAATATAATAGACAAAGACCTGCCCCCATATCATGGTGATCAAGCTGATGGAATACCTTGGGGGAAAATAATTTAGTACCCCTGTTCTAGAGTAGTGTTTTTCAACCCAGTCGGTCCATGATTTTGCTCCCTCCCTGCTAGACCATAGTCCATATTTTTGGAGGAGTTGGGAGGGAGCAAAAACATGGACTGTCTGCGGGTCCCCGGGTTGGGAAACACTGTTCTAGACGCCCGGTTGTACAAACTATAACTGACCACTCAGAACAGCTTGAACAGGCACAAAACAGACTCAGCCAAAGTGAGAGAAGAACTGCTGAAGCAATACTCCAGGCCCTTGTGAAGCAAATCTATCTCCTAACCCACAGATGATTTGGAAAACTGGGAGAACAGGAAAAAAATCATGAGCCTTTTTAAAAATGGTGAGGGTAACAATGCTGTTTTTCTTCAGTCATACTTACTAGAGATTCTCAATACTGTAACTAAGTCAAGCCTGATTAAGTCAGACAGATCTCATTGTAACTTTGCTTCTGTACTGGGGGGCTAACAGAACAGCACATCTGGTCTTGGTGAGGTTTCATAATATTCATGAAAACAGGAACTGAATACAGCTTAATGTATCAGCGAAACAAGATATCACTCTATCAAGCCTTCTCAGCAGCTGTACTCTGTCATTTAATCCTTTATAATGGATAAATACAAACCAAGAGCGCCATCTAGTGGGGTCAAAAAATACAGAAAATAGTTCATGAAGCTTCATTTGGTAGTGATGGCCAAATGAAGCTTCATGAACCACTTGCTGTATTTTTTGACCCCACTAGATGGTGCTCTCTGTTCAAAAAAGGGTTCAAAGCATGCCCCAAAGCAAGCCAAGGGCACCATCTAGTGGAGTCAAAAAATACAGCAAATGGTTCATTTAGCTTCATTTGGTCATCATTAGGAAATACCAGTATTAATTCAATTTACAGTAATTGCTTAATATCTCAAGCATATTTTACATCAACAGTGGTTTCTCTGCTTCATCAAAGTTATACCTACTTTCTATAAGGTATCACCAAATATAATGGTGCAAAATCAATTTCTTCCTCATGTTTGGTGCATTTGTTGACTACAAATGCTCTAGGGGATTTCCCGTATGCAAGACATTCATGAAAAAAAACCCAATGTTTTCATTGCATGGCTAGCTGAGAATGCAATAAAGAATAGCTTAATATCCACCATAACCGATGACAATGGTCAACAAATAACACATAACAAACAGAAATGGGTCATTCTCCATTTTGAGTGGGAAACCATGTGACAGAGGCTGCAGGGCTTAAACTCATGCTTAAAATATAAGGCACAGCTCCAAGAGTCAGCATGTACCTTAACATAACTGATGCATGAAAACACATTTCCTTCATGATTTTTTATTTTTTATCGCTTTTCATATTTGCTCTAGGCCTGTAGATCAGCTCATCATAGGGGTTTACAAATGCATCGATGCATCATAATCAATACAGATCAGAATGTGTGATGAACCATCTTTGATTACCCTCAACACCTTATGTGCGTAACTCGTACAAAACCATGCAGTACAATATGCTTCATACAGGGCATATTTCTCCACAGAATGTTTATACGTCTCCTGTCAAAAATGTAAAACCAATTTTCAGCTATTTATGAAAGTGTACAATTACCTAGAAGCTTGTAAAAATGATACAGCCTGTAAAAAAACCTGCCTCTGATATGGGGGGGGTACTGATTACAGTCCATTCAGTCATGTGAATTCCTGAACCTATACCTGATCAATCGCTTGAACACTGGAATGTAACACCACCTGCTCGAACACTGGCAAGAAAATCTACCACGATCAGATAGGTCGTTGCCGAACCCTAATCCCACTGGGAAATGCTATTAAAAGTCTGTTTATAGTTTCTGTTATGCTGGAAACTTTGCTTTTGACCACAGCCACTGACCACTAAATGCCTCTGCTGCTCCTGTAGGAATATTTTTCTACCTTCAGGGTTATTTTCTATCTCCTTAAGGCATAAATAATCGTGTAGAATTCTTACCTGGTTGTTTAACAAGGACTCTGCTTGCTTGACGTCCCTCAGGAAGAGGTGGAAGATGTGTGCCTGCACAAGCACCTCCCGACGGCTCTCCCACATCTCCAACAGTTTGTTCCAACCTACATCTAGCTTTTGTAACCACTGCTGAAGGGCAACATAAGGTAAGGGTGCCTCTTCAGTCTCGAGTAGGTCGTTGACAGCCTGAAGGCGCTCGTAATCCTCCTCGTAGCGGCCTATCTCCTCCTTGAGGGCCGCATGCCGGTTTATGAGCCGTTCTGCTTCCTCCAGGGAGTTAGGTAATTCCTCTGATGCAACCGTTGTCTGTGTTTGTACTAGCCAGGTCAGGAAGCCATCAAGGTCCTGGATGAACTGCTGTAGCCGACTAGCAACCGTTAGCGAATCCTCACAACCCTGCAGTGTGCATTTCAGCTCTTCCCATTCCACGCTAATTTCTTCAAACTGCACCAGCACCTCCATAGCCTGGTCAGGGTGGGTTGCTGCAAGCTCTTCCGCTTCCTGTTGCAAATTGATGAGCTTTGGCTCCAGGATCGACAGGGCTCCCTCCATGGTGGACAGCTTGCGCTGCAAGGCCAAGACGCCCCCAAGGTCACTCCCTGCGTACTGCGTAGCGTCAATGGCTTTGCGCTTTTCTCGGATCTGGGACTTGATCTCCGTACACTCCAGGAGGTAATTCTGGATGCGGAGAATGGAGTTCAGGTGGTCTTTCTTTTGCTCCACCAACTCTACAATGCAGTTCCACCTACATGTATAAAAGACAACATGTGAAGGCTCTCTCATAAAAGGTTTTACAGCTATCAGAAGCAATTATAGTATTTTAGTATAAACCTTAAAAACTGATACTCATTCTACTCCCTTGAATATCTATGTGATACTAAATTTGCTTTCATATTTGTGACTTTGTAGCATGTGAAATGGAACAGCACATTACGGTCACATAACCTGTGACCTGTGGAACCCAAACTATAAGATGACATATACAAACTAATATGCAAATCAGTTTAGGCAAAAAATATGTAAATAGCATTATAACATAACAACTATGTCCTTGTATTTGCTCTAACTACAAAAAAATCTGAGACAACGTCCTTCTTTTTCAGTTTTTTTTTCAGTATTGTCATCGTTGCAACTAACAATACATGCACCTTGTTAAAATTTTGTAATTCTTGCATTCATTTTTAATTAATAAATAATAATGTTTTTAATTCTTTCATCCAAGGCTGCAGAAATTTCCATCCAATACAGTACCGACTATCCAGTACAGGGCTGTGGTGAGTTTAGACCAAATCCCAGTAAGCACAGGGGAAACGGCAGGGGATGCCCTGGATGAAATGGTAACCATCACAGGACACACACACAGCATCACACAGCACGGGCAGAAATTGACGTAACATTAATGCACACACACTTTCCAGGGACGGAAAGGATACAGCAACAGACAAGCGATATTTGTCAACGCTCAGAGGCTCAAAAGACCTAGCAACTGTTACACCTGTCTGGGCCGAACATCAAAGTCATTTGTAAAATGACTGTAAATTGCATAGCAAAAGCTGGCAGCTTACTTACATAATAAAACAATTCACTCCAGAAGTGTGAGAACTTCTATCATCACATCATCACAGTACATTATGTATTTTCTTTTCAAAAGCAGAAAGCATAGATTTGGGCGGGAGGGACAGTTCATTTATACATCAATGTAGAGCTGGGCGGTATGACCAAAATTAATATCACGGTATTTTTCAAAGTTATATCGGTTTCACGGTATGCAACGGTATTTGTGTGCGTGCGTGCACGCGTGCCTGCGCTGTAGTGGTGCTGTGTGAAGTGTGGCGAATGAGGGGGAAACCACACTGTTGCTATCAATAATGGTGAAAATGAGTATCTAATCAGATACTAATTTTTAATATGGATTAGTGTCTGAGAATCGATTTTTGACAACCCCAGTGTCTCATTATTCCAGCATCAGCTATATCTTCCATTTCTGCTCTTTACAACAGGGAATAATTAAGGTCCAATTTTAGCGGTGCAGCAGTGAAAAAGGTCCCCCCTTAAACAGTTTTCAGCTGCGCCACTTTCTGAACGTTATGTAGGCTATTTAAACCAGTATTGCGGTATAAGAAAAATTCATATCGTAATAATAAAAAAATCGGTTTTCAGCATGAACCGGTATACCGCCCAACGCTACATCAATCCATCAACCTTTCTTGACGTTTGTTTGGTCGTCTGATAAACCGCCCTCAAGGGCTTCCTTACATCTCATTTATTAGTGGTTTCCCCGTCTGCGATCCTCTCTATTGCCTTGCACACCCCAGCTGTGTCAACACAGGACTAGTCCTGGGATAAAATCTCATTTACACATTTCGATGGGGGGCACCACGTGCTAGTGTTTCCTAACAGGTATTCAGTAATTACTTCTTGCGTTATAATATACCCCATTTTTTAGTATAGACCAACTTCATTCAACTATTTAATATTCTATAACTTCAGTTATAACTACACACACACACACACTGTAATGTGCAAAAAGTTGTAGCCCAAGAAAACAATGTTTAAATGATCTTCATGTTGGTGTCTGTCAAAGTGTATCCGCTTCACTGTTCAGTGTCTCCATTTCAAAAGCTCCCCTAAAGCACCCTATTTGTAGCCACTCCACCACTATCATAGCTCATATGGCTAATCAATACGAGGTCTGCCAGTGGTCAAGTTGCTGCAAATGAGGTGACTTTA
Organism: Gnathonemus echidnorhynchus; assembly: GCA_026776725.1. Lineage (NCBI taxonomy): Eukaryota > Metazoa > Chordata > Actinopteri > Osteoglossiformes > Mormyridae > Gnathonemus > Gnathonemus echidnorhynchus. The sequence continues at coordinate 7,098,813 of JAODJU010000036.1, read as the reverse complement.
AGAGAGGTTTTGAAACGGTTAAGCTCATTTCACTGACTTCTTAAAGAATTTACAATGATTTAATTAAGTGTGCTGGTGGTGAAATTTCACAAATGTCTCTGTGGAGAGGTTTGGGAACTGAAGCGATATTCTTCTAGCCATCCTTCAAGATATAAATTAACTTTCGGAGAACGGCGGTATTTCTTCTTTGTTCTGTTGTGTTACTCTTAATTTTTATATCGTCTAATATTGAACTGTGCTCTTGAGCACATATACTAATGACTGCCGAATGAAGCTTAGTGAAACATTTTCAATATTTTTTGACCCCCACTAGATGGTTTGCTTTGGGGCATGAACTGAGCCCTTTTTTTAATAGAGAGCACCATCTGCTGGTGTCAGAAATTACAACGAGTGGTTCACAAAGCTTCATTTTGCCATTACTAACATATGCGCTTACTACTCACATAAATAGCTTTAAACATTTCCTTTGAATGCCTAAGACTTTTGCAAAATATTGTATAGCTACAGAAAGATGGCTTACCTGCCGTTTAGGTGGTCCTGGCAGTGCCGCACCTCGTTAGAGCTTGGGTGTCCACCATCCAGCAGCTGCTGGACTATCTGATTGACATCCAGGATCCTTCCCATCAGGCTGTTCATCTCTTGGTCCAAACTCTCAAATCTATAATAAATCCCCCATATAAGAATATACCAGACCAAGCACATCTCTTTTAAAGTATCTTCGTTAAGAGAATTAAACTCCCATTATAAAATGTAAATGCTAATCAACATAGATGTATTAATATTTGACACAACCTTCTGTGATTCCCCAATTATTAGTACATACTTAAAAGTATTAATACATACTCCAAAGTGTGTGTGTGTGTGTGTGTGGGTGTGTATGGGGGGTATTTTTTTTCTGGATCTCTAGAGATTGATTTTTTCACTAAAAACGTGAGCTTTTTTACGAATCGTTTTAATAATTAAATAAAACAGCATTGCAGAAATAGTGGTGGTCACATTAGTTAAAATTTTTCACTTACGATTTTGAACCCTACTTCTAGGTATGAGTCAGACATGACGGGCGCATAGTGAGCTGTACCTGTGAGCCACCACTTCTACATCTTCCAGCCGTTCAGGGATGTTCATCTTATTTAGCCACTGCTCCTTCTCGTCGATCCACACCTCGCAGGCATGCACCTCGCTGAACATGCGGTACACAGCCAGAGCATCCAGGAGCCACTGCTGGCGCAGCACGGATACCTCAGCCACTTCCGTATAAAGCTGTTCCACCTCAGCCATGCGTGCCTGAACTTCCTCGAGGTCACGGTACTGCAAGGTCAGCCCCACCATATGCTTGCGCAGGGAAACTACATGCAGCCTATGTTTCTCAATGCCCTCCTGCACTCCCCGGTGCTTCTTCAGTAGTGACTGCGTGGAATATTCATCATGGCCAAAGTCTTCACTGGACACCAGCCGGTAAGTGTCTTGCAGCCAAGCGAGCACATCGTCTGTTTCGACGTTGAACTGGAAGAAGTTGAGTGCATCCTGTAAATGGTTCAGCCGATGGCTCGCCTGCTCTTCTAGATGTTTCCATTCGTCTTTTAGTTCCATGATCTTCTCCTGAATTTGACCTGTCCCAATGGTCTTATGATTGAGGAACTGCTTCGCTTTCTTCATTGTCTGCTGCAATAGCTTGCGTCTACTCAGCAGTTCGCCGGTCAGGGTCTTATGCTTGTGCAACAGACGCAACACGCTGCTCAAGTCTTTGCCGAAAGTCTGAGCGGCCAAAATGGCTATCTTCTCGCGAATCCAGGCCTCTGCCTCCTCCACCTCTTGGAAAAAGGCCCAGAGCTGGCGGGAATCCTCCAGCTCTGACCTCCGCTTAGCAGCCAGCTGCTTGAGCTCTTCTAGGCAGGTGGTGACGTGGTTAACTCGATTACAGATCACCTGTGGGTCACAGGGCTGATAGCCTGGAAGAATAAGTAAAGTGAAATTCAAACACAAGCATGTAGATAACTATGAGCATAATATCAACCTGCCAAAAAACTAGTCTATTCCACTGTTATATTTCTATATTTGGGTTGGATGTTTAAGTGTGAAACCACAGTCATCCATCCATCCATCCATTTTTTGAACCCACTTGTCCTGTTCAGGGTCACCATGGGTCTGGAGCCTATCCCAGAGGCTACGGGTGCAAGAAATCACATTCATTCAAGTCTGTTCTGCAACATGCATTTACATGGTGTGCATGGGAGGGTATTTTTAAAGTTATGTAGTTTGTTGCTAGTCTTGTTTTACTACAGTTATGTCATTGTCATACGTGAAAGTGACCCAGCAGATAATTACCAAAGATACTGAAAATCAAATATGGCTCCGTTGAATTGCACAGTTTTAATCTGGACTCTTGGGGCAGTTTACAAAGGACACTTGAGTGGGATGCTTTTAAACAAATACTGTTATCCCTCTAAGAACAAAAAGCAGACTTTGTCTATAGATTCATTAAAAACAAAATGCATGCAGGTTCAAAATTTTAAATACTGGCATAAAGATTTTTGGAACTTCTGTTCAAACATGACAAACGCATTCATACATCAAAGTTCAATTATCCTTGCAGAAAGTGACGATGGCAGATTTGTCAGTTTTGGAAAACTGAAATAAAACTGTAAATATTAAGAATTGCCCATGCATAAACTTCAGCTTACTTAAAATATATATTTGAAGAGCAATCATTTTTTATAAGGGATTTAATGTTAAATTCATAAACTACTACATCAGCTTTACAACCACATGCGTGTCTGTCATATTTTCCGAACGTGCGGGCAAAGTTGGGTAATTCAGGTCCAGAGAGTAAAAGTCCAGACCGGGATTTTGTTTCAACCAAACAGTTGAGCATAAAAAGTCACAGTCACAGAGTATACAACTGGTTGGTTGAAACAAAATCCCGGTCTGGACTTTCTCTCTGGACCTGAATTATCCAAATCTGCATGTGGGACAAGTCCTTTTCTTCATTAGCCTACAGTTTTATTTTGCACTCCAAACTTGGCAAATCTGCTTCCGTCTTCTGCAAAAAAAACTGACTGCATGCCGCGTGCCGTGACCGCGCCTGTCACCAGTTAACAGGATCACCACTTAAACCATACCGCCAGCCTCAAGGAGTGCTAAGGAGACACGGCCGGCGAGTGATTATTACTTCCGTCAGGGGGTGGAACAGTTTCCCTTTGCCAAGTTTAAAGCTTAAGCTGGGAGGCAGCCAAGGGAGGAGAAAGAGGGACGCAGGTGTGTGTATGGGGAGTGAAAAAGTGTGTACGAGTGAGGGTGACCTCCCTGAAGGGAGTGCCACGTTCTACCTGATGGATTATGACAGAGTGAGGGTGACCGTCCTGCCTCCAGAGTCTTGTTTTGTGCAGAGGTGGGTAATTCAGGTCCAGAAAGGACAAAATTTGGTTGAAACAAAATCTTGGTCTGGATTTTTACTTTCTGGATCTGAATTACCCACCTCAGGTTTTGTGCAGCGATCCTCAGTCCACGTTCAAGGAACGAGAACCTCTGAACTTTCACCCACCTCCAGGAATATAGTGTTAAACTAAGCACTTATATTCTGCTATTTATTTATTTGGATGAGACTGATGGAAGGATGGCTCAGTGTCTCCAGGGTTAGGGGTTCAGAGTAGGATGACCAGACAATCCATGTCAGCAAGGACACTTTGAACTATGACAGGATTTGTAAAGTACCATTTAAATCAGGGGTGGGGAACCTGTTCCAATCCTGATTTAAATCGAAAGCACCTGGATTTCACTTAAGTGCCAAGTTCTTTGCTGTGTGCAGTCCTTTTGTGCAGGTGCCTGAATCACAAAGCTGAGTTTTTGGATTAGCAAGATGACTTGTGGGATTTGAGGTAGTCTTGGTTAAATATAAGTAAACGAAGATAAAGTCCAGTTAAACTGGGGCACCTTAAGTCTGACAAGTTAGCTAGCTAACCTACAAATCTCGCTTTGTGATACAGACCACAGGTGTCTAGTGTTTTACTGGGTTTTGATACCTTTACAGGGCATATATGCGCCTTTTGAATGGCTCTTGGGATTTACTCAGACCTCGGTTATGCTAGTTTCAGTTAGAGACCACTTCTTTATACCTTATTCTAGTCTCCAGCACATTATTGCATGAGGGTGATCAATAAAGACATCCCCTGGTTCTACACTGCAAAAATCAAGCAAACCTAGTTTTTTTTTTCCAGAATTAACCACAGTAATTATCATCTAACACTGTAAATTTTAAAGTTCTCCATGGTGACACCTATAATGGCCTACTTACTGTTGGCAACAGAGATAGAAAAATCACCCTAGGAGCTATTTGTTTAACTCTGAAAAAAATACTTTTTATTCTAAAGCATACCTCATTCTTAAGTACCAAAATGACTGAACTACTTCCACTGAAATTTATGGACAATGTAAGTAAACTGAAGATCAACTTGCTAGCAGCCAGAATCTGGTGATATAATGCAAAGCAATATTTTACCTAGGGCATTATAAGACATAGAAAGAATAATAAAGATATAATTCCAACTATAATGATGAATGGGGAGTCCTATTAATAGGCTAGAATAAGATTTATAGGATATCATTATATTGGTTAAAGACAGGGTGTTTATTGATCAACACTGGATATTCCTAAACGTCAGCTATTACTAGAAGTTAGCAATGACCTAGTTAATATTTTGGCCCACAATACTAGTTATTAAGCCAATAAGACATTCTAATAGTTGTCCAGCTATATGAAATGACTATACAGGTAAGCCTCATATCATCTTGAACTGACATTGAAAAAGTTAAAGAATGTAACTTAAGGTACACTACCTCAGTCAAAAGGTTACACCCTGAACTGCGCACCAACTGCGCAAGAACTGCGCACGGTCAGGTCCTATTTCTGTGAGACTCTTTGGCAGGCAGGCCTCCAAGTCCTTAATGCTGACGGGACTAGGACCACTGACTGCGAGGTACGCAGGTGAAGCAGCTAAGACAGGAGTCAGGCGCCAAGGCTGCGATGGGAATCACCCAAGACAAGGTCGTAGAACCAGGCAAAGTCAGAGGGGCAGACAACACTAAGCCAAAACTAAAAAACAGAGAGCAAACCTAGAACGTCTACATTTAAAGACAAGGTCGTAGAACTAAGCAAAGGACCAGAAAACATTAAAGCCAAAATTAAAAACCTGAGAGCAAACCTAGAACGTCTACATTTAAAGACAAGGTTGTAGAACCAGGCAAAGTCAAAGGACCAGAAAACACTAAAGCCAAAACTAAAAAACAGAGAGCAAAACTCACAGAACCAAACAGTAACACTTTACCTGAGGGGGCACAAGTAACTCAGTTACTATTCAAGTACAAATCATGAACAAATACAATAACTTCATAAAATACATTAACCATTATGATTGGGATGAAACAAATATGGGGTCAGTACGTAACTCACACTTATTATCTGCTTAATTAATAAAGTAAGAGTGTACTACATTATTACTTGTGCCCCTCAAGTAAAGTATTACTGAGCCAAACAATACAAGAATCAAGAAATCACACACCAGAGCAAGAGAACCAAAAGCCAAGATATATATTTTTTGATGGATATTTTGATTATATTCTGAAACCATCTGGAGAAGGTAGAAGGCAACTTGTGAAATGGATTCTAGTCTATATATGATATTGGCCAGCATTTGCAGGTCTGAGCAGTGAATGCTGGTTTATGGAGATGAAATGGAAGTAAGTAAATATATTTAACTTCAGCTAAAGAAGGCTAATGTGATTTATTGTATTTTATCCTTTTACTTTTCATGCAATTCATATGACATCCCAAAGTGTTAAAAGTTGGTTAATTGTTCACAGTTGGTCACAGTGGTCACAATTGGTCACAGTGTTTCACTAAAAGAGGAGCCATACAGAACCAACAATGCTATTCAAAGTATTAAAACAAAATAAACTTTAAGTATTTTAAATTATATTACATTATATTTATGTTACATGGCTGCTAGCCATTCACTATGCTGTGTATGTTGACAAATTCTGCTGCTTTATGTCACTTTATTTACACTGATAACATAAGTAATCATGATAAATGGCACAGACATTAAAGAAATACATCTCTAGTTTAGGGCTGTATAAGCAAATGCATTTTAAAATATATAAAATGTATAACTATTTAGATCATATTGTCAGATTTAAATGTGTTCAGTGTTTAAATGTGTCCTATTGTATGGATGTAGGCACGGATTGCTTTAAAAGCCGTTTCCTGCAAAAATACTTCACCTTCAATGGTGGTAAATTTGAGGGCAGCAGTATTGAGCGTCTGGACTCTTTCTGCCTGCACTGTGATGTCGGCTTCCTGGAGACTGTGCTTTTGAAGCAGATCATCCACTTCAAGCAGATGCTTGCCAAAGTCTTTGGACAGAAGTTGCATCTAGATTCAATAAAACAAAATTACATTTTAGATGATTGTACTATATACAGACATTATATTAAAGGGGGCCTATTATGCTCATTTTCATTGTTCAAAGTTTTATTTTTGGGGCCTACTAGAACAAATTTACATGCTTCAACGTTCCAAAAATACACAAATTTTCTCATCTCTATTCACCCTCTCTCTGAATTGCTCTGTTAGAGCTTTAAGCCCCACCCCCAATGAGTCTAGTGTGCTCTGATTGGTCAGCTTGCCTTATTGGTAAGCTATATAACACAGTAAAGGAAAGAGAAAAATCGGAAAAGCATGATTGGGCCCCTGTAAATGTTTTTCTACTTTTGCTTAAGTTAATCTGTATTGTAACAGATGCCATTCTGTAGATGCCAGTATCATAATATATGTGAAAAAGTTAATGCTAGTTCATAATGAGAAAGATATATACTGGTTTGGACCAAGATCAGGGTTCCTAGGCACCTGCATGTCCTCCATCCAATCGATCATGTAGACCATCTCCTGGAACGTCTTCTGCAGAGCCAGGTTTTTTTCCAAACGTGCTTTTCTTGCCACCACCAGCTCTTTGAGAAGGGCCCACTGGCCCAGAATGTTCTCCTTGCGTGCCGCAATGCGCCGGTTATCGTAGTATCCCTCCGCCTCCAGCTCCGCCGCCAGTTCCACCACCACCCCGATGCGTTCCTCATACGACGAAATGTCAGCCTCGATGGCTTCATGCTTTTTCATGGCTGCTTCTACTGCTGGGAGGTCATAGCCAAAGTTATCCTGGAAAATAGCCGGGAATGGGATAGGGAATCAGTCTCCATAAAATATAATGCTGAATCTTCTATGCCAGTATTTCCTAACCCAGTCCTTGGGGACCCCCAGACAGTCCAGTTTTGCTCCCTCCCAACCTTCAGCCAATCAAGAACTCCAAATACCTGGTTTGGGTGTGTTGGGAGCTGAGAAATTATCAAAAATATGTCTGGGGAGGTCCCTGAAACCTGGGTTGGGAAAGACTGTTCTATGCTATTTATCTGTGCATGTACTCACAAATGTGACATAAGATTAGAACAAATGGATCTGTTGCTCATTTATTTGTTGTAAAATTAGCCCAGAAATATCGCTTATGTCACGTTATATTTGTCACGTTATGATTTATTAATTTAATAGTGGATTTATACATTACTTGTGATGTCGGCTTCCTGGAGGCTCTGCTTCCTGACAGTAGACTTACCTGAGATACAAGTCGCTGGTTCTCATTTAGCCACGCTTGTCTCATAGTAGTTTTATGGTCAAAGCGCTGAGCAAGAAGTTCCAGTTTCTCCTGCCTGATTAACTCTGTCCGTAGAGCTACACCCCTTTCATGCTCTGCCTTTTCCAGTCTCTCCCACATCTGGCCATAAAAAAGGAAAAATAACTCAAACAGGTAATAAATATCACAGGAAAAGGTTACTCCACAACCTTGCCCAGGATAAGCAGTTAGAAGATGGATGGATGGATGTAGAATACAGTAAGTTTTCTTATCCTGTGTACTGACACGTAATATCCTTTGATAGTCTCTTCAAGTAACTGAACGGCCATCTTGACAAAATGTTATTTCTTAAAGTGGCTGAATATTTGTGGCACTGTAGGTTGCATGTTCAGATTGTGTTTCTGCAGGTCCTCAAATTGTTGATTCTAAATTGCCCAGAGTTTGAATGTGTGTGTGGGTGCGTATCCATGTGTGTGTGAGAGCATGGACTCTGAAGGCCTGCATCCCAGACACGTCACATTGCTTTCACTTCTAAATTCAATGTCAAACTCTGTTTCCCTAAAAAGTGACGTGTGCCACAGTTATTACTGAAACACTTGTTGTGTTCTACAAATTTCTGCTCCATCATAGCGTGACCATACAGGACAAGCTTGTGTACTAAACGGCATGTGTTCCATAAGCCAGTGCATCAGATAGTTCTGTAAAATAAGTTTGGGGGAAGAAAAAAACTTTTTTTTTCTTGTAAAAAAAGTATTTCCTGCATTGCTTGGTGGGCAGGTCAGATCTACATTTAGGCAACACATCCTGCAGCATGTCAACCCAAACGACATCCCGCCTCTCCTGACCCCTACATACACCTGTGGTACATATTGAACTAAGGGCATTTAAGAGCCCACCAGAAGTGAAACAGCATTATGAGGTATTAAGCTGCTCATTGGTGAGCTGGTGGCAAGTTGTGGCTCACTTGCTTCCTGAACTTCTGAACATGATTTGGACTCGGTGTGTGTGTGTGTGTGTGTGTATATATATATATATATGTATTGCCCTCGATCGGTTTCTGAATTTAGCTTGTTATGACCCTGATTCCCGGATTATGTTTTTCTGCTTGTCATTCCTCATTGTGGATCATTAAACCCACTTGTTCTGCACTCAGCTGTTTTAATATTTTGCTAACAAAAAACCAGGCCAGTCTTTTTTCATTCAATCAGCCAGGCCGATATGAGCCTAACGAATCCTCAGCATCAGAATAAAGGACATGTGTGACTCGGCAGGGCTCCCACACGTCCCCTACACACCGTGCCCGCGAGTTCACCACCAGGAACACACTACGTACATGCACACCTGTCTTGTGGATTTTCACCAAACCACCCATGTGATTCTTCACAGTTCTTATATAATCTTCAGTGGATAGATGAATCAAAAGTATTTGGTGATCTTTTTATATCTGGCAATTGTAAAACAACAAAAAATATGTAAAAGTGTACAAAACAAATGGTGGCAGGTATTACAAGTTGTTTTTATGTAACAATGTAAATATGTAGCAATGTAAATGTATGTAACAATGTAACTTTTAGATTGCTGCTTGGAAAGGGGAGGGGCTTACTGGGTATCCTTGCTATCTCCCACCTCCATGGTTAGAGGTTTGAATCCTGCTCTGCATGTGGGGTTTGCATCTTCACCCTGTGCTATGTAGGCTTTCTCTCAACACGCAGGTTTCCTCCCAATAAGACATTCACTCCAACTAAGTGGTATCTGTCAGTCGACCCATCGTGGATTGACATGCTGTCCAGGGTTCCCTTTGCCACAGATCAAAGGCAGTAGGTTCCTTTCTGACCTTCTCGGGGATTAGTAATTGAAAGAATGTGGTGAAATGCTTTAATTTAAATTTTCTTTCTGATTTACTTAATTAGTTCCCTCAAAAATTACACATTCTCACTTTCAGAGGTGAAGAACTAATGTAAAGTACCAGAGTAAGCTCCTAGCCATCTATGTGAACATGAAAATTCGTTAAAGAGTTTAAATCTGTGTACTTGGAACTGTTGTGTGATAATATTACCCAATAAATCACAATTCTGTCTTCCCTAATCATCCTGAAAAAAACAAATAACATCTGAGAATGCTGATTACTTTTTACTGCTCATCCATCCATCTTCCATATTCAGTTATAGGTTGCAGGGAAGCCTGGAGTCTGGGGACACCCTGGACAAGGTGCTGGCCCATAGCAGGGCGCATACCCAAGCTCAGAGATCATTGGCGATTTAAGGTCATCCCCTGTTTAAGACTGTGAGAGGAAACTCGTGCAACACTGACAGAACACAGGCACACAGGGGGCAAGATGAAGACCTCAAACTCAGGAAGTGTGAGGCAACACTGATACCCACTGAGGGATTTTTACTTCCATAAGACCGATAAATTACTTTACTTTATAGCCCTCTTCAGGAAACCAGGTTTCTGCGAGCTTTCGTTCTCTGACAGTGTCGACTGCGTTAATAGCAATAAATTTTAATCATGATGAATTACCCTGTCCTTGCCACTTGCAGTTTCTGAAATATTTTCAGTTACATATGTTACATCGCCAAATAACAGTTATTTATTTATTTTTGTTAATTTAACACTACAAATGAATAGTTTTACATACTTATCAGAATACTTAGATGCATTGTAGTAGTAGACAGGAAAAAAAAAATTTAAGGATGACCTATAGAATGTCATGGCAAAATGGAAACATCCAGTGCCACAGGACTCCTTGCAATCTGTAATATCCCCAACCCAAGGATTTTTTTTAATGAAACAGAGGAAGAACAGCTTCAGGAGCTGACCAGGGGAGTGTTCCATGAAGCAGGATGTCTCTGTTAGCTGGGTTACCTTAAGCTAGAAGTTATGACTGTCCAATAGGAATGCTCCTTATTTAATCTCTTATTTACGCCTTATCCCAGAGAAGTTTATAAAGGACTTTACAGTCATAGGAGTTTGAAACAGACTCAAATTACGGTTTCCTGTGTTTGGCAGGACTTTTTTAAATGAGCTTATAAACTGAGAATCGACCAATCAGGAAGGGAGAGAGGCAAGTTGGGTACGGTCAGGAACATAAAAACAGACCCCCGAGAAAGACAGAGCAAATCAACAAGACAGTTACAAATGGCATCATATCATAGGCAGGCTGTACTTCACATTAACCTTTGCAAGCCACATATACAGTGTAATCGCACCTTATTGATGTCAGATATCAGCTTCCCCTCATGAGGCACATATGGCTTCTGGTTGTTGGCTCTGAGTTTGCTTTGGATTGTGAAAAGAAGCACTTCTAAATTCCCCTTTTCCTGGAACCTTAGAGAAAAGACATAGGAACTATTAGTAATAAGTGTGTTTCAAGGTTTATTTCAATCTCATTTAGCCATCAAATTAAAAAAAAAGTGTCATAATTTTTGAAAAACGGCAATGGAAAAGTGCTAAAATGCATGACTAGTTTGACAGTACATAAGAAACCAGAAACTCAATATGAAAATGAAGTTAATACCTAACTTAAAGATCTACCGTGTTGCTGTCCAGGAATTATCATGCAAACCGATAGCTTAGAACTAAAAATAACCATTTATTTCTCTCCCTCCACCTGTGACAGCTTTGACTTACTTGATGGGCTTCTCGATGGTACAGTATGTTGTGAAGGCCTGGAGCTGTTGCTGAACACCGGTTAGAGAGTTAGCAAACTTCTGATTGCTGATGATACTAATGGTCTTCTGGATCCACTCCAGGAGGTCAGAGGCCAAAGCATCGTAATGCTCAATTATCTTCTCTATCTCTATTGCATTGTCCAAAACCTAAAAATATATGAATTAATTAAACTCATTATAAAAGTATGTTTAAGCATGTTTTAAACAATAATCCTGTTTTACAAAAATTACAACCATATATTTAATATACTCCATCGTAAGAATATCCATATTTTTGTTTTAGCACATCATTCTATAGTATAATTTGAGTAAACATTACTCATTATAGAGCCGTTGGATTTTCTAATAGCTGATTTCAACATAATAAAGGTTTGTACTGGTGTTCTAACTTATCTCCTACCTTTCCAATTCGTTTCCCTTCTACTGCAAGGGCTTTCATCTTTGAAAAGTAGTGATAGAAAGACACCACGTAGGTAATAATGGACTTCTCATCTGGGTTCTCCGTGTTTACATCTACAGATTTAGATGAGAACACACACACACACACACACACAAACAAACAATTTTACAGGCTGGACCATCTATACATAGACTGCCATCAGTAATATTTACAATAAATAGAACTTTAGCAAACAGATAATTATTCGTAACTGAAGATAATGCTTCAGAACCTAACCTTCAGGATCCAGGAGTTTTGTAAGACCCAAATTTTGCTCAGCAACATTGAAAGCTTGTTGTAGATTATATGTAGCGTTGGACTTGGCCAGCTTGTGGAATTCAATTAGATCAGGTCTAAAAGGGAAACAAACACAGAAAATTGGATAAGAGGTTTCCAAAGTGAAGCAAAAAGAGTTATAAGACTTTTAACAACCTCCTGCATGAACATGATTTAAAAGCCGCTCAAGTCCAGCCCTGTCGCCTCATAATAAACATTTTCTTGTTCAAAATATATTCAAGTCCTTAATGCTAATGCATTGATTTTATAAAACATAAATATTTAATACAATTATGCTTTAAGAACATTTAAAAGAAATAAAACTGAAATATAATAATTCCATCCATCAGTATTTGAACCGGTTATGATCAGGGTAATGTCAGTGCTACATTAATTCCAGTAAAATAAACACGTTGATTGCATTTGTTAGCTCTATAAAAATTCCAGAAATCAGTACATATTCTGAGGCTTTTCATTATACTTCTAATTGAGCAAATATTTTTCCAAAAATAATTTTGTTTGCATATACACCCCATGATATACTCATTCACCTGTGTCTGTGGATAAGGGCATTGAAGGCCAGGCCATCTCTCCAGCAGGAAGTAAAGTTCTGGATGTTGACCTCAGAGTAACTGAAAGAAGCACACAAGATATTGGCATTATTCATGTGAGATTAAAAAAATCAATTTGAAAATTGTTTGTAACCACACATGCTTTGGGCCATGAACTAAGTCCTTTTTTGAATAGAGAGCACCATCTAATGGTGTCAGAAAATACAGCAATTGGTTCATGAAGTTTCATTTTGCCATCACTGCTTACTGAAAGAAGCCCCTTGTTTTAGGTCACAAGTAGACTAAAAATTTATCATTCAGAAATACTGCTAATGCCTGTATATCATTCTTTGCCATTCTTTCTATTATTACATTCTGTTTAGACATGCGTTACAAGCAGAAATAAAAAACATAGGTAAAACTTTGCAATTATGTGTATGCATATATACAAATATTATATGGAAATTACACGCGGATGTGTCTGTCGACCTGAAGAGCTCTCTACCTTGATTTTCTTTGATGATATCATATTATTTGTGACTTTTCATTACTTAATAAAGTAATTAAATGATTCTGCCAGATTAAAAATACCGTTGACATATTGAGTAATTCGGCAATACGTTCAAACAAAAAATATGGTTTTCTATTCATAACTGTCACATTTTTTTGGCACCCTAGCAATTTTAACCATGTATTTTAAAATAGCTAACTACCAAGGCCTACAGTATGAGTCATTGCAAGAAATTACAGATAACAAGCAAGTAAAGCAGTTTGCTAAATGATCAGAGAATTAAGTGCAAGACATTTACTTATGCATCAAACACTTAAGAACTGCCATTAATTAATTTGTTTGTTTAGTTATTATTTATTTAATCTGGTGACCTGACATCTAATAAGAGTAATAGTTATTTTCTAGTTATTCACATTATTTGCTTGTGGTTATACTGTTACAAGTCAACTGGTATTAACCACCTTTTTGGTATTGATATGTACTTTGTTGATACCAAATCTAGAATCCCGCACAACTAACCCGGCTGTCTTCATCTGGCACCACAGAAGAAGAGCATCTTTGGCTGAGCGCGTTTCCCTGTTGTCCTCGGTCTCTATCTTGATTACCTGAATCTACGGAGGTGAAACAGAAAACACAGCATCAAAAACGGTGGTCTTCTAAGAGCTCGTGTAAATCTTAAAGTTAATTTGTACTATTTATACATATTATAAAGCGAAATGTAGGAAAACTGAAGTGCATACAACAATTATTTTTATTATTATTATTATTATTATTAGTAGTAGTAGTAGTAGTAGTAAGATACACAAAGGAACATACTTGCTATTCAATTTGTTGTACTTTCAGCTGAATTTTTTAATACTACCTAGTTTCATTTTTTCCAAACAGCAAGTAAGTAATTGTACAACTTCATGGTTACCTGGAAACGCAGAATGATGGTCCATATTAAGCCCAGTGTGAGTCGGTGGTTGCCGTCTACGATGTCGTGAGAACCCACGTTCTCCAGATGGACCCTCTGCTCCTTGAGGAACTGCAGGGCCTTATCCACGTTCTCAAGGCAGTGGATGCGCATGCGGCCTCGTGTCGGCCTGGGCTGAGGGACACAGACGGTAAAGAGGGGAGTCAGCTGACCGCTACACAGAGAGCTAGCCAGAGAAATACCTGCGCAAGTAAAAATAGAAATAAAAAAAAGCTATCCATTCATCCATCCATCATAACTGCTTGTCCTATTCAGGGTCACAGGGGGTCTGGAGTCCGTCCCAGAGGCTACGGGCGCAAGGCAGAGAACAACCCAGGACACACTCACCATTCACACCTACAGCAATTTGGTTACTCCAGTTAACCTCAGCATGTTTTTGGACTGTGGGGGGAAACCAGAGTAGCTGGAGGAAACCCCATGATGACACGGGGAGAACATGCAGGCTCCATGGGGGAGACCCGGACCCTGGTCCCAGAGTTATGAGGCAACAGTGTTAACCACTGTTAATAAACCTATAGAAATGTTTTAAATTGCAACAGTTTGAGGATTTTGAGGGAGATTAATATTTTAAAAGTATTGATAAATTTATGGTGAGTAAGACTGTTTGTTTCAATAAATATTGACATATCAGGAACATTTATTACTAGTTCAGTAAAAAGAACAAAATGTAAAGCAGGTAACCCTCAGTCAGGAAAATAAATATATGCTAAATAATGTCATTTCTGTCAGAAATATATCGTAATATATTATTTCATTTTTATTGGCTTTAGCAAAAATATCATGTGATACAATGATAAGAATGTGTTACAGATGAGTAACGTGGCATACATGCCTATATTTAACGTAGATATATACATTACCTCTCTTTCTTATATTGTTTTAGGTCTGAAAAGCGCATGCTACAATAATTGTTACAATTTGTCACATTGAATGGTTACTATGCAATGAAAATTCTGTTATAGCATATAACATTTGAACCACATTAATTAAGCATTAATTTTCATGTAGAAATACAAGCTTAATATTCCTATATCAACATCCAAAATGCACAATGATGTATACACACGTATTCTTTTATAAATTGGCAGTTATTTATGAGATCAGCAAAAAAAGTCAGAGGCTACACCTGGACACACATGACATGTATCTACATGTTTGTTTTGGTTAATGAAGAGTTATGGATAAATGGTGAAGCGTAGGATATCAGCAAGGGCTGGAAACTGACCAGCAGCTCCCCAGATAGGACTTCCAGCAGCCTGGTCAGCATGTAACCGTCTCGCAAGTCGTTGTACAGATCCGCTATCCTACAGGACACTTGTGCCAGGTGAGAGTTTACCCATTTTGTGAAGGTCTTTTTCTGCACGGCATCTCTCTCATCTGTAAATAAAAGTCATTGTTTCAGAAAAAAACAATGTTAACAAATATAAACATACACTCAAGGTGTTGTCACATGTGCAGGGGCACGGAGCGGAGAATGAGGAACAGGAGTCGAGGAAATGAGGGATTTATTTAGGGAGAACTCAAGCAGGAACACGGAATAACACGCAGGACTGACGTCAATGACCAGACTGGGGAAACATACTCTAACGCAGACTTAAATACACAGAACTAATGAAACACAACGAGAAACAGCTGATGACATGGGGATTCCACACGAGGTGGTGAGGGGGGTGTGGCACACAAGAGGATCAGCACGAGCAGGGCATGACAGGTGTTGTGTGCTTTGTAGTTGCATGGGTGGACTATTTTTTAAAAACATTTAAACTTAACTTTTCAAAAATAAGAATATTGATCTTTATACTGACTTTCAAAATCTCAACAGTTTATCGGAATATTAGCCGTTCTCCTATTGTTTGCATCTGCATACATCTTCACACAAGTAGAGTCAGGTGGTAAATGGATTCATTCTGTGTCTGAATTCTCGCATGGACTGACCACACATTGTCGTGCGTTTGGGGTGTGGCAGAACAAATTCTACCCAATCCCTGGGAAGTTGTAAAATCTTTATTAAATTTTTGATTCCTGCCCACCCATATAATTATTGACATGGCCCTGTTTACGTCCTGATTTACATTATTATAAGTAATCAATGTGGACAAAGCGTAAACATTGGTAATGTCATTTTCATCAAGATAATAAGGTTTTGTCTATCAAACCATTTCTTCCTTTAATGGAGTCTTGAGTGGTTTTATATTCAATGAATACAGCTGTGAAAATGCAGGGGTTAAAGGAATTAATTTAGTTCACTTAATGAAACCTGAACCTACATTAAATCTATTCATATCCTGAAACACATAGTCTCACTTTCCATCTCTGCATCCATCAATATGAGGAGGCTGGTAATGTGTTGCTGGTGAAGATGGAACATTATATCAAATAATCTTCTGGTATCGTTAAGTGAATTCCATTACCTAATAAACCCTGTTTGGTCAGGTTAAACGATACTGGATAGTTTCCTCTCAGAATGGATTGCCAGTTATTTAAGTAGAAATTGTCTACATGTAATGAATTGATGGGTTCGTGTGAGTTACAGATCCCAATGCCTTTCTCATTTTGGTGAATAAGTGAGGATTCTTCAAGAGACTTCAGATTTGATATTTATTCCTTCATAACTTTGAAATATTCTGAAGGACAGCAGTCTGGCCAAGTTGCTTTTCATCAGTAGTGATGTTTTGTTTTTCTTTTTTTTTCTGGTGGTATAACTGTTTTAGCAATACCAGTGGTGTCTAGGAGGACACCTCAATGAACTGGCTTGCAGTCCAAGCCCGTACTGCAGGGGTGGGGAAACATCCCATGACATGCCGGTGTGGGTGCGGGGATTTGAACTGGCAACCATCCAGCCTCAGGTTCAGCGCCCTAATCCACAGCATCACACGCTACTTGCATTTCTTATTACAAAACAAAGTGAAAGTATATATTTGCCTATACCAGTTCTACCTAGCCAACTACTTCACTCTAAAGAATGTTATGTAGCATATTTAATCGTTAACCTTACATTGGTCATCTTGAAAAGATGCATCTGTCTTACATTTTCCAAGACAAGGTCCAAAGAAGTGCACCACTGATGGGACAAATGCCTACTGAATTGGATGGCTAGTGCATGCATGTGTGCATGTGTTTCTGCATGTCAGTCTGTGAGTAAATGAAAACTGGGAAAGGCTCCATGCGTTATACCTGCAAGCGCCTTGATGCGGGAGCATTCAAACAGCTTAGCGCTAGTGCTCTCTGAGTCCCAGGTGTGGCCTCTGCTGCTGGCTGGACGATTGTTGTTGAGTTGACCTTGGGCCTCTACATTGTCCAGGTCCATGGAGGCGTTGGCCATGGCAGAGGTATATCCAGCACCCTGTGGAACATATGATGGGTCACAATAAATGTTTAAGTCACACATAACACAGGATACATTTTATTTAACACAGGATGCATTTTATCTACGTAGTTATTCATCTATCCTACATGCACATTTTTATGGATACACACAGAGGTACGATCCGTCCAACCAATCAAGACTTTAAAAAACAAGGTCACGGGAACAAAAATGAATGTATTACCTTATATCCTAATTCCTGTAACATTAATAACACAGCAACAATAAATCAGAGTTTTGTTGGTTATATACACATTCAAATGTTGTGCAAGAGAAGAATGCTGACATCGTCTTTTTCCAAGTCTATTAAGCTAATTACTACAACATCATCATTTTAGCCAAATAGAATAATTTTATTTATTTTTGCAAATCTATTGAATGTGTAAGTTTATTATCACAGCTTGTTATTTGGGAAAAACTCTAATATTTAATGTATACAATAATAAACAATTGTATTATCCAACTGGAAAACCAAAACATCTGAATGGATCCAATGTACCAATTACAGACGGCTATTTTGCGAAAGTCTAGTGGAAGTCTTCATGTTGTATTGCTTATTCTTCAAAATAAACTACACAAAATTATAACGTAGAATATTTCTGCCATATTTTGTGGTTTCTTTCACCATAGCACCATTCAAATACAAAAAGGGTCTTTTATTGTATTCATCAGTAATAAAGAGACCCCTTATTTGCTATTTACACAAGTACACTGAAACACTTCTCTTTACATATTCCATCTTGCTCTCCTTTTCAGGAGAAGCGCAGACAATTAACAGTCAAGCTTGGGTTCTGAGCACAGGGTCAGACCATTTATCTGGCACCACTGGTGCACTGTGGGAAGCTAAGGGCTGTGCTCAAGGGCCCGATGGCCTTCTACCATGGCTCGAACCGGTGACCTTCCAGTCCCAGGGACAGAGGCTTAGCCTACTCAGCTACACACCAAATGCTACAAACATTTGCCGGCCAACCTAAACTTCAACAGGCCATATTTTTATTTGATTCTGCATGCTCTCTGGCAGCCTTCTCCTCTCAAGTAACTATCACAGAAAAGATGAATCCACAGATATAAGTTTAACATTCTGAGATCCCTTCTCTTTATTGTGTATGTACGAATACCTTCATCGATGGGAACAAAAATATTCCTTAAACAGCAAATATAAAATAATTAGCCAGAATTCTCAGTTTTATTACGTATGATTTCAGGTGATTTCAGAACAGATAATTTATTAGGAGATTCTATTTTAAGGTGAGTGGGACACTGGACACAGGATGAAAATAAACCTTCCTAATAAACAAATGTAAAATTTCCATTACAGTAGGGACAAAAAAAGAAATCACTGTAAGCATTGTGCATCATGAGCATGTGCTTTGGGGTTACTCTGGAAACAAAAGCATCACGCATATTATATGTTGCAAACCAGAGTGTATTTTAGAGACATTTCTGCATGGTATTTTCCTTTATGATTTCCATTATAACCTTAATGTAAAGTATAAATGTTTAATTAAACAATGTATCTGTTATTTAGAAAGCTCCCCAATGACTGGCGAAGAAATGGTAGAAATGCGACTGGAGATAATTAGGTAAAAAAAAAAAAGGTAGAAAGGTGAGTTCTTGCCTTATTACTGTTAAATTGCAACTGCTTATAATTTTGCCAGTTGCATTAATGGTTAGCTATTGGGAAAAAAAATAAAAATCTTGCGAGACACAAACGTCCTTTAGATATTAGCCGCTTGCGTATCAGTATGTGAAAACCCCGGAAGCCTCAGTCCTACATTAGGAGGCTTGCTGAATTCGCACACTCATTGGTGACTTATGGTGTTTGCATGCCCTTCCTGTATTACATGGTTTTCCTCCAGGTACTCTGGTCTCCTGCTGCAATCCGAAGACATGTAGTCAAGCAAACCAGTGTCCTTAAATTGTGCACAGCATACAAGCGTGTTTTTAAATCGTCTGCCATCTTTCCCAGGGTACTGTCTCCTGACCTGTGCTGATCACCTAAGTACTCAACAGGTTTCTAATAGCTGCATGTCTGAGTAGGTTGCACATCAAAAAAAGTCCAAGGTTGTGGGGAAGGGAGGGGAGCTGATGGGGGGGGGGGGTGGGGGGGGGGTGGGGGGGGGGGGGGGGGTGGCCTGCAGACCATCCCAGGCAGCACAGAGCACAAAGCTGGGTGACACCCTGGACCGCAGTTAATTTGAAATCTAAAATTATGTGATTACGGTTCTCCCCCAAACTCATGTGATTGCAAATACCTAATTGAACTCCTGATCACTATCAACTATGTTCTCACAAGCTATGAGGACAGAAACAGATGCAATGGCTGTACACAAGGCATGGCAAGATCTAACAGGAGAGTAGCCTGGTCTGGGTAAGTTTATTTCAGGTTATGCTAGACTTTACAAGTAAAACTTACAACATTTCTATAGTTCGTTACAAAAAAGAAATCCTTTTAAAAGGATTTTAACATTTTTTAATAACTAAAACAAGGGACAGTATTTATATAATGCTTCAAAATGAATGACTGATAATTAAAATCTTTTTTTTTTATCTCACCTGTGGGGAAGAACGTTGTATTCGATTCTGTCACATTTGAAAGTGCATTGCATCCTTATTATAGGCTATTATAAGGCGATCACATTAAGGTGCTTACATTGGAGAAATAAAAAATAAAAGTTGATGAAGATTATTTAATTTGGTTTTTTTAGCCCTTAATAATCATTCTGTGTCAATAAACATAGGATCAGGTGGTCTGCTGGACCAACCAATTGAATCTTGGCCTTATACCTCCAGTGTCGCTGGGGGTTTATGCCAGTTAGTTTTATAAAGTAATATGAGTTCATAAATTAATGAATTAATCTTCTAACCACTTCTCCTAGTCAGGGTCACAGGGGGACCGTGGCTTACCCAGAAGGCACCAGGCACAAGGCTGGGGTCCTAGACAGGATACAGTGTGTACACACACACACACACACACACAAACACAAACACAAACACACACACACACAGACACATACCCAAACCCACACACACGTGCGCGCAGACACACACACACACACACACACACAATGTTGTGTAATCATACCTTTTTTGGGGCTGCTCATTTAATTCTATGGGAAAAATGCTAATGCTAACGATGACAACCTTAACCCCTACCCAGCTCTAACCATAACCATAAATAACCAAACAAAATACAACAGTTTTTGCATTTTTAGTTTTTTCACTGCAGTCACGGATTTTTATAAAATAGAGTTTTCCCATAAAAAAGGTAAAAAAAACGGGTATTCATTGGTCCCCACAAGGTAAGGTATACCTGGACCACACACACACACTATGGGCAATTTCAGAATTCCAGTTACTCTAACAGCATATTTTTGGACCACAGCAGGAAACCATAGAACCCGGAAGAAACCAGAACAACACAGTAAGACATGGAAACCCAACAAATGGAGCAGAGGTAGGATTCAAATGTCCAACCCTGGAGGTGAGAGGCCAGTCTGGTCACCCAGGAATGAATCAATTATGTTCCTTCCCTCAAACATTGGGCCTATAATTGTGAAACTTACTATATGGAGAGTTATTTAAAATTCATTAAAGAACTGTCAATGTCAATATTATTATTGCTCTGAAAATGGCTAGACCATCAGTACATACTGCTTTTCATAAGAAAATTGGTAAGCTGCATATATACAGCGCTCACAGAAAGTCTTAGGAAGCTTGCTTAATTCAGTAAAAATATTGCAAATTTCTTGGTTTCATAATTAAAAAAATCATTATTTTATTCATTTGTTCATATATA
>JAODJU010000036.1:7038304-7076026 GCA_026776725.1 Gnathonemus echidnorhynchus | reverse complement strand
CAGAGAGGTCAGCCAGGTCATTGGTATCGGTCATATTAGACATAAATATATCAGTTATCAGAAATAGACAAAATTTCCACATCAGTGCACAACTACCTTATATGCTCACCAATCAAACTTATTTTTAACGTACAGATCGACTAAAAATAATACAATACTACCTTAACATATAGGAAAAACTAATAGAGCTTTAGCTAATAAAATAAGGTTAAAACCTTAACCTTAAAAATAAGGTTAGCTAGCTAGGTAACAAAATGTCACCTTAAGCCACACATGATATCATTTTATGTATTCAGGGGTCCCTGTAAAGTGCTGGGTCCCCGGAATCTGCCAGGGTATCCAGGCCCCTACTGCACTCCTGAGCTGAGACGAAGTCCTGAGGTTAGAGCAGAGTTTTAGCCAGTGTGCAGCACCCACAGAGCAGATGGGGTTAAGGGCCCAAGGTCCCAACAGCAATCTGATTACTCTGCCAACCACAGGATTCAAACCTACAACCTTCAAGTCACAGGACTAATACATAACAAGCTGAGTTACACACCACGACTGAAGGTACACAAGCCATATAATGTAACATTACTAGATTTATTTGAAGTGATACAAGTCAGCTATTGATTGTAGTTAAAAAGTAGCATTAATAAGTACTGTGTTCACATACAGTATAGGAAGTGTCCACCTTCTAAGCTCCAGTTGCAGTAACAGATAATATTATGATTTTGGATAAAAGAATTGTTCTTGAACTCATCCATGCACCCATCCATTCATTTTGAGAAACCGCTTATCCTATTCAGGGTTGTGGGGGGTCCGGAGCCCATCCCGGAGGCTAGGGAGCAGGGAACAACCCAGGATGGGGCAGCAACCCCTCACAGGGCACACTCACACACCATTCACCCACGAATGCCTCAGCATGTTGGACTGTGGGGGGAAACCGGAGTACCCGGAGGAAACCCTACGACGACACATGGGGAGAACATGCAAACTCCATACACCTGGAACCCTGGCAGAGACTTGATGTTCTTGAACCATTACTGCCATATTTCTTTTTTTAACTCCGGTAAAATTGCTAGTATACTACAAACTTAAAATGAAACGAGACTTAATGTGTTCTGAATAAGATCGGAATAAGTAGATAGACATGATGAGCAAGTTCTCTTTAGTGTAATATTGATACCTCAGGATTCTGACTTTTAAATCACATCATAGTGACAGCCATATCTATACCAAAGGACAGTTCTTCACGTAAACAGTTGGATCTTTGTACAATGTGTTTAGGTGTTTAAATCTTTCTGTTGAGAATGTATGCAAAACATTTCCCAGTAAGCTCAGCTAATGGTGGGTCATTAATGCGTTTCATTACTATATAATAGCCAATCATTAGTTGTCTATATAAAAACAACATTGCTGTTTCAAATAAACAGGGACTTGCAAAATGGCTTTATTACTCATGCTATCCTAGACTAGTAGAATTATCTGGGGTTTTTGAACCAAAGTCCAAATATTTATGCATCTTCTGCCCAAACATACCGATAAATCTGCAAAAGAACTTCAATTATATTTGAACAAATTTATATTACAAATATTCTACTAACATAATTAAACTGAATTTTAAATTAATGCTTAAAGACTTCAACATGGTTAAGTCAAAGCATATCATAAGAATGCTCTTTGAACCTATGAACTGTCAAGCCAGAAGTTATTAGGAATGTGATTTTCATACAGTTGTAAAGATGGTGGTTTGAGAGGGAAAGCAGACATAGTACATTTTTGTTATTTAAGTTTAAAAAATGACACAGCTTCCATAATTTCTCACTAGTTCTTCCCAGACACTTGACATCCAATTAAAGGTGTACACTCCTCCCAGGTCATTGAGAAGAACTCTGTTCATTTATTTATTTATTTATTGTCCACCACCTCCTGATTCATTGACTTTAACTGCTTATCCAGTACGGGGTAAGACACCATCACAAAGACAGCCGTCCATCATCGGACACAGACTCACAGAAACAGGCACAAAACTCCACCAAGCTATATACACTCACATGCCTTTTCCAAGCACAAGAAAATGTATTTTTACCCTGACTTGCTATGCTTATTGCCATCATCTGAATATATTTGCTTAAAAAATGCACACACAAAACTGTATAAGCACTAAAATCCCACAACTTAGTTATATGTGTATTGTTGCGTATAAAGGAAAGTTATTCCTGCTTAATTCATTTTTATACCATCCCTTTTAAACCATCCTTCTATGACATCATGTATATGTACATAGGTATGATCGAATATGACCGGGTGCACCAAACAGAGAATTTATTTAAACAGAGACGGTATGAAACAGAGGAGATATATTGATATGGTGAACTTATACACAGTGCAAATACAAGACAAAAAGATGACTTCATGGACTTGTGCATAAAAAGTAACAAGAGAAGAAAGTAAATTTTAGTGATCTGCAACTTCAATGAAGTGTTCATTCTCCGAAAAAGTATGGGCACCACAGTAGATGTCAATATCAAAATTGCTGTAAACCAAGATGCTAAACACACACATCCAGTTCAGGGTAAGCCTGCAAAACTATATGTATATATGTGTGTATTCATATATAAATATCAGATTTGTCGGTGCATGTAGCTATGCTTATATCGCCTTGTATTAAATAGAAACATAGTTAAACAGACTAGTCTCTGCCTTATTTGATGGGTATCAGCAATTTAAAATTGTATTAAAGTTGTATTTTTAACTAAGGCAATCTAAAGTAATGTAATGTATGGAGCAGGTAAGAAGGCCTTTGGTTTTCGTAATAAGCAGATATATGTGATAAGTTAACAGGAGTCGAAATAATCAGTATGCACTAACCTTTGTTTTTTTGGTACATGAATAACGGGGAGAAATATCTGTAAGACCGCTATCTGCTAAGAAATCTCACTTTCATAAAAACTTCCCTGGTATTTCATTTAATTTACACATTTACTTCATGTCGACTCAGTATTTCCGTGGGTTAAATAATAATAATAATAATAATAATAATAATAATAATAATAGATCATGTGACTATTAAATAGGCAAAACTAAAACATTCAAGATAAAGATCTAGCGGTTTTCGAATGCTAAGTCCCGTCATTACCTGCATTTACGGTAACGCGTTTTTGCATGGAAAAAAAAAACAATTCTTCAACTGCATGATTATTCTTGTTTTTAATGTGTATAGTACACACGCACGTCCCGTACACAGCTTACTACGCTACATGCTTTTTACCCTTAAACTGCACATGTGACCGCCAAGGCAAGTTATTACCATGGCCTCCATTATACGGCCAACTGCCTCCGTTTAAAGAGATAAGACTGTGGTACTAGGTTCCAACTAAATTAAAAATTCCATTGATTTTTTTTGCGTTTCACTGTGAGAAATGCCTCCAGGTTAACCCTTTATAATCGATACCGTCTACTTTACAGTAATATGTTAAACCGTGCTACCGCATTACCTTCTGTAAGGAAAAAGACAATGTAGTTTTCCCTGTTAACACACGGTACATCCTAAACGTATGCAATAATAATAATTGCTATTATTATTTGTATTTCATTATAAAACATTACTTGAAAGCAAACGATTTTCAAATAAATATGACTGATATTTGTGGACCGAATTTATAATTTGCACTATATGTTCAAGGGGCATTCAACAGCATTAAATGGTTATTTATATAGTAATATCGTTGCATACATTATAAAAGGCCTATTCGAACCTCTGATTAGTTTCAGTCTTAACTTATTAATCGGACACCTGACAAATATATTATTCAAAGCAACATGAACACAGATTATTAAATTACAAGTCTATTATATAGCAAGTAGAAACCACGTAATGCTTTAAAGTACAGAAATTACTGCAGCAATACCATGCAGGCCGGCCGCTGCATCTCCTACGTGAACAGATACCGTGGATATACTGTACCTATGGTAGGCATAACAGGGTTTGGTAAGGCTGAATTAAACGTGGAAACCAGCTTGAGGCGATCTTACCTTAACACCCAAACTGAAGATTTTTTTATGCGGTAAGATCCAAATAAAATATTCCCTTAATTTGATCCAATGATGAACGCTGGTTTATTGATTGAGATTCACCCCGTTGTATTTCCTCGCCGGCATCCCAGGCTCCTCTGTAAAATAATTCTTTCAGATGTGTAGGTCTGTGGTAGAAGTCAGCTGGATTCTGTTGTATTTTTGTTTGATTATAATATAGTACATGCAAAAAAAGGTCCTTATAAGCCGAACCTGTTTCTTTATTAATCAGGTGACTAGCCGGTTAATTCAGATGGCCTGTCTACAGTACACGCGCTCTTTCCCCCTTCCTTTCCCCCCGCGCCCCTCTCTCTTCTCCGTTAGCAACGCTATAATAAACGCGGCATCAGTGTAGCGCATCCAGCCTCCGTTTGGAAGAAGGGTGAGGAAGACGTTGCACTGCGACTTTAGGTAACTGAAAGCGACACCCTACGGTTACATTTTACAAAAGGTGCATCTCGACTGCTTTGCTTGGGGTAACGGTTTGTGTCATATGAATATGTTCTTTTATGTAAGAAACTGCGACGTGTAACTGCAGTTATAATTGAGAATTATTAATGGCATTATTATTAAGGACTATGTATAAAGTGTAGGCTGCATAAAACGGGCTAACAAAGGCATTCCATTGCATGAAACCAGTAAGCTAGATGCAAGCGAATTTTACCTTTTCACTTACCAATTCACAAGTTTCTTAAATAAAATGACACGGTGATGTATATAGTTATATCAGTGGTAGCAATTATTAAAAATCGTAAGGATAATGAGAAGTATTCGTGCATGTTTTCAGAAATCTTTTAACAATACAGTACGCCTGTACACTACTGCTGTTGGACAGCCATGTTGGCAATTCTACTGATACATTCAATTAATGACAGTAGATAAAATGCATTTTAACCAGTGAACTGATTGTGAAGTCCTATAGATAACAAGCAGTTCATATCACATATAAACAAACAGTAGCAGCTCAGTATAATGATAAATAATTGATTATTTTAACATTTGTTATTTAAACAAGTGCATTGAAACACTTATGGGATTAATATAAAGATCCCACACAAGGCAGTTTTTTATCACTGTTATTCTTTTCTAAATATTAATGACAGCTCCTGCCGTCAGATACACAAATTATTCTTATACAATTTGCCTTTCAAGGCATATACAAACATTATGGCTACCCTATTCACATTTTAATCGTATCATACACCGCATCACTGGAGAGTTAAAGTCAGAGGTAAGCCATGTTTTACTTATTAGAACAAGCTATAGATGTTAAAGGTATCTTTCGTTTAAATAGGTTCTATCCATTACTTGAAATACATTTTTGAGACACACGACTCTTAAATAATACTGATTATTGTCAAATTGTATTGTCAAAAGTCTAACATGTGACCCGTACTAACGTCTTGTGGATCTGTGTCTAATAAACTAAAGCAGTAGGTCAGTGTTTAATGGAGAACAGGTACGCCAGAAGATGACGTCACTGTAGTGCGCCGGTTGCCGGCCGTGGAGTCGGACGTTTAGTCAAGTGTTGCTACCAGATTACTTATATTTAAAGTAACGTTTGTCGACGAGAACAGACCTGGGTTCAGTCACTTTCGACATTAATGATAGGGATATGTAAACTTTTAAAAAAGGACATGAAATCTGACCGAAACAATCTTTGCCGATGTATTTTTTAATGCAGCCACAAGAGGAGACAATCGACCAGCTGTGAAGCAGAAGGACATACAGCAGAATCGTTACAGTCTTCGGACGTTAGCTGCATGCAGTACAGTCTCGTATGGTTAATAGAGGATAAACTAAAACACATAGAAAAAACTTAGCAAACTGGACATTCTTGACACCCATTTAACCAAATGAGGCCACTGATTATTCATCCTCCTGTGATTAGTCATTGATCCGACTTGTGCAGCGTTGACAGCTCGATCGCGCATCTGGCGTGACACGCTTTCACGGCAAATCTAAATTATTCTATTATAAACCTGAAATTAGCTACAACATACTCATTGGGGCAGTTTGCAAACCCTACAGACCATTTACAATGTAATAAAAATGTTACATGCATGTAAATGCGTGTGCAGACTTGAATTGAAAATCTCACTCCAGCCTGCTGACCAAAGTTGGCAGCTCTGTCATGACTTGTAAAATGGGGTGGTGAATGTATTTTTTTATGTCATTAATGATGTATTCACTACATGGGCTGAGTAGCCTATCTATCTGGAAGAGTCTGCTTTAGGTTTGTGTTATTAATTGTTCATAGATTCTGACTCTAGGAGTGTCATTTTGATGATTACCAGGCTTCCTTTTCAGATGCTGAGTTCCCATTGGCTTTATGGGTTATTTGTTGTTGCGCATCCAACATGAGCACGTTGGGTGGAGAGTGAGGTCATAAGAAGCTGTAGGCCTGTATGTTGCTGTACGCCTGGGGCTTAGCCCAGTTTGCACACCCAGTTGAAATAACTTTTTTCCTGCACAAACAGGTGGGCTCCCCCCTGGTTGGCAAAATGTGTCTTCCCCAGCGAGTTCGATCATGCAGTCGGACCAGATTAAGTTGAATTTCGACCCTAGGGGAGATGACGTGAAAGTGGCACACCTAACAACAATGTAAAACAATTCATAAGTTTGGCCTTTAGGAAACTAAAGCAGTAGTTATTATATGTCCATATTAGTTCATTGTGCTTGAGTGCTTGCACACCTTGTTTTCCTGTGGCGCACCCAAAGTCACTTTTCTAGCTATGCCACTGCTCTATGTTCACTATTGTAGGGCCATAGCAACATCTCTATGTTGGTGCTTTACCTGATTTATTCTTTGTAAAATCTGTTAAAAGTTTCCTTTGCATATCTGTATGAACTGACTTTATTGGTGTACAAGCTTGTGAATAATAAAAAAAATCTACTTTTATGTTGGGGTGGACATTTTGTTAATTTAGCTAGTTGATGTTAACTGCAACAGGCCCGATCACAGACAGTCTTCTGCACCCTGGACCGGGTAGCAGATCACTGCAAAACCCACACATATCATGTGGAATTTAGAGAGAGAGCAATTCCCTTAACTATACTTAGCAGGAACCTGGAACCCCTGGAGGTGTGAGGTGACAGTGCTACCTACTGACACACCATGCCTTGTCTAGTCTAACCATAGTTTAGAAATTAAACCATAATAGCAGTACGTCCATCCATCTAGTCCAGGGGCCTATTTCATGAAGCAGGATTTCTTGTTTAGCTGAATAACTTGTCAGATTTCAGGTAGTCTGGGCTGTATAGTTGGTTGGTCAACAATACACATAGTGAATGAAGGCAGAGTCCATTTAGCCCAGACTACCTTAAATCCGACAGGTTATCTTGATAAGCAAAAATCTTGCTTTATGAAACAGGCCCCAGGACTGCTCAGCCCTGCTCCGGGAGATATGCCACACTGCAGAGCTTAGGTACAGCCCTAATTTAACACAACTGATACAAATAATCAGGCACTTCAGTAGCATCCCAGTATACAGCTATGCTAAGCTCTGCCGGGTGGTAAATCTCCAGGAGCAGAAATGAGCAGCCCTGATCTACTCTAACGGTATGTTTTTGGACTGCAGGAGGACACTGTAGTACATAGAACAACCTAACATGACACACAGGCTGGATTCACACACACAGGCTGCTCCCCAGTGACCAACCTTACCACTTAAGAAGAGAATTAATCTAGATAGTTTTTATATTAATAGTTATATTGCCCTGCATTTACTGTATTTATGATCATACAAGCAGCCTGAAAAAAACCCTACTCATGCACACCACATTCTCCATCAGAAAGTTTTACAAATTGGGAAGATCCTGTAAAATAGAATGAGAGCTTGACAAGGCTTTAGTGACAAATGCAAACAGAATGTTTTAAAATTTCACTTTCTGTTTCATCAATGCCATAAAAAATTGTAGGCTCTTCGCTCGTAATAATTATTTTACATCGTGCAGGCTCAGATCGAATTATGAAGGATACAGTCTGCTGATCTACCATCTACTGCTGCCTGGTTAGTAAAGCAGCATGTTGAATCTGAATTAGCAATGAGTCCCATTACATTTTGAAACAATAGGTGGTAGTATAGTGATAAAACAATAGGTAGGCTACAATAATAAGAGGTACAAGATGACGATCTTTCCACGTCGTGTCTTGTATTCAAATTGTTATAAATGAGATAACTGTGGCCTACATTGTTGATTTGTATTTTTTATTAATCATAAACTCCTCGGATGTCTGCTTTAGATGTGCGTAACGAAAGTGCGTTTCCGGTTTTGTGGAAAAAGGCGTTTCTTTCTGTTATCAGTTTGAGGTCTTTTTATTGCGTTGCAGTATCACTTCTGCTGTGTTTCTCTCCGCTGATCGCTGTACGTCCCTTCGTCCGCTAATTTGCAGGTCATTCGGAGCCATGGCTGGGACAGTCAAGAACGTAGCGATATTCGGTTCCACAGGAATGACTGGTTTAGCTACCCTGCCACAGGCTGTGGCGGCAGGTATGGTTAGAAATAGTTTTAAAGAGGCATCTTTATGTAATATGTATGGCTCTCGTGGTTTTCAGAAGTTACCAGGTGTAAACATTAATCGCACGCATAATAGTTCACATCATTTAAAGTTATAATACACGTAAAGATATGGTGAATGTGAAGGCTGCTTTTTGTGTGAATTTTATATTTTATTGTACTTTTGAGGATTTGTTTAACTGCATGGAAGGTATCATGAGATACATGCGTTAGACGTTTCAAAAGTTCCATTTATTGATATAACTGCAGCATGAGTCATGTTAATAATTAACAAACAAAAAACGTTTTTATTCTCCTATATTATTTGCCTTTTTTATCCTCTTTTTGCCATCTGGCGAAATTTGTAATTACAAAATTATTAATATAGATATATATGCTTATAAATAGAAAGCGCTTCATTTGAAAATTACATTACAAACGATCGATGCATGGTTAAAATCATTCAGCGACATAAACAGAGTTATACATGAAGTTTATAATGTAACAGTTGCAGTTTTATGCTGAGTAAGGAAAGAGGTGATTGCGACGAGAGAGATAATGCTATGTTCATTTATCACCTTAATCCAGGAGGGGTGGTCTGCGTGTCTCCGGGTTTCTCCCCGTAACTTGTTTACAAATTTTCAAATGAATATTAATCAAGAAGTTTTTCATTTAGGTTCCTATGGATACATTTTTATATGTATAATTTTAACATAAAATTGATAGCATTATATAACTTGGCACGCTCAGATATCAGTTTATTGGGTAGCCTTGCTTGGAAACGCAAATATTCTGCAATAGCGAATGATGTGGCTGTTACTGAATACACAGAGCACACATAGTAGAAAGGTTCACTTATTGTGTGACCAAGCATTAGAACAGATAAGATATACCTAAACAGTTTCGAATGTGGTGTGAGCTCTTAATTGAAGTGTATCATTGAATATAGTTCAAACCTTTTCTCAGGCTATAATGTGACAGTGCTGGTAAGGGATCCTTCTAAGTTGCCCCCAGACCACAGAGCGTCCAGGGTGGTGGTGGGTGACGTCCTGAACAAGAAGGATGTAGAGAAGACCTTGGAGGGCCAAGACGCTGCCATTATTATACTGGGGACCAGGAATGATCTCAGTAAGTTTGGTGTAAAACAATCATTATATAAACGGGGTATTTTTAGGTAGCAGGATATTTAGAAATTTCTAGATTTCCCAAAAACATTTCTTACTTTTTTGAGTTACTTCGTAACAGGTTTACATGAATCATCTAGAAAAGTCAAGTCAGTTTCAAATGTTCAAACTGCTTCTGAATGTTAAATATCAAAAAGGATTATAACAAGATACTTATCCAAACATAAATATATCTCTGAATTATACCCTCAGCCTTTGTCTGTGTGTAGAAACTATTTAGAGTTATTTGTCTCTCAATGAAGCATTGATGAAATGCAAGTTCTATGACCTCCTAACTTTAGCATATATTTGTACGTAAAAAGTAAAAACAATATAAAGCAACATTACTTGTTAAAGATTTATTTATTTATTATTTATTATTATTTAACTACAGGCCCCACAACTGTGATGTCTGAGGGAACAAGAAACGTCCTTGAAGTAATGAAAGCTCGTGGGATCCGTAAAGTTGTTGCATGCATGTCCTGTAAGTAAAATACAAAGCTATTGAAAATAGCTCCCTGCTAATAAGCAGTGTCACATCTAAATCACAACCTTTTACATTTTATTTTATTATGGAATTACAGGGTTTAATACATTTTTCATTAATGCTTTTTCATATTATTATTAAAGTTACTCAAGTATCAAATAAATAGTTGTTTAGTGGTTTATTTTGATTTTTTTTTCTGTGTGTGTGTGTGTGTAACTTAGTGAGTTAGAAATTTGTAGCGTCTGGAACATCAGTACTGGAACATCAGAGTAACGATGTCACTTTTGGAATCTTGAGCGTAATGATGTCACTTTTGGGCCCCTCAGCAAGGCCCTTAACCTAAGTGCTCCAGTACTGAGGGGTGGAGTCTAACCCTTCTGCCTAAGGCCTGGCTTTCACTTGGCACAAAAGCATCCGCTAAATAAATAGATGTATACAGCAATATATTAAGTTAGGGGTATAAATGCTTTTTAAAATTTTCGGTTTTATTTTAATGTATCAGTTGAATTACACTTCGAATGTACTCTACAATCCAAATTCACACGCTGTGTAAGATGTAAATAAAAACAGAATGCGATGATTTGCAAATCATGTATCTGATTGAAAAGAGTATAAAGACAACAACAAATGTTGACCCTGGTTTTTTATTTATATTTTACACATCCCAACTTTTTCGGAAACAGGGTTGTATGGTTCTAGTTTTAAGTATTGACAAGGAAAACTAATGTAAGATGGAGAAATATCGATGAGGTGGGCTTTTCATGAAAAGGGTAAACATTCACAAGCCTGGATATTTTAGACTGGCATTGGTTGAGCTGTGTAATGTAATATCAAAGGTAAAATTTGTCGTTCATTTGTGCACCCACACATTTCTGCTTGCCAGCCTTCCTTCTGTGGGACCGTGCCAAAGTGCCTGCCCGCCTGGTGCCTGTTACTGAGGACCACGACAGGATGTACAGACTGTTAAAGGAGTCAGACCTAGACTATGTGGCTGTGATGCCCCCACACATCGCGGGTAAGGCTACATTAATACCCAGCCATTGCTATACACACATTCATGTATAAAACAGGAAATAATTTACATTAATTTTAGCAAAGTTTAATTAATTACTTTGTAATTTATGCTAAATATTACTGACTTGATTCAGACTAAAAATCAAAATCAAAGAGCTTTTAAAGTGATCAATGTTTCTTTAGAGAAAATGTTTGTTTCAACCCTAAAATTGGGTTTTCGTCATGCAGAGAACTTATGTTAATACTTATTGTTATGTCGTTATTGTTATGTCGTTAACCTGCAGGTGACAAGCCCTTGACTGAGAAGTACACTGCAACTGAGAATGCAGTGAAGAGTCGTGTAATTTCCAAACATGACCTAGGCCACTTTTTTGTGAAATGTCTCTCCACCTCTGACTGGAATATGAAGACAGTGGGAGTGTCTGGAGAGTACAGTTAAACCCAGTAATCCACCCCAGCTCCAGTGAGATGTAAAGAATGCTTCATGCCTTAAGAGAGTTTGACACAAATATTTTGGCCTAAGGATTTCAAGAAGTATTAGAGAGTAATGTTAAAGTATGTTGCGCTTGGCATCACCTTTGGTGTGTATACCACGTCACAATAAAGTAGTTTTGCCTACAGGGTGTGTAATGTATATCTTTACTGATATAGAGCAGAAAATACAGCTCTTTGATCACTGATTCTGTGTTGGAATTCAGCTATTTTTAGCTGAACAGGACTACTGAATATCAAAGTTATATACTGTAAATCACATTTAGCAGTTTAAATGCTTGTGAAAAGGACACTATATATTCAACAAATACAGAACACATAGCAAGTACTTCATAACCAGTGTTTAAGCAAGTGTTTTAAATGTTTCAATGTTTTAAACCACTGTCCTTAACTGTCTGTTATCACTGCCAGCTGGATATTTTAGTGTTGGTGCTCAAGGGGAAGGCAAACAGGATGAGGATTCCTGAGGGCTATGTGTTGCCATTGAGAAGGGCAACATTAAACTCCGCCTTTTTCAGACGGACCCTATCCATTCATAAAAAGTTACAAATATTAGCATAGATTAATAGCAAACTATGTTTAAGTGTAGCCAAACAGCTTTGATCACATGGTCAGAAAAAAGTCCATGATCTTGTGATTAAAACCCTCGCAAAACATTGTTTTTCACAGTTACCGTTTTAAGGAAGTCGTTTGAATGGTCCTTGGTAGTCAAACAAGGGCTTCCTTGTTCTTGCGTCATACGAGAAACTGTGCTGATGTTTCCCTGACTGGCACACATACGTTGTTCTGTCATGTGATGGGGAAGAATATAGGCTGATATATGAGTTGAAAACGTAGCAGAAGGTTGCTCAACAATGCAGATTTCTGCTTTAGCCCTGTTTTTAATGTGTTTTTTAGTTGATGGGCGGATGAACATGTCTGGGGACTGATATGCCAGTACTGCCAGTTTAACTAAACCAGGGGTCTGTTACTTAACCTATTAAGATGAACCGTTTTTCACGAGGCACTGAGGGACCTTGATGAAACAATTTTTCACAATTATAAACATTTGCTCATTTTAAAACCAGAGGACAATAAATGAATTTCAAAGCATAATACCGTGCAAGAAGATTAAACTATTTTATCCATCCATATTCTAACTGGTTAATTTAGGTTAAATCCAGGTTAATTTAGGAAGGGGTTAAAAGGAAAGAAAAATTCTGTTGTGTTTTTATTTTGCATATATAAAGAGTGAAAGTGGATTGGGCGCAAAGTCCTCAGAGAGTAAACCAGAGGTGAGAGTGACCAGGAAAAACTCCCTCTGAGTAGTGAAGAAACTACGGGGAAGACCATCGTCCTGTGGCACCAGGAAGTACAACTTCACTCAATTTAGTGTGAAGTAAATTCAGGCAGATTATGTGACAGCACAGGTAGGGAGGTACCAGTGTAAAATAATACAGTATTTCAAAAATGTTCATGGAGGGTGGCGGGGGCACGAGGGGGGGGGGGATTTATCACGTGTGGTGTGGAACAATTCCACGGTCTTGATTAAATTGTGTTTTGATCAAGAGTCTGCTGGTTAATTGCAAGTGACAATCACACAGAACAATTTAGGGGTTGTTTTTTTTTTTTGTGTGTGTCATGTTTTCCCACGAGGAGGAGAACATCCACGTTAGGGTGACCACTTGTCCAGTCTTCGCCCAGACAGTCCAGTTTTCCAGTCCTGTGTCCAGACTGCTGTTGGGTGTCTTCCTTTTAGCCCCCTTGTCCTCCTTTTCCCTCCCCCAACCCACCTCCATGTCAGGGACTAGCGCCACTCTCTTCCACCCCCAGTCACACAAAAATGTGAAACACCCACACACATATGCTACAGAAGCTGAGACATTTAAAGTTCTCTCGAGATAAGGAGATAAATACCCCAGTAGATATTCCCTTCTCAGCTCCTGCAGTATGTGTATGATATCACCTTACCTCTTCTTTTTGAGCCCTAGTCCACATTTTTGGACACAGGTGTCCTCCTTTTTAGAGTCATGCTGGCAGTCACCCTAATCCATATGCATCCCATGGGAACTGGAGCCCCGTCAGACACAGTCTGGAGCAAGCTGGGGAGTAGGCAGGCAGACGGACAGGTGAGGTGGCACGGACAGTCTGCACACAGGCAGGCAGAAACACGGAAATCCCGGTGGTCAGGTGGGGAGATCCCTGGAATAAAGACCTCTGAGCGACTCACTGCAGAAACAGGGAGGGGACAAGGAAACTGCGTCAGCGAGTGCAGATTTGGAAATGCAAAGCGGCACGGCAACTACCATAAAGAAACTCCAACAGGCATGACTGGAAGGGAGAGGCAGGTATGAATCCCTGAATGCCAGCATTCCAACACTACATGACCATATGCAAAGCAAGTACTGATTTCAATTTCAATTTCAAAAAACTTTATTTGTCCCCGAGGGGCAATTTAAAAGGCACAGAGGAGCAACGCACACAAATAACAGTAGTAACATTAGACACAACAGATGACACACACACACAATGAACTATGAACATGATTGTACAGTTCATCCAGTGCTGGCAACACTGATCACAACATATACCCGGATATGCACTACAGTCTATAATACTAACTAGGGGTGAGTAACTAAAGAACCAGTGGAGCATTGGAATAAGGGCTAAGAAAGTAATAAGAAAGCTACTCAAGTAAATGAGTGCAAAACAATGAGTATTCACAATATACAAGCGGTTTACAGGAAAAAGATCTTTGGGAATTACTGTAGCAATGGTGAACTCTTAAAGAAGACCTTAACAAATGATCTGGCCTTAAAAAAAATATAGTAACCTCCAGTCCTGAAGTTATTGTGCGGTATAACAGTGATGCATTGAGCAGGCAAAACTAAAAATGAAGATGATGTTAGATAACATATTTTGCTCTTAATTTTTTAACCAGCAGGGTAAGTTTTGCAAATCATATTTGCTGACACCTGTATTTGAAAAAAATCTTTTAAAGTGAATGAAATGAGCTACACCATCCCATTCCCAACCAACATAATTTCATTCACTTACAATTAGTTCAAAATGAAAGTCGAAGCAAGGCGCATTTCAGTAGTCCCAAACACTCCATCAGATGAGAAACGTGTGCCCATTCCTTGACTTTATGCAGCTAGTGTCTAGTGGCCAACAATTCGATAACATCACACTGCCAGTCATCCCTAACCCACCTGGGCCTCAACTACACAGATTTAGGAAACATTAAAATGTTGTAATTTACCATTATGTCCAATGCAGTTCACACAGCCAGCCCTATATTTTAAAATAGGCTCAGTGTGGATGCAGGTTTCTGGAATAACCTTTAGGTCAGGTGTGAGGTCTCTTCATCGAATCAGTCCTCTAATTAGTAATCTAAGTAGGGAGTTGCAGCAAAAACCTGCACACACAGCAGCCCTTTCTGGATAAGATTTGCCACCCCTGCTTTTAACATATTTGGCAAGTATTGTGCTGATTACAGCATTCTCTCATCACAAATTCACTTCATCCACTCAGGGCCCTAGGTCAGATAACCCTTCAGATTCTGTCAATCACAGGGAGAGATGTTGCAACCAATCCAGAGCAAAAAAAAAACATGTGACACCCCCCCCCCCAACCACTTTTTATTTATACAGCATTATATCGATAGAGTGAAACATACACAACACAGAAAGACCTTACAAGACTGTTAGAAATATTGTCGTGTAGTTGCTACAGTTATTTGTTCTCTTCCTACTTTAGACGTTTTCACGATTTTAAAAATATATCTTGGCACTGTTTTTTTATTAACATAAACTACAATGTTGTGTAA
Organism: Gnathonemus echidnorhynchus; assembly: GCA_026776725.1. NCBI lineage: Eukaryota > Metazoa > Chordata > Actinopteri > Osteoglossiformes > Mormyridae > Gnathonemus > Gnathonemus echidnorhynchus. The sequence goes on along the minus strand of JAODJU010000036.1, from coordinate 7,060,506 downwards.
TGACTACCGCGTCTAGACAGTTTCGTGTTTTTGAAAAAGTGACTTTTACTTTATTTCCTGCTTGTTTTTAGCTGGGCTGGGTGCTGGAAGGCGGAGTTGGCAGAGCAAGACGTACATAGCGATACTCTTCGTTAAAAAGAAGGAAAGAATCAGTGTGCAAACAAGAATGCCTTCCTCTTACAAGTCTTATGCCGTCCTTGTAGGATTCGTATTGCTTTATATCCTGTACCTTGTATTTGGAGCCCTCGTCTTTTCCATTATAGAGAGACCTCAGGAGGAAAGACTGAAAATCGAGCTGAAGACACTCAAAGAGCAGTTTCTTAACCAGAGCTGTGTGAATGTAACATCTCTAGAAAACTTTTTAGTCCGGGTTTTGACGGCGAATAAGTATGGGGTATCAATGCTTCGAAATGCTTCGTCAGCTTCAAACTGGGATTTCGTCTCGTCTTTATTTTTCGCCAGCACTTTGGTCACGACCGTAGGTAAGTATATATGCACAAGTTATTTTGGCCATTAGGCGTCTTCCGCTCTGAAATGTTCACAACAAATTCTGCTTTGATCGAGGCGCGATATTAATCTTAACGTTAAAGATTAACTGTTTCTTTTGAATGTCGGTGTTAAAAGGTATATAAATTCATACAAATGCACAAGCAGAGCAGTGAAATGATTATACAATTTTTCATACTAACGTGGCTAAAACTCACATTGTGTTACGTTACGTTGTTGTACGATTGTGTTAGAGATGAAACTGAAGTTTCCATTATATTCTTCCGTTCCACATAATTGTGATCATATAATAACAGATGTTACAAAACAGGTTTCTGTACATGATATTCCCACAACAAAAGATTACCCCCGCAGGAGTGTAATACAATAACATCTGATTTTGTCATGTTGTTCAATAGATTAGTAATTAAATAATACATTTTCATGGAAGATACGTACTGTATTAAACTGCCTCTTGTAAGTCTTCCTTGTTAAATGTAGCACATCATGCATGTTAACAAATGACATTTTAATATTCTCTTTTTTAAGAAATGTTGAACTTTTGCATAAAATGTATATTTATAAATTTACAATAAGACCCTATATTTGAAGGCTCAGGAGAACAACAGTCGTCAAATGAAAACAAATTTATGATTATATAAACACAGGGGTTGTTTGGAGAAACAACAGCAATATGTAACAGCTCCGAATTCGTAGTAGTTACAGTAAGCCTGTCTTATGTTTGGCTGTTTGACCTTTTTAAAAACAAGTTCTCAGTTTGCCTGCTGATTTATGCTTATGTTTCCTTTTCCACCAAGAATCAGAGGTCTTGTGCGTTAATCTTTGCAACAAGAACAATTTAATATAGTACATTTTTGTTCCATGTAGTGCTGCTGTAGTACTGCTGATTCTATAGACTTAGTAAGTTACTTGTGTGTCCTATTGCTAAGGACGCATTTATATAGGTTAATTCTAGGATTGGGGCTGGGAAATCTGATCGTGGATCAGCATAGGAGCTTGCTGGTTTTAAAATGCTTACATTTCCAACTCTGCCTTGTGACCATTTCAAAACTTGATGTGACCCAAATTGGGGTCGCGACCCATGGGTTGAAAACTGCTGCTCTCTTTGATGTTTGGGTAGTACCACTGATTACTAAGATGCTAACTATTCAGCAGTTTATCTGATACATATTAAGGTATTAACAAAGATACAAACAAAGAAGATTTCTGTATAAGAAAGCAGGTACCCTCTTTGTGTTAGTCTTTGTTCACTTTCAGTGGTCTTTAGCAAGAAGGATGAACAATGAAGTAATAACTTCCACATATAACACTAAACCAAGTGTAAATATGGAGATAATACAGAGTAAAGAGAGCGGTTCATAGAAACAAGAACTGCCAGCCAAGCAATCAGATCCATGCATCAGTAGATTCTGTGTAAACATGGGAATGCAGAATGCAGAGTAAAAACAAATAGCAGCACGGTGTGAGGAGTGAGCCATGCAGGTGCTCTTTATATCAGTTTCACTCTTCACAATGGCCAGATCCCAGGGAATTACTATAATCCGGTCCTGAGATGATGAATCCATTAACCATTCTTTTCTAGCTTGTTCTCCAAATAAGTTTGGTCATTTTGAAAATGAAAGGCAAATATTTCAACCAAATGCAAAGTCAAGATTTTATTTTTTTTTGCAGCACTTAATTTAGTCAATTTAAAGATAATCAGTTTAAATATAGCTGAAATACCAAGTAACTTGCCTATTTCAAAGTGTTATATATGCTATATATACTTGGTATTTTAACCAAAAATAATGATATATTAATACATAATATGGGCCTTGACCCTATTTATATCTGCCAAACCACCATGCTGCCTCAAATTGCAATGCAGTACTTTGCAAAAAACATTTCGAAATGAGAATCATGGCTGTATTTCTGAGTGGTGGTGTGGCTCAAAGTATCCAGAGTCCAGTTTGTAGTTCTTTTGGAAAACGCATGAAATGTATTTATGCCTAATACCTCTTAAAATGATAAAATCAGTGTTATTACATATGCATAACATTGTAGAGTGTGCAGATGCATGCTAAATCATCTCTTATTCCAACCGATAGGATTGTCGTGTCAGTTACTTATGACTAAGGTGGAAACATTCAGGCAAGAATGCATGCAAGATACCTTTGGTTTGTCTGTGATATAAATAAGGTGCAATATCATTTAAAAAAAAAAAAAAGCATTTTAGACTGACAGTCCATAGCATCCAATTAGATTTGGGCAATGCAATATATCATGTGCATCACATCGCATTTGTCAGCACCGCATTGTGTCTGTTGACGCAACTCAAGGCAACCCCACCAACTTTTTTGACATGAACTGTTAGTGGATGAGAAGTTCTACTTGGCTTTAGTTTATTTTGGGTAATTTTATCTCCTTTTTTGTTTTATAAATATCGTGTTATGTTACCCGTGGACATTTCTCATCACCATGTAATATTACGCAGCCCTAAAATAAATGTAACAGAGGTAAAGTTAAGCTTCAGTACTAGGGCATATTTTACTGTGAAGCAAAATGTATTTGTTTTAATATTTGCCATGTAAAGGTTCATTTCACAAAACAAAGTCAAAATGTATTTACTTGTAGACTGACTTTAGCACGCTGCTTGTTCCTGATTATTGGTAGGCCTGTTAGTTGTAAACAGGTTTTGTAAATTAATTAAGCATTGATTTTACGTTTTTTTAATCATTTTGATAGGAAAACCATTTGTTAGTGACTTTTTTTTTATGGGGTTGACCATAAGCTGTTTGTGGCTCTATGGCAGGGTGCGCAATCGATCACGGCGTCTTTCCAGATCGATCATGAAATGATTAATGGATAAATGGTCACTAATACCCCCCCTCCCTTTTCCCCGGCGCATGGTTGGGCCTCCCTGGTCTGTGGCTTAGGCCCAGGGAGGGGTCTGACCCTCAGGTGTATGTCACTTTGGGCAACAGCTTTTGCTTAAAATATAAATGCGGATGGTGCTGCTTGTCCTAGTGGCCTTATTAAGATTAACATAAACTTTATTGATCCCAGGTGGAAATTCTGCTTATATCAGCAGGTAGGTCTACACAGACTGCAGGCAGACATACATGTAGCTAGTGCAAAGTGCAAGGGTAGTACACATAGTCACAATTCAAATACGTGAAATCAAGGCAAGTTGATTTACTGTACATTCGCAGCTTTGAGATCTTCATTAACTCTTGGGAACAGAGTCCACCTTCAGCTACCTCGAAAACAGAAGTCCATTCATTCACCATCACTTCAGCAAAGTCTAATCCAGTGGGACCTAATGTCGTCCAAAATGAAATTGCTGTAAATAGTTAACACCCACATAATGAATGAATGAAAGTGTATGCCTGTGTGTGTCTGTGTGTGTGTGTGTCATAAGAGAATCTGTACTGATGTGTCTCTGACTGACACACATACGTTATTCTGTCATGTTTTGGGGAAGAATATAGGCTGATAAATGGGTTGAAAACGTATCAGAAGGTTGCTCAACAATGAAAATGTTTGCTTTGGCTCTATTGATTGTTTTTAATGTTTTAGTCTTTAGTTCTTCATTTTAATGGGCAGAAAACCATTTTAATATTTCTATGTTAATCTTCCTTTATTCCTGCTTGACCCTGTCAGAACTCTGTATTACATATTACACTGAATGCTAATGACTATGTATCTTAATTTACTCACTCCCTTATTAACTCCCTTTTAAATGTTTAGTATCTTTAAAACAGACACAATTATCAATGAATGGATTAATAAATGATCAAAATCGGTTACACATTAAATGTTTGTATCATGTTAAAAGTTGTGTAACTTGAAACGTATAGCTTTTTGTTCTGTTAAAAATTGAATATTGATCTGAAAGTTTGCTTGAAGTTTGCCTGAAAGGCAGTTTCTCTGAAAATAGTTACATAGTTGCAAAACTGATGGAAGGTGAAATAATTGCATCGATTAAATTGAAGGTTAATGTTTATGCATGTGACTGTGCTTTATTCTTTTTAAATCTACCCATATTTTCTGCTTTTTGTAGGTTATGGTCACACCACACCACTGTCAGATGCGGGAAAAGCGTTTTGCATCATCTATGCCCTGCTGGGGGTTCCGTTTACAATGCTGGTGCTGGCTGTCAGTGTCCAACGCCTTATGTATCTGCTGACCTATAAGCCGATTGCCCTGTGCCAGCGCTGGGCTGGCTGGAATCCCAAGAGAGCCAGCATCTGGCACTTCCTGCTTCTGCTCTTTTTGGTGGTGCTGTGCTTCTTCGCGATCCCGTCTGTGATCTTCAACGCCATTGAAACCTCGTGGTCGTTCCTGGATGCCCTCTATTTCTGCTTCATCTCGCTCTGCACCATAGGGCTTGGAGATTATGTGCCAGGAGAGCAACCAAACCAGAAGCTCAAGTCCCTCTACAAGATATCTGTGATGGGTGAGTAGAAAGTATGACCGTACATACAATGGGGGGAAAAAAGTTGGTATTTCTCCAGCAAATTTCAAACTTTTAATATTTATGTTTTTGTACACATGAAAAATGTTTCTTTTGCCTGTACACACGGAATTCTATAATATAAAGTACATTTAGATTCATTTATAATTACTAATGCATTTGTATGGCATAGTGGTCAGTATTGTGTCCTTGTACCTTCTGGGTTATGCTTCAGTCCTGTCCATGGCTCTGTCTCCGTGGAATAAACTTTTTCAGCACTACATCTGTTGACGCAATAATAGTGAATGTAGGAGTCAGACAGGGATTTTAGGTAAAAAATATCTGAGTCTAATCACTTGTATTCCATGGGTTTTTACTGGTTTTCCAGTGACTGCTGTAACTTATACATAATTTTGTGCCTAGTTTTAGATGAACATCTGCACCTTCCGTTTGGGAATCCTTAATGTGGAGCTTTTTATAGTGTACTTTTATCGACATACTCCTGTTTCAGAAAAAGCTTTTACCTATTTGTGCATAGTGCACCCTGCCATCTTTGTAGCCATTTTTTATATCCTATATTCTATTTTTTTTAAACAAAAATCACTGCTGAAAGAATCTGAACAGTATTGTTGCACCTGACATTTCTATAATAGCCTATTTATAAACAGGACAACCTGTTGTGTACCACCAAACAGACGGATGGATAAACAAAGGTTTTATAGCAAGTATAGAACTATTAAAATTGGGTGTCAGGAAATTAGGTCTATATAAATATTTGGTGAAAATATCACAGTAGTATAGTCTTTTTTCCCCACACTATTATATATTATTGGTTATCACATATTTCTCAGAAACTAAAAGAAATGTATGGAAATATATTATGATGAGTAACACTGGCAATTTTTTAATTTGTGTTTTACGGTAGCAGTTTGTATTTTGGCAGTAACTCTTCTGTATACTCGATGCACTGCAGTTTTATTTAATGCCTCCAGGTGTTGCTAGAAGACCATTAGTAAGCTAATTTTCTAGAATATCCAGAATAGAAGGCAACAAATTTATTTTTGAAACGTAAAACTTGGAGAATAACTACATTTGCACATCAATATTTGAAATGCATGCAGCTTCAACATTTTCTTGTTTTTATTAAATATTATGGAGCAATTTGTGTTATGTAATTTCCATTGTATTTAACAGTGGATTATTTAAATAAGAATAAAAAAAACTATACCAAGTCACAAGTCATAGTACATGTTACAAAATGTAGACTGTGTGCATCACAAAGCGTATATTACAGTCTTTGAACTGAATTGGTAAAACACACATAATGAAAATATGATCCACCTAATCTTTAATATCTCCTGGGCATGATGGTACGTAGGTAGAGAAATTTGAGACATGGAGGGAAAGAGAAAAGAAAGAAGCTAATATTAAGGAAATTTCAGTGTGCCTGGACTAGAAGCTGAGCTGTACATTCTGACGCACAAAGCCTGCTATTCCTGCTGTTATATTGAGTGAATCTGCAAGGCCCACTTGCTGTGTGGGCAGCAAAGGACAGCTGGTCACCTGTGCACTAGTGATGGCCAAAGGAAGCTTCATAAACAATTTACTGTATTTTTGATGGCACTTGAATGGTAGGGCTGGCAGGGAAGACAGAGGTTCAGCTGAAGGAGAAGACTCTATATCCAGGCAGCCATATTGACAAAGCATGTGTATATCTGAGCAGACCGTACCGCCCTCAGGAGGCAAGCTGAGGTATACCTAGATGTCACCAGCATAGTAGTGGTAGGAGAAGCCATGTGACTGAAGGACATGTACTTTGTGTTTGTCTAACCGTTAATCGTAAAGTTTTATTTCTGATACTTCATGGTTAACTTTAAAGTGTAACTTGTTTAAATAGTTATACATGTAATATTGTACAAAGGGGATTCCTTCCATATTAAACAAAATATCACAAGAATTTGGGCTCAAATGAAATTGAAAAGTTGAATTGAAAATATAATATTTTGAATGCTAATATTTGTGGAAAAGTTCTAAAATGCAAATTTGCACATTACTTTTTATCCTGAGTAGATACATAAGCTATGTTTAATCATAACTGATCTGTCCTTTTTTTTTTCTTCTTTTTTGCAATATTTATGTGTGATTACCTGCAGTCTACCTGTTGGTGGGATTGACAATCATGTTCCTGGTACTTCGCACCTTCCACAAGCTGGCTGACTTGCATGGCCTGACATCATTATTGCACTTGCCCCACTGTGAGGAGGAGGAGGAAGACAAAGAGCCCATTGTAGCCGATCAAAGTGCTCCTAATGAGCAGGCAAATGTGGACAAGAACACTAGTAAGCCCTTGGACCCAAGTTCCCAGGTCTCCTACAGCTCCATCAACAGATAAGCCAGTGCTGTCCAGAAGTTCAGTTGAACTGCTTCACCATGGTTTCTAATTCCCGTCATGTCAGTGATGGGATAATAAGCTTATTATGGTCTTTCTGAAGGTGAAATGATACTTCCCTTTGTAATGAAACATGTAATCAGAATTCATCCCTTTTACTTGACTTGCTGGGAAGGTTTATGTGGAAGTACTTTTCTCATTTTTTAAAGAGGGATTTCAAGAAATAAGATGTATAAGGTGCATAAATGCAAGCCAGCTCTAACTCTCTTATAGTATTATCTTATCAATCTGTTACACAAGGGACACGTTTTATGTTGGCTTTAAAAGTACAGGAATTAATTGAAGGTATCAAATTATTATTATTATTCTTGTTTGTACATTGTTTCTTATCCCTGATGCATTCCTTGGTATAAATAAATATTGGAGCTGGATTGAATCTGAATTAACATAAGGTAAATGCTGATGCTCCAGATGGTTGTGGTCTGTGTTCTTGGTTTTGCTGTAGTGTTTTTATCATGTATATTATATTATATTAGTGCTATTTAATTTCTCAAAATTTAGGTGGTAACAAGTTGGTCCTCAAAGTACGTGTATTTAAAAATATCTGTGGTGTTAGAATTTAAGAATTGTACGCTGTTACTTTTCCTTTTGAGAAATATCATTAAAAACTTTTTTTTTCCTAAAGAAATAGTTTACAGCCTTTCTCAAGCTTTGGATTGGAGAATTGGGTGGGATAAAGTAAGCATGCAAAGAAAATGCTGCTTTAGTCAGACAGACAAATGTCTGACAGTGGCAGTTGAATATGATAAGTGATTTACATCACAGCATCAATGCACATGCTTATTAAAACCTTGTCTTCTTGTTGTTTGTTCTCCAGACTTATTTAAATAAAATTTACGTAAACTTCATTACAAGATCCTGGGTCCCTTCATTCACCGAAGAAGATAACAACCTGTGTTGTGGTTAAATAATTTATGTGGGTTTTGAACTGGAAAACATAATAATAAATGTAGATGGAACACTGATTATATACAATATGAAGAAGAAATAATTGCACAGCATTTTACTTAATAGATGGTAGGTGGTCTCCATTTGCATGAAACTTCCCAGGTGAAAATCAAGCTTGTGAAATTAAATGGAAGTTTGCTTCTGCGTTTCCTGTTATTTTTTAAATCTATTTGGATTATTTTTAATATCATTGTTTTGTGTGTTTATATCAGGGCCAGCCCAAGGTGTAAGCTAACTTGGGGGCTGTTTACAGCCCAGTGGCCACTAGGGGGCTCCCCTGATCAGCATGTCAGAATGAAGAGGAAGATGACGAGGGCCAAAAAGTTTAATCAAACTGTGCTTGTGGCCCTGAAAAGGGTGAGCATTGAGTTACATAAATGTAAAATATGAAGCATTTTCATACCGTTTGAAAAGACATGAACGCAAACACATTATTTGAGATTATTATGTTTATTGGAATCATTGTCCTAGTGAAGCAGTTTAAACATTTTCCTTATAAAAAGCAAATATGTTGAAAAATGTTTAAAACATGTTAATGATGAGAAATGGAAAACATTTATAAAATTGTACACAGGATAGTACTGTTATGGTTTGAAGATTCTGTGGCTTTTTAAGTGCATTACAATATAAAATTTTAATGTAAATATTTTAACCTTTTCTACAAATATTAATAACGAGAAATATAAAATCTTTTAGGTCACAACAGATTGCAATATACAGCCTTTATAACAAATCCCACGCTCCTGCAGTATAAGATGCGCCTGCTTCATTAATTAAAAGCGCCACATTGAGTTAAGAAGACAAATCACACCTAAAATAACTGTCCTCACCCTCTCGCCATGCAAATTCTATACACAAAATAAAACAATTATGAACCCAAGTAAATATAAAATTTTCAAAATAAGAATACAGTGTTTATTCTTATTTAACTGCAAAGGAACAGTATTAATTACTCTAATTTTAGACAGCAAGTTATAACTATGGATCAGATGAAAATCAACAATATATTTAGAATATTACACGAAGCTAAACCAACTTTGTCCATAGTTGCCAGGCAAAATTATTACATTAATTATTTAAATATTCAAATATTAAACATTCAGAAAACATTTATGTTTAATATGAAAACATGACTCTTATAGATGATAGCTTAGTGAATCAACTAGTAAATCAAACATGCATTTCAGGTTTCAAGGTAACAAAAATTATGATATATGAAAATTTTGCAGTATTTTATTGAAGCCATATTTAATGTATCCTTCAAGAGAAACAATACATACTTTTTCAATGCCTGCTTCCTAATAATTATTATTACTACGCTGAAAATTATTCTAATCAACTTGGTAGTATTTATTTCATCATAAATTCTTTTTAACAAAGTTCATTAGTAAGTATATATATATTGATCAGTTTAATCTTTTTTTTTTTTTAGAAAGTTTTAGTTTTCGTTTGTATTGTGGAATTTATTATTATTATTATTATTATTATTATTATTAGTAGTAGTAGTAGTAGTATATAAGCAAAAGGTTAAAAAATCATCCATAAAATTTTGAAAATATCATGATGCTCCCTATCTATGTAGTATAATACAATCGTTTTGGACACTGCCTTCTACTGCCTGCTGTTCATAGAGCAGTGTTTCTCAAAGCAATCCTTGGGGACCCCAAGATGGTCCACATTTCTGCTCTCCCCCAGTTGGGAGTCCCTGAGAACTGGTTTGAGAAGCACTGCTGTAGACCATAATTTGCAATGCATTGTGGGCATTTTATTGTGTGCTATATACTGAATCAGATTGGCTGTTGAAAATTCAAATAGCAATACAAAATGGCGGACGTTATATAATACCATGTTTTGACAATAGAGAGCCGTTCTGAAAACAGCTTGTGATTCATAGAGTGAACAAGGTGGATAGATCATAATAGATTTAAGATTTTTAAGATAACTATAGACCCAATTTTATTTAGCATAGTTTGAATTATTTAATTCCAATTATTTATCCTTCCTTGAACGTACTGGGGTCTTTCGGAGTTGTATGGCTGGAGAATCCTACGCTGGGCATTTGCATTTTGTAGCTGCTCCGGGGTTCATCGTTCTTGGTACGCTGGAGAGAGTCCCTACTGCCCTGCGGAGAACTCTCTGGTGTCATACGTGTGATACTAGACATATTTAGTTTGAATTCTGAGACCTTAAACAGAGATGACTTTCCCTTGCTGATTTCCTGCTTGGTGGCCTCACCACGCTGGCCCTCCCTTTTAGTCACAGTGGTATATTCCGCCTCCCCCGTGGCCCTCCCAGAGAAAAAGTCAAGCGATAATTTTGGTATAGGCGATTCCGAGCTCTGCTGTTCCGTCTCTGTTCTTGACTTTACCGGTTTAATGATCTCTTCTTTACCCTTTCCAAGTTTTTCTGTGACTCCGTGGGAAGTGATATTTGATCTGATCCCTGCTTTTTCTCTCTCAGCCCCGAAGACTCTGTCCTTTTTCACCTGCTTAGTACTTTCTTTGTCTTCCTTCCATTTCATGTCACCCTTCGGTGCTCTCGCTTTGGCAGCAGCTGGCTCTACACTCGTCTCTTCATCAGAGAGGCTAGTAAAAGACTGAGACATCTCAGCTTTAGGATTCAGTAAAACAAACACTGCTTTCTTCACTTTAGGCATTTTGGGTCCTTCATATCCCATCTTAGGGTCTAAAGACTCAGAAGGAGGTTCAGAGGCTCTTGTTTTACCGGCATGTTCTGTAGACCCACTGCTTTCAGCCTTTGCTCCTTTGGAGCCTGATATCTCCAAGTCAGGAATTTTAAATTTTGATGACTTAGTACTTATTTCTGGGTTTTGCAGCTTAGCAACACAATTGTCAGTTCCTTCTTTGGGTATAGAAAAATCGATACCAGGAAGGGTAATTTTTGGCATTTGTAACTTTCCCTGTACTTTTTCTTTGTTTTCTACAGGCATCTCAGCTGTGCCTTTGCCAGATTTTTTCATTTTAAATTGACCCCGTTGCTCCCCATCTTTTTTCTTCCCATGTTTTTCCAATTCTGTATCTTTTCCCATCTTTAACTTCGGCGAGCCAGTTGAGGGATTTTTTCCTTTTGCACCTTCACCTTTTAGTAAACCAATGTCCAGTTTCATGCTGCCTTTTGGGACCAATATGTCTAATGCTGGCATTTTCATCTTCGTTGGTTCTGCCGGAGTATGCGAGCAAACTCCTTCATCTGTACTTCCTAATATATTCACTTGTGGAATTTTAATTTTGGGTTTAAATTTCCTGTCAGCTTTAACATCAAGAGCATTTTCTCCCATTTTACGCTGTGGGATGGATATGTCAACATCTGGCATTTTGACCTTTGGTTTAGAGAATCTATAGTCTGCAGGAGTAATAATGTCCTTTGATCCCATTGCAGTGTCATATTCAATATTTTCTTCTTTTGAGCTAGACACATTAAATGAAGGTAAGGTCACTTTTGGAATCCTAAGCTTAAAGTCCTTTCCTTCAAAATCTTGATGACTTGCACCTTCTTTAGATGCGTTTGAACCGAATGACACCTCTTGTTTGTCTTTTGGAATACTCACACCAAGATCAATTTTAGGTGCGGATATATTAACCGTAGGCATTTTAAACTTTCCTTCATACTCCTTAGTGTCAGCTTTTGGAAGTAACAGTCCTCCTTCTGACACCTTTCCTGCTGGCAGGGAAAGTTCAATAGACGGCATTTTAGGTTTGGACTCTGGATCTGCTTTGGCCCCAACAGCATCAATACCAGCTTCTTTAGAACCTAACCTAGGCATCGATAACTTTGGCATTTTAAACTTGTACTTTACTTGATCATCATAGCTTTCCTTAGCGTTTTCTGGAATTGCAGTTTTTCCTTTCTTTGCCTTTACCTCTGTTTCAGTTTCTTTTTCAGATATTAAAATTTTAGGAATTTTTATTTCCACTTCTGGGATGTCGCTCCGTTCAGGTCTGCAGTCCTCTCCAGTCAGGTTGATGGATGCTTCTTCCCTATCTTTTGTCCCCTTTACATTCAGGTCAATATCTGGTAGCTTGGGACTTACGATGTTCAGTTTGGGTATTTTTAATGTTGGGAGCTTCAGTTGTGAATCTTTTTCATGAGTATCAATTTCAGGGTGCTTATCCACATGTTTGAGTTTTGGTGGTTTGATATCGGCCTCAACTTTACATCTGCTGACATCTGTCATTCCTTTAGGAGTTGAAAGACTTATATCTGGTATGTTTCCTTTGCCAAATTTGACCCCATGTGATAGTTTAGGAAATCCAGGTCCTTTGTCTTTTACAGCAGATCCTTCTATTTTTCTATCTTTTTCTTTGTTTTTTTCTTTGAAATGCACATCAGCAGTGACATCTTTCTTTCCTTTGGGTAGATTTAAATCAATATCAAACTTTGGTACCTTGATGTTAACAGCTGGTATCTTAACGGGGGTTGTCTGTGAGTTCATTTCATCCTTCTTACCTCTGGAAGCAAATATGTATTCCTCAGGTAACTTCATATTTGGTAGCGATATGTCAAGAGTGGGCATGTTCATCTTAGCGCCCTTACTTACAGAAATATCAGTTTCCATACTGCCCTCTTCAGATTTAATTTTTGGAAGTGAAACATCTAATGTAGGCATATGAATACGGCTATCTTTGGATTTTTGACTTTCCGTGATTTTTTCCTCTGGTAGCTTCAGTTTTGGGAGTAAGACATCAACCTTAGGAATATAAAGTTTGCTGTCTTCATCTCTGCATTCAACTTCAGCAACTATTTCTTGTGATTTTCGTTGTGGAAGTGAAATATCCATTTTTGGCAAGTATAATTTTCCACCTTTGACTTCATGACTTTCATCAGCTTCTTTTGATTTCATGGTCGGCAGTAAAATCTCAAATCTAGGCATTTTCAGTTTGCCATCTTTGTCGTCATGTCCTTCAACATGTGCCTCTGCTGCCGGTGGCTTCAGTTTTGGGAGAGAAATATCAATTTGGGGCATGTAACCTTTTTCATGTCTTATATCTGATACTTCTTTGTGTGCTTTAAGTTTTGGAAGTGAGACATCAAATGTTGGAATTTTAAATTTCCCAGATAAGCCTTTGTGTCCTTCAACATCACTTTCTGTATCTTTTGATATTTGTTTTGGAATCGTTATATCTATTTTTGGCAGTTGCAATTTGACTCCTGTCATTTCAGGACACTCGATGTCCACTTCTTTTTTGGGTGCTTTCATTTTGGATAATGTAGGCAAGCGGAATTTACCACCTTCCCGTACATTTTTATTTCCATCTTCGCTCTTTATTCCTGGAGGTGAGATATCAACTTGGGGTATAGATATTCTGCCACCTTCTGTACGCTCCAGCTTTGAGTCAGATTCAGATGTCTTCAGTTTTGGAAGTGAAATATCCACAACCGGAATATTTATCTTCCCACCTTTGTCACTAACATCTGACTCGGCGCTTTTAATTTTTGGTAATGAAATTTCAAATGTTGGCAAAGAAATCTTTGAAGCTTTGGTTTCCTCAGGACTTTTAAAACTAGGCATGAATTTTGGCACTGAAATGTCCAACTGAGGCATGCTTATCCTTGCATCTTTGACATCTGTGTCATTTTCTTTTGTTATAATATCTAGCAATGGGCATTTGGAATCAGCTTTGGGAGTAGAAGCGCTAATTCTACCCAGTTCTGGCTTTGGTAATGATATTACTGGCATTTTTAGCTCCAGTCCATCTATTCTGTCTTGGCTTCCTTTAATTAATCCCCCTTTTGCTTCAATATCAGCTGTACCCTTTGCTTTCAGCAGGTGTAGATCAATGTCAGGATCCTGTACTGAAATGTCGATGACTGGCAGTTTTATTCCAGGTCTTTTAATTGTCTCAACAGACTCTTTCTGAGGAACTGCTAGCTTTGCCTCACATCTTGGTTTGGGCAAAGATATTTCAATGGATGGGAGCCCATCCAGATCTTTGCCCTTTTCTTCCAGATCTGTTTTTGGAGTGATCAAGCCTAATTTTGGAAGAGATACCTCAACATCATCCTTTAAACTTCCAAACTTTGGCAAGAATTTTAAGGGTTCATGTGTCCCCTCTGCTTTGGATGTTTTACTCCGCGTTGGGGTCACATCTTTACCCACAAGCAACTGCAAATCGAGCTTTGGTGCTGTAATATTGATGGATGGCATCTGCATTTTCTCCTTCCCCTCTGGAACTTTTTCTTCTTTTTTCTTGTCTAAGGAATAACGAGGAAGTTCAATTTCTGGCAGTTGGAGCTTTGCTTTCTTCGTCTTACCATCTTCAATGCCAAGTTCATCTTCAGCAGTGGGACCAGAACCAAAACCAATTTTGCCAATTTCAATCTTAATGCCCTCACCTATCGAGTGTCCTTTTTGTGACTTGATGTCTTCTTTACTTACTTTGGGACTTATTTGACCCTTTTTAGGTAAGGTGTCTTCTGCTTTCACTGAGGGCAATCCCATGGACAGTTCAACTTCAGGAGGTTTAAACTTCAATCCATCTTTTTCTTTTACATGAGTTTTTATTGCATCGGCATCACTTTGACTTGATATCGCACCAAAATCGAATTCTACTGACGGTGGTCTGAATTTGATTTCTGGTGACTTCACTTCCATCTTTTCTTCTAGTTTTCTATCCTTAGCTTTAGTGAACATTATCCCAAAGCCTGGAGCCTTCTGTTTAACTTTGACTTTTTCTTTAGTCTTATCAGTGTCCTTGATGCCACCTTCTATGTTGGCTTCTTGGATATTAGCTTGCTTCACCTTCATTTTAGGAAACCTTATTTTCCTTTTCTTCTTCTCTGCTGTGAGTGGTCCACCCTGAGGGCCATATCCTGTGAATTTCATCTCTCCTTCCATAGGCTCCATCCCGATCTTTGGCAGCTTGTGTAACTTTGGGAAGACAAACTCTACATCCATGGGGCTGAACTCCAGCTTGGCTGGAGACGTTTCCTTTTCAATTTCTCTTCTAGTTTTTATTTGCTTGTTCTCTTTTAGTCTTTTCAAACCAAACCTCCCAGCTCTCAATTTTCTAGCTTTGAAAGGTCTTTTGCTTCTAAAACTCTGCAAAAGGAATTTGAAACATGATTTAATTTTTTACTGAATTGAAAAGCACATCAGTTGTATTTTTTATGTACTGGTAAAACTAGAGATATATTGTAATAATTGTATTCTAGTATACATTTTGAAACAGTTACATCTAAGTAAATAGTATACCAAGATCTCATATAGCTACAAACTTGTCACAATCAATTATATTTCTATAAATAACAGCTATAAAAACAAAACATAATGAAAGTAATACAGTGAAATAGAACTAGAAATTTTATTCTTGCTCGTCATCAGTTTGTTTGATTTCACTATCTGCAAATTCATCGAGACAATGGTACAATTATTTGAGTCAATATTAATCCACGTAAGAAGGATTTTTTTTAGTTAGAGGAATGTATTAGATTATATTAAAAGCTATAGTACCAGACACTGAAGCACCATGTTGCATTTTTTTAATATACTACATGAGAGCAAGCGGCCAGTGCATTGCAGGAAGGGGGATGATCTGGACTGTTTGTGTTGGTTTAATTTGCTTGTTCCTCATTTAGAATGTTAATGATGTTAGATGTTAGATATTCTTTGTTATTTCCTGGCCCCTGATACACGCTCGTGACACTTCTCACCAAATTTACTGCCAGCACTTTACATTGACTACATCTTCAAAATGCCTTTATAATGCATTTGCAGAATATCCTTTACATCCTAATGTAAGTGCAGATAATTGTGCCATTCCTTGATTTACCATTTTCGGCATTTTGGCTTTTGGGCCTTTGAGCTCGAAGCTGGCAGCACGTGGGAGCGTACTGACGTCCATGCCTGGTATTGTCCTCTTCAACAAAAAGGAGACCTTGTAGGGTTCAGCACACTGAAGAATCTTCAGGGCATCTTCATACTTCACGTTATCAAAGTATACTTTGGCACTAAGCAACTGATCTCCTGTTTTCAGATAAACAAGCGAAAGAAGTTCCAAACTTATTTTCAGTAAAATTAAGCAATTATTTTTTAAAAAACACACGTATTTCTATTTTCTTTCATCCGATTATGTAAGTTACACCAAAGTAAACAACTGAAGGACTGAATTCCACACAGACCACTTTTTAAAGCATCCACTATTGCTTCATGTATGAGATATACTTTGGCATGACATGCCTATTGTATGGCAAAATTAATTTGCTTGATTTATTTGACACAACTTTCAGAATCTGGACTTAACACATGCTTGTTGCATGATTTAAATTTCAATGGAAGATGTCATACAGAGGTAGTTAGGAATCCCTTTCACAGTCAACAGTTTTATTATCAAATATTTTTCAATTTTATACCTTTCTGAAGACTGAGGTGTTTTGCTGCCGGTGAGTCCTTTAATACTTCTTTGACAAAAATTCCCTTTTTCCCTCCACCTGTCACACTATAGCCACTTGCCCCAGCTTCTGCCTCAGTCTCCACAACAACTTCCACCATTTCTGAGGCAGGAGCTTTCTCCTGGCAGGGCAAGGCAAAGCAAGTTTATTAGAATGATGATAGGCAATGTGTTTCTGTATTGAAATGTTTGTCATTAAGTCCATTCATTTAGCAGACTCCTTTGTTTAAAGTGAGGTACAAGTAAGGAAAGCTTGGGTTAAGTGAGTATGGTCAGTCAGTGTTTTTGGAATAGCAGGAGTTAAAGGCCTTCTTCAGAGGCCCAATGGTGAAACGATTATTCTCCCCGGTTACATATAATACGGCTGTTCTCCACGCCCACCTCGGCCTCACTGATTGGCCCTGAGGGATTCATGTCTCCTTGGAATGATTGAGTTCCTCTCAGATGGCTTTGCTTCCGGCTCAGCACCTCCTTCAGCTCTTCATGCAGTTTTTTCTTCTGCGTCTATCATATGAAAATGAAGTCAACAGACTCTCCAGTGTCTCCTTGATTTATACTAGTTTACATCAAGCAAATCAAAATGTGTGACTATTCCTATGCTCATGTTACAAATAATTATTGTGAAATTCTTAGCTTACGGCCTATGCGTAAACAAAGTTTGGATACCAGTTTTAGCATCTGTTTTTAAATGATTAAATGTAGTTTTATTTCAAGAAACACACGGTAGGGGCACCCTGGATGGAATTCCATTCCATCACAGTTCACAGGCTTGCACACACACTCTCACACTGTGAGCAATTTAGAGACAATTCAGATGTAAGGTCACTTAGCAACTTATATAGATAACATCTACAGCCATTGTATTGTATGGTAGATTTGAAATGTTTGTTCTTTTGGGGTTTTATATAGTTTGTTTGGAGGTATGTTGACCATTTTCTTGAATCATTTGTACAGTGATTATTAATGGTGATCAAATCTCACCACTCTTTCAGGACTTTCCTCTTCTAATGTGGTTTTGAGGTTAGGAGAATGGTGTTGGGTAGGTGAAGACCTGCTGATGGGAGTGGATGGTCTACCTGTCAAGAACACAACCCAAACACCCAGTATGAAACAAAGACAGACACAAAATAACAGAAGTTTGACAAAATAACAGAATAACCAAATTATATATTCATAAGATGGATCTAAAAATCCATTTGATTTCATAACAGCTTTGAGAACGTCTTGGTATGCTATTATACAAGTCCTGAACTGTGTGGCATCCAAGAAGAAAAGCCTCCAGTTAATTGAGAGGCGAAGGGGTTGGAAACCTGCTTTGTGCACTGAGCTTCAGTGCTTCCCATAATGGTGTAATGACTTAAGTATATCATCATGGAATATCAGAACACTATGAGGGTAAGTCCTCAAAATCTGCTCTCATACTTCTTGGCTGGTATGTGACCATGCAGCACAATTATGAGATATGACTTCCACAAGGTAGCAGGCCATACCATGTTTAATAGTCAACAGGTATCCTTTACTCTTCAAACATAAACTCATCTGAATGTAGGAAAAAGTGTAAAAGATGATCTATCAGGGCATATTCGAATTTCAACAGTCCTTGGGTCCAGACTTTGTGTTTTTCGTACCCATCTATGTGTTTTGTTGCATTTATCCTGGATGAATATACTATCACAGTGACAGCCTTACCATAAATTGCAGCTTTGGGAAGGTCATGGAGTTCAGTTTTTTCTTGAAAGTGGGCAGTAAAGGTACTGGTTCAGTATTGTGATGTTGTTTCAGACTTTATTTTTGTGGTGTTTGTGATGTGGTGTTCAGTTCCCTGTCACTGAACTTTCTTCTTTGCAGTGTGTCCGTGTTAGACATAGGCTCTTGTGATATTGGAGACTATTCCTCTTGAGATGGTTGGGTGGAGTACTACATTAATTGTCCCACTGAGATATTCAGTTATACACCACAAGCTCAATCTTACATATATATAACAATAAGCCCTTGACCCAGCAAACAGTTTAAATGCATATTATAGTTTGGATCTTTGAGTTTCCCATTATTGAACTTATGAACACTCTAATCTAATGAACAAATCTGTTTGATCAGGCACAGGTTTTAGTAAATGTTTACCAGCTACTGCAATAAGGAAAACCTTTGCTACTTTATATCTCCAAAACACATTAAACACATTTTTTTTCTCTAAAACTTTTAATAAGGCAATAAAGAAAGCTTTCAGGTGAACTGCATTTAAAGTTGGAATACTTTTTGTTCATGGGATGCTTTCCCACACTCTTGACTGGCAGATATAAGGTTTCCATCGGGCAGAGGGTAACCTTACAGTGCTGCATATCAGTATTACTTTCCAAGTTGGTTAGCCTATAAATAAGATCATAACAACCTCACAAGCTTAAGTAAATATACATTCCAGGGATGCACTAATCATTCTGTTACACAGGTTAAGATTTATTATGGTTAGCTTATTATGGGACTGTGATGCCAAGATGGTAGTTACATTATTTCTTTGAAATATTTTAATTTTTAATTTGCTTGCACTTTTGCACATTTTGCACTAAAATGGAAGTTGAGTACCTATTTATGAAACAAAGAATCAGTCTACATTTTAGACAGAAATTTATAACTTGCTTTGTGTGCTGGTTTTTTTTCCCCCGATGAGAGAAAAAAAGAATGGAAAATGCCTCCCTACGCATTTGTACATAATAAGTCCATGAGTCACACTATAAAGGTCAGCGCTGGATGTGTTCAATCCAGAGTCTGTCAAGACAATGAGTGGGAAAACCTTTTCTTACATTGCTGACATTCCCAGTAAAGGTCTAGAATTTCGATGTATCGTGGGCTGATCATTTTCTGTACGGCCCTCATGTTACTTCCGATGTTCTCAGCTGACATTCATACCACCTGCCATCTCACACGCAGTCAGTAGTTCTTGAGTTTGTAAGGCTGTTTATAAATGCATATAGCATGTATGCTAAATGTTATGTTGATGTTATTCACATTTATGATGCTTAGATTACTAATATGAAAATTAGCAGCAGAGGAAAACTGTTTTGAGTTATTAAATCTTCTGTTGTTTCTTTTTTTTCTTGTCAAAATGAATACATACCTATTAATAAATACCTGTTAATTTGGAATCATTCATCCCCACAATAAATATATAGACCTTAAATAAACAGACCTAAATGAAGTTCCTATGCATCGAATCAGCTAAAAAGAATTACAGTTAGTTCATTTGACTTCATTGTCATATAATAAACAAATAAATAAAAACAGCAACCCTGATGAATGAGTTAATACACAACTTACCCCTGAAAACTGAAGATATAAAATGTATTATTCCTGATCTAATGATCCGAATATCTACCTTTCCAGAGCTTTGACAGTTTAATTTTCATGGGCATGCCAGAGGTGACACAGACATTCTGTTCAACTCAATTTGCATGAAGTTCATTGGATATTTTGGTTATAAAACAAACTATAAATAAAGTTTATCTGTATCCCAAGCACAGCTAGGAAAATCACAGTTCATTAAGGGTTTTACAGAAGCTTTTATACCTCCTGT
This sequence comes from Gnathonemus echidnorhynchus, assembly GCA_026776725.1. NCBI lineage: Eukaryota > Metazoa > Chordata > Actinopteri > Osteoglossiformes > Mormyridae > Gnathonemus > Gnathonemus echidnorhynchus. Next base: position 7,040,191 of record JAODJU010000036.1, on the reverse strand, counting down.
TAATTTTTTTCTTTTCTTTTTGGGAGATAAATTGCAAGAAGAACGGACATAAATAATCTATACATTTTCAGTGTAATTAATTGATGAATTACATTTGTTCATCTATCCACCTTCAATATCCACTCATTGAGTACAAAGTAGCAAAATGGTCTGAAATGAAAGACAGCATAATCAAAGAAAGGCAAGAGAACACCATAGACAGAATGGTATTACAGCAGGGTCTCCCAGTTCCGTTCCTGGACCAGTCTGCAACACAAGATGCTGAAATCTCTGCTCAAACACGCCTGCTAGACACTTGGCCGATGAGCTGAATAAGGTGTGTTTGAGCAGCGAAAGCTGCAAACTGTGTTGCGGATCGTCCCTCCAGGAGCGGAATTTGGGAACCTTGTACTACAGCACTACTGGACATTACAGGGTATGCTGACACAGTGGATGTTTGGATTATGGGGGGGGGAACACAGAGAGAACATACACATGGTGAGGATGGGATTGGAACCATCAACCAAGGTGTGAGGAACAAGTTCTACTAACAGAGCCACCTAAGATTAAGTTACGTAAAGCAAATATTATTATAGCGGTGGCACAGAGTGAGCTTGCAAATACAAAAGTTAATTAAACTTCAATAAAGCTGCTTAGATCTGAGCGATAAGGGTGTAATATAATATTTATTGTAATGCAAGTGTAAATAACCATATCAGATGTTTGTTATATGGATATTGTGATGTAAATTGGTTATATATTTTGGTTATAAAAAAATCTTTTCTGATGCTTGTATTGTTATAAATCCATCAATCCTCCAGTCACTTCTGCTGGAGTGAGTCATGCGGATCAGGGGCCCTGTCACAGGCAGCACTCAGGGCTCAAAGACACTTCGCTGGATGCAGTTAGAAAGCAGGGACAGGAATGTCATGAATCTATATTGAAAAGAAGAAATTCTGGCTAACTTCCTCACGTTCATTTTGCTCGTGACCTTGTGCTGGATGAGCGGTTGGGAAACTGAGGGAGGGGCTTCATGTTTCCGTGATACAGCAAATGAACCCAGTTAGGTTAGGGGCAATAAAACCAAAGCCTAAAGTAAGCCCAGGATGATCATTTCAAATAAAACTGCAAATAAATGTGCAAATCGTGAGCTCTATCCCTATCGCTTATACATCGCTAACCAGGGCTCAGCATCATGGTGAATTTTGATAGAAATTTAGATTTTTTATTCTTACCGTGAGAGTGGTATTTAAAAATGCAGCCTACGTAGCTTTCTTTTTTTTCGATTAAAACATTTTGCCACGGGGACATGTCTGTGTAATAACAGGTAGAGAATCCCTGTTACACGCAACATGCAAATGAATGGATACTTAATTAATTACTGTTACAGGGCTTGTAATTAATCATAACTTTTTAGTATTCTTCTAAAATCTCTTTTAATGTATTGATTTGTTAAATTCATTAACTGTAATTGCTGTAGCACTTCAAATCAAGATTTCTATATTAAAAACAAATGGTTAATAATGGACTAAATAATCTGTTTCCTTTAGACACGTTTAAAGACTAAATAGGGATTTTTTTTATTATTCACCTATATAATTAGATATGATTAGATACAGCTGTCTCATGTATTTATAGAATCATCAAAATGCTAAATTATTTGTGGCAGTATGACACTGTGATCTCTAAGGAGCTTCCTACTCAGTAAGGCCTCCTGTAACATAATGCATGCAGAATAAACATTCTCAAGGGCTCCCATTCCTAATTTAATTTAGAGAAATACAAAGTGATGATATGTAACCTGGCATGGGCATTAATTACCCCCCCAATAACCAAAACTGGCCAATACAATTCCCCTCCAAATGATCACAAATTTGGTGGAGACCGCAACCCCCCCAATGTTCCAGC
>JAODJU010000036.1:6995474-7032755 GCA_026776725.1 Gnathonemus echidnorhynchus | reverse complement strand
ACAGCTTGGATCATTGAGAATGAGAGCTGGAGCCTAAAGAAAGCAACTACATCAGTTATCTACAGCAGACAGTAGGAGGGGGTGGCCAGATAGCACAGTGGTTAGCACTGCTGCCTCATAAACCAAAGGACCAGGGTTCAAGTCCCTCTCCCCCCATAGGGGAGACATCACCCCTACATTTTCCAAAATATACACAACTGGGCTCCCATCCAAACACTGGCCAGACCAAATCTTACTTAACTTCACACAGACTACCAGGTCTAAACTACAGGTACCATGGTTGCTAACAGCCTGGATCATTGCAAATGACAGCTGGAGCCTAAAGAAAGCAACTACATCAGTTACCTACAGCAGACAGTAGGAGGGGGTGGCTAGCACTGCTGTCTCATAAACCAAAGGACCAGGGCTCAAGCCTCCCCTATACCTGCCACCCCCCCCCCATATGTGGAACCTGCACAGTCAGGTCATCCCTGAGACCCTCAACCATAGCCTGAGGAAAACAGATGCCCATATTTTCAAAACATATTGAAACAAACCATTGTGTGAGTACTATTGCCTAAAAAATACTTTAAAGCAAATTTAAAAGTAAGTACTTAGTACTTTCACTTTAGTAAGATTGTTGATGTAGCACTTCTACTTTTACTTGAGTACATATTTTGCAGGATATTTGTACTTTTACTTAAGTACTAAGCTTCAGTACTTCCTCCACCACTGTATATAACACCAAACACACCTTTTAAAGCTCTGCCCACATTTCAATAAGCTGAAGGATGTTTATTTAAAGGCTAGTGCAATCGAATACAAAATGTAATACATCCACAGCAGCTTTAACAACAAATCAAACCTCCAATTTCTAAATAAACAATTATATTTAAAGGTCACTGGCGGTAAGGTTACCAAAAACATAATCATCACCTAGACTTCAAACAAAACCACAAACTAGATAACCATTAAGATACAAACAACAAATGGTTAAACTGTTAAATAAAGATGACACTATCTTGTTTAATTTCCACCAGCATCTAAAAAGTAGCATTTTTCCTTAATTCATAAGATGTTCCTTATGTTTCTTTAATGGTGTTTGATGCTCCCGCTAATGTATTGCACATGCTCAGTTAGGACCACCAGCCATTTTATACTACCAAGGGAACCCAGTCTTATCAAAATAAAAGTCCCAATGACAATAATGCTTTTAAGTGATAGAAACCTCGTAAAATTCAGATTCATTCATTTGCCAATCACAGTGATGGTTATTTACACATGAGTATAGTGGTGTATATAATGTGAAACATATAGATATGAAGACATAAGTGTGTTTGTTAATATAATATATCTACAAGTGAAAGTAAAATTATATATTATAGGAAGGACTGTGTTATGTATTTGGAAATCATAACAAAAAACAACAAATATCAAAGGGAATGTGATTGTTGTTTCATGACAAGATTAATTCCGCACGTGGAAGGTGATACAAACTCCATTGGCATGGAGCCAGTGCAGGTACTAATTAACTTTAATAGTTCTTTTACTGATATGATGCGAAATAAGGAAGTGCTAGACATATTTTCCACACTTTGGCCCCCTCAGCGCAGCCTGAACACTTGGGGTAAGGTGTACAAATTCATGAAATTTACCATGTTTCGTAATATTCGTCTCATAAACTGTGAAAACACACAAGGTTTTCATGTTTTTTTTTTCTGTTTTAGGACATTTTTCAGAGAGGGGTTAGACAACATGGAATAATTGCTCATGCCATGTGGATGGATGGATGGATGGATGGATGGTATTTTTTATTTAAATCCTAGATTTTGTAGGAATGCATCTCAGTAAAACATCAGGATTATTTTGAAGATATCGTGGGGATTGGAGAACTATTATTTAATAATAAATATTTATTCACACATAAAGTGTTAATTTCATACGTTCTGGATACTTCCTTTCTAGCCATGTTCTCCCAGGCACAATTTGACACCACTCACCTAGGTGGCGCAAGAACATTTCACAACAATTTTGTAGCACCATTTTCTGTTGCTGATGTTTTAAGACGGCCACACCTGCGCAAGCGCAGACCTATTTGCGTGCGGTCACGTGGAGACAAACGTACCGTATGGTTCAGCGAGACGCCCTTATTTTTAAAGGGACAGGCCACCTCTTATTATCAATGATTTCCTGTCTTTGTATGACGTTGAAATATAAGGAAGAATAATTTTCTTTCCTCTAAAATATTATTAGTACTATGGATTATACCAGTGATTCAGCTGGATTCCGACATCGTAAGTTACGTACGTCTGACCGATTTCATTACTTTAATATCGAGTCAAGCAGTAAGTGATTTATAAAACATGGAGACCTCACTGTGTGTGCTTTAAAAATTCTGGGTCATATGAGCAGAATAATGAATGATTGTATTTTACTTGGAGGGCAGTTTTTACTTTCTCGTTTTGTGTTTTTATTCACGTTTCTTTTTGCGTTCAGTTCTATGTCGTGGTCCGTTATGGTACCTTTAGCTAGTCTTCAAGTGTCACGCCTCGATATCTGTCAGTTTTAAGTATTATTAAATGTTTTCCTCTGTTTCAGTCTGTTTAGTTCTATTTCTGGATTGTTTAAATTATCTGCTGGATTGTACATGATTAACTATATCGCAGTTCATTGTCCAAACGTGGTGAGCTATTGTGCTTCTAAAAATATAAATTGATGTCAGGTAAATTAAAACGATAAATATGTTTTATAGATGAGACATATTTTGGTGTCGGGATGAAAGTGAACTTTCCTCGTTTGAATTTATTGACAACTACAATTTCCCCTATATAATCAATGCCGTAACCATAAACATACACAGCAGTGTCATTTCTATTTGCAACAACGTTCCTGAATTTCTACCTTTTTTGCAGAGTCAAAAGGGAGAATGAAGAATACAGCCCCCGACATGTCAGATCCTAACCAGCTTTTTGATGACACTAGTTCTGGACCTGCTAGGCACAGAACCCAGGATATGTCAAGGATAGGTTACCCTGCCCAGGGCTTGCTTTCTGAACCCGTGTCCAATTTTGCCATGGCCTATGGAAGCAGCCTGGCCGATCAAGGGAAGGAGATGGTCGACAAAAATGTAAGTGGAAATTTGTCCCCATTAGATCCAATTGCTTGTCACAAATCTGCTTCCAGAATATCTATTAAAATGTTCTATGTATGCTATGTGAAAATGGAGTGATTTAGACATTCTATGTATGCAGTTTTAGGGACGTTACAAAAGTAATCCATTAAAGACTGGTGGAAAGTTCAGGTCCAGGAAGTGCAAATCCAGACCAAGGTTTTATTTCAACCAACCAGTTGAGTATAAAGAATCACAGTCACAGAGTACTCAGCTGGTTGGTTGAAGCAAAAACTTTGGTCTGGATTTGTGCTTTCTGGACCTGACGTTTCCACCTCTGTCTTTAATGGATTTCTTTTGTGAGTAACTTCCCCAGCGCTGTGTGTATAGCATTCCACTTCATAATATCAGAACGTTTGTCCTACGCTAAAATATATGCATGGGAAATCATGCATTTTTAATCACATTTTCTTACCAATATGTTGTCAGACTACATGTTTCACACCTTTTGTTCCTCTCTCACATAAGTTCTCCACACTTGATGACCTTAAACATGGACTGACTGGTTGTTTCTCATATGATACCATAAGGATTGTTAGGTATAAGCATAGAGAGAGTTTTTTGGAAAAACACTGGCATGAGTCCTTGGCTTTATAAGTTGGGCTGAGACACTAAAACAAACCTGTACACCTTTCACTCATCTAAGAGTGCTAATCTTTTCCTTTTGTATCATACTTTATATTGTTTTTTCAGATCACTAGCTCATGCAGGTCACGTCAGTGACAGAACTAGCTGGAAGCAAAAACTACATAACTTTTAAAACTCTTACTTTCCAGTGTACCGAATAGTCTTATATGTTATGCGTTTAGTACGATCATGTTGGCATCAACATAAATTGCCTTACAGAAAGACAGTAGGTATAATATTATTGGAGCCATTACACGTTTCTGCGTAAATCATGACAATGGTAACTGTTTTTATATGTTTAAAGGGAAAACACTTACAATCCAGTTATAGGGTTCAAGCCTAATGTAACAGTAGGGCATGGACTCAAAAGCAGAACTGAAAGGTAGGGGTATCAGTGTTGTAGCATTTCCTGCCTCAGAAGGCAACCTTCCTTTTATCAGGACACTTAAAGCAGTCAAAAGTATCGAAATAGGTTTGCAGATAGGAGACTGCACCCAGGAAGGATTTTTGAAAGAAAAAAAAGCAGTTGGAAGCAGCTTAATGTTTTAGGGATGTATGAGGTATTTTAAGGATGAGTCCTGTAAATTCTGTGAAGGGGTCATTATGAACTTTGATATTGCGTTGTTCTAGTGGAAAAGTAAATAAAGACATTGAAATAGGAGAACAGGAGTCATTCTACTGCGATGGAATGAGCTCCAGACTTACAGGCCACATTAAAAACACATTATAGCAAATCCCTCTTTTGTATGAGGCTTCCTTTTTTAAGCTGTTTATAACTTGTCACCTATTTAATGGTTCAGCTGTTTTGGATGACCTTCAGATTTAATGTGATCTTGACTATAATTACTATACACAGTTTTTGAATTGCCTTATGAATCTTTAAGCATTAAGTTTTTTTTTTCTTTTTCCCCTGAACGGTGCACATGTATTTGCCTATCATAGCTACATTCTTTTTACAACATTTTTTTTTTCCTATGTGTCTGGAAGGCTTTATGTACTATACATTTTAAAGCTCATTTGAGCATTCAGTTCAAAACTGATTCACCATTAGTCCCTTTAAAAAAAAAGCAAAGTACAATATTCCTGTGCTATTAATTTTTGCTCGCATGTTGTTTTTGGCATTATTGCATGTACGGAATGCCATGTTGCATTTTAATAGTGTATTGTCTCTTCTCCCATAGTTGGCTCGTTTTATTCCCATTTCCAAGCTGAAATACTACTTTGCTGTGGACACAATCTATGTGGCAAAGAAGCTGGGACTTCTTGTTTTTCCTTACATGCACCAGGTACTGTCTAGAACTAATTGCTACAACTTGTATATGAAAAAAATGATCTATAGTGTATTCTGTGCAAGAGTAAGGAATGAGGCTTAATGATGATCAGTTTATAGGCAATGACGTATATGTACTGTTAGGAAGTCTTTGAAGAGGTTTTGTGGGAATGGAATCTAGTGCAAATTGTCCTTTCAGCAGAGCTTTTGATCACTTTTAATGTTGAAATTGGACAGTTATTAACTGTCTTTTTTGGCATCATTATTGAAGGTTCTAACTGACTTTTTTGGCATCGTTATTGAAGGTTCTAAGTGTCTATATCCTGAATATCAAGAATTATTTGCACATTTTCTCACATGTAGGTACATGTGGCAGACATAAATTTGGCATGAATATTTGAGCTTCTGGAGTTGGCTAAATTAATTTACAAAAAAAAGAAACTCCATTATGAAAACATGGGAACATTCAAATCAAATTTTAATATTAATAAAATGCACAAATGACAAGAAATATATACAAAATGTTCAACCCATTGCACGTCCCACAAAGCAAAACAGATTCAAAGGACATTTCCGCAACATTTAGAGTGGAAAAATGAGGAATTGCTGCAGCTGAGCCTTTGGGAAAGAGGACACCCAGGTACCACCCAGAACCATAAAAAAATGTGACTTCCAGACTGGGATGGGTGACACTGTAGTCTGGGTACATCACAAATCAAGGTCAGTGCCTAAAAGAAAGGCAGCTTGGGGAGAGTTTTGGAAAGCAGTGACCCTCACAGGAGACGTAAGAAAACTGAAATTTACCTTTTTGCCCTTGACACAAAACACCATCTTTGGTGCAAGTATAACACTGCACATAAGTGTGGTCATGTGAGGAATGTGTCACGTATGAGGGGGAGATACGTTTCTTATAGCTACTGTACGATATACAGTGAAATCTTTTTGGTGAGATGTTCCAAATAAATATGGCATTGAGGGACTTCCATAGTTAATTTGTAGTTATTTAATTATGTTCATTTAGTTCATTCATTTATAGCTTTCATATTTCTTATTTTTATATTTCTTTCTGTCCTTGCTACTCGCTCATCATGTTCTTTGCCTCTCATACAACTTATTCTCACCAAGGCTGTCTGACCCCCTGGCTCCAGGAGTCTGTACGAAGACCATAGATAAAGGGCCTGCTTCCCTCAGTGGGGGCAGAGACAGACACAGACAGACACTGAACCGGCCGTGTGAAACATCTTTCTGTAACATCTTCATTCTGTCTTAATAAACTGCTTAAGCTAAAGGAACCTGCCTCATCATTCAACTAAAAGAACCTGAGGTTTCACTGAAGACATCTATCAGCATTATTCTTCATTTGGCAGCTAAACTTCCAAACATCCAAACACATCACATAGTATACCTGCTAGTTTCGTGGTAATTAAAATAATTCTTTGTTTAGTTTAAAATGCTCATTTGCATCATTTAGTTCTTAAATACTGGTATGCAGCTGTCTCTCATGGTGTCATGTGAAATTCATGCATGTAGGAATGGTATTTAGGATTTCAGATTGATTGACTTTTCATTTAGGTTATTTATGAAAATGATAAAAATCTTTATTATTTTACTCCTGTGATGTTTTTTTGGAATTGCTCAATGTCGAGCGATCTGGCATTGTAACTCTTAAGCCAAATTGTGCCCTGTTCATTTCCCCGCATGGCTGCTGACGTTCCCAGGTGCTTATAAATAACATTTGTCTGAATGTTAAATTTAGACTAGATATCTGTTTGTTGCCAACAGAATTGGGAGGTCAGTTACCAGCAAGATACTCCTGTAGCTCCCAGATTTGACATCAATGCTCCAGATTTGTACATCCCAGGTGAGAATCATAACAACATAAATATTAACGGACCTTAACACTGCTTTTTTTGGGGGTTATTTTGTCCTTGAATTAATGCCTGTTTCCATTCCTTTGACAGCAATGGCTTTTATTACATACATTCTTGTGGCTGGTTTAGCATTTGGAACCCAAGACAGGTAGGTAGCCTACGCCTTGGGTAAGAATAATATTGCATTATTTTTTATACTGTATTTACATTACATTATTTGTATTTACATTACATATTATTAGAACATGCCCAAGAACAATAAACTATATAGAGACCACACACACGCACACGCACACGCACAGAATTTATAGATATTGCAGCAATTGAATAGAATATGAATTGAGGATGATTGACTGAGTGCATTGAAGTTTATATCAGATATTCAAGATTCAGTGCATGCAAAAAGAAAGAAAAATGGTTTGCAAGATGGAAGGAGTAGGGAAGGCTTAGCAAGGGGAGCTGGGTGCTTGGCACTGAGACGATCCATCTGGATAAATAAATACAGATGGATGGCACTAAATAATGGGTTTCTTCCATTAAAGTGTGAGAGTGGTGCAAATTCATAATATACCTTGAATTTTTTGGTAGTTTTGGTAATGTGGTGACATGAGACGTTAGGCTGCTCTTGGGGTGACACTGTTCAGGTGCTCTTCTGGTTCTTAGAGACCATTCCCAGAAGTTTCTAGAACAAATGGTGACCTGGGAGGGGTCTTTGATGATTTTGTTGCGCATCTCCGTCTCCTGTAATTGTGTCTATGTTCAGCGGAGGGCAGACTGTAGGCAATAACCTTCTTAGCACAACAGACAATATGCTGCGTATTGCAGTGGAGAATCGGAGGATGGTCTTTATGGCGATTTTATAGAACTGTACCAGGATGGATTAGGTAACCTTGAATTTCCTCAGCTGCGTTAAGAAGTACAAGCCACTGTTGTTGCTTTCTTAAGGAGAGCAGTCATATGCTTTTGCCATTCCAGGGAGCTGGTGATGGTGATTCATAGGAACTTTCCAGAATCCACCCTGCTCTCAGTTGCATTGTTGATTGTCGGAGGGCCAATCAGGCTGGGCATTACTTGAAGTCATTCATCATTTCCAGTGTTTTCACAGAGTTGCACTTGTGGTTCTTTGATTATCATGATACCAGTCTGATAACCTCCATTGTGTATGGTGGCGATCAAAAGCTAGAAATCTGTTTATGGCAGAATTCTTGGAATTTTCTGAATTTCTGCATACATTCGTGATCAGATCTTTGTGAATAAGTGAATAAGACATACACTGTTATACATTTCCATTCATTTATTGGTCAAATGGATCCAACAGATTTCTTTGTTGGGAAAAGTATGTGATCCTATGTTTTCAATAACTGGTGTGACACACTTCAGATGAACATATGATTATTTGACAAAGTGTCCTCATTTCCAGTGTTTCCATTGTTCTGATGTCACCGGTATCTTATAACATTATTGTGCACAGTTGTAAATTGCCAGCAAGTAAAACAGCACAGGCACGCCTGCACAGTACATCTAGAATACTAAGCTAGAATGAAGTTTATGGAAACATCACAAATGGTGTACAAATGCAAATTTGTCATACTCAGGAGTTGTATTTACTACTTAAAAGATGTAAGGATTTTAGGAAAACTAAGCTCTCACCCTTCAGGCGATTAGATTAAATTTGATTCAACTTTATTGCCATTGTACATGTACAATGCAATGCAGTTTAGCATCTTATCAGAAAATGCAAATAGTAGAGTAAGCAGCAATAGACAGTGGGTGCAAATAGTCCATTAAAGTGCAGTAGACAGTAGGGTGTATTAAGGCAGCATACAAATGGGAATGAACATATATGGAATTTGAATTTGGAGGTAGTATTTACAGTTAAACACTCTCTTCCTGTGCAGGTTTTCCCCAGAGATCTTGGGCATGCAGGCCAGTTCGGCTCTGGTTTGGCTGGTCATTGAGGTTCTGGCCATGTTGCTCAGTCTTTATCTGCTCACAGTTAACACAGACCTCACTACAATCGATCTTATCGCCTTTTCTGGTTACAAATATGTGGGGTAAGATTCTTATTGGGAATTCAGATGTTCACAGTGTATATTTTAAAATAAAATATCTTGGAGTCTTTTCACCATTATCAGGGCAAAGAAGCAACTAACTTAATATGCTGTTTCCACAGAATGATTGTCGGAGTGCTGGCAGGATTATTATTTGGCAGAATCGGTTATTACTTAATGCTGCTTTGGTGCTGCGTGTCCATATTTGTGTTCATGGTAAGTTGGAATTTAGGCCTACCTTATACACACACTGTAGGCCTACCTTATACACACACTGTAGGCCTACCTTATACACACACTGTAGGCCTACCTTATACACACACTGTCTTAATTATATAAGGCACATCCTACGTGGGTTTGACTTGCAGTCTGATGAAACAAAGGTAAAACTTAATGTTAACTTTCTGTTAATTGAAAAAGTATGTTTAGAACAAAGCCACAGCCATTATTGTCAGGTATGGGAGTTAAAGTATCATGCGTGGGCTGTTTTCTGTCTACAGTCATTTTATAAAAGTTTGTTTCGTTCAGAGCTATTTCCATATCTTGTGGTTTAGTTCCATTATGGTTTGAGAAGATGAAAGTTAGATTTTTTTTCCCCTTTAACCCAGTGATTCTCACCTTGATCCTTGGGGACCCACAGATGGTCCACGTTTTTACTCCCTCCTGGCTCCCTGCCAGACAATCCACATTTTTGCTCCCTCCTGGCTCCCTGCCAGACAATCCACATTTTTGCTCCCTCCTGGCTCCCTGCCAGACAGTCCACGTTTTTGCTCCGTTTGTGGGTCCCCATGGGCTGGATTGGGAAATGCTGCGTTAGCCAATTGCGGATTTTGTTGGTCGTGAGGAACTGACAGGACTTTGCCTGCAGATTCGTACTCTAAGGCTGAAGATCCTGTCAGAGGCTGCAGCGGAAGGAGTGCTGGTCCGGGGAGCCAAGAACCAGCTACGGATGTACCTGACCATGGCTATTGCAGCAGCACAGCCCATCTTCATGTACTGGCTGACCTTTCATCTCATTAGATAAAAACAAAAAACAAAATGGAACAAATTGAGTCACAGACAGGATACTACCTCTCATAAAACAGGACTCTTCTCTCACCCTTTGGTTTTAGAATCAAGGCTTTCTCATTTAAGCAAAATGAAAATGCATTTTACACGTTAACATTGTTTCTCGGTTACTATTCAGTATTTGTCTTTAATCGACTGTTTAGCACCGTCTGTGTTGTACTTTGTTTAAATTATTTTTTTTTTTACGCATCATCGAGTATCCCAGGTTTGGTTCACGATTCTGCCCAATCTCAGAGGCTACAAGCAGAGGAACAAATGAGGTCACAATGTAATCTGTAAGGCTTGACATAATGAGCTTCCTTTAAATTACATTAAATTTTAAATGACATTTGCACAACTGTAATGTCTGTCTCTTAATAACAGTAGTACATCTGAGTTATTACATTCATGTTGCCCTTTTGTTCAGAATTTATATTGGGACACAGCTGGGTTTAATGTATGCGTGGAAGGGAGACATGCTATCAATCAATATTTTCTGAGTACTAAGGAGGATAAAGGGGTGAGTTGAAATAGCAATGCCCTCCATGAATACTTGAATGACATGTGTTGTTATTTATTGTAATTATTATTATTGTAATTATTATTATAATTATTATTATGGGCCTATTCATTTTAATGAAAAGGCCCATATTACACTTCACCTAGTTATTATTATTATTATTGATAATAAAAATGCCAGACTATGTAAACTTTGATACCGTCAATTCCTGGGGTTTTGCTCATCTGTCTATTAAGGTAAAGTCCCCTTCAAATGACATCACTTCCTTCTTAAAAAAAAGAGGAGAAAATAACTTTAAACCCCCAAAACTCAAAAATCTTTTTTTTTTCCCCCTGCAAATTATAGTCCATCTTTAAGACAATTATTTTTTAATTTTATGTTACCGGCTTATCGAGAGTAGTTAAATGACAGATTTCAAAAGCTTTCTGCCACAGTAGGTTTGAGCAGACTGCTGCTGGACCTCAACTCGGAGTAGTTGCTTCCATTTCATTTGCATTGATATCGGATCACTGGGCAGGCCATTGCATTAAGCTGGATTTATTGTCACGTTCGTGGAACCATTCCCAGAACTCCTTAGCCTTGGGGTCAGAGCATTATCCTGAATTTAAAACTTCTTTTGCAGATTGATACACTGCTGTCATGAAGGTGTACCTCCGACTGGCAATGGTATTTAGATATCCTGTGCTGTTAAAACACATTCCACACCAGGACATGCCTCTGACACCTGGCATAATGACAGCAGTTCTGAGTTCTGTAAATTCCGGTGCAAAAGTTGTGCAGACTTTGATGAGTATCTGGCACCAGTGTTATCCTGGACATCTGTTGAGCTGAACAATTCATGTCCTTTCACGTCTTTCATCAATGAACCATTTTCAGCTGTTCATTTTCAGTAAACATATGTGCAAGAATTTGTAATTAAGCTTTTTTGGAGTGTGACCCAGTTTTCAAGTTAGAATATCAGTGTGCATGTCTCATATTTTGTAAAGATCCACGTTCTGAAAACATTTTATAGACGAACAATGTGAGTGAATTGTTTTATACATGCATGGTTTTAGTTCCTGGTACTATATTGTCCATCATCCTCATGTAAATTTTAATTAACATAATTTGGATGTATGTTCAATTGCTTTAATATCAGGTAAATTTTTGCAGAAAGGTGTGTTTTTCTAGTAAGATATTTTTAAGATTGTACAACATCGTGAGGTTGTTTTAACGTAAGATTGTAGGACAACATCAGTATTCTTTCTGCTTGGTAGTAAGAACACTTTATTGGGCATTTTGTCTTTTTCACCCTTTTTTGACCTTTTGAATTTCACAACAGTGTGATGTTTCAGCTTGATTTCTTTTGCATCACACATAACTAAAGAAATCATAACTAAATAGACAAATTCCATACTGTTTTGTTTTTTTACAGGCACCTAGTGGTAGGCCCAGCAAGGCAGGAAGTGCATTAGTTTTTTCTGGAAAAAGAGGGCATGTCTTTTAGTGACTCTTTAAAGCTATGCTTTAATATTCCAAGTAATTCACTTTGTTGAGCAGCACCCGTCTTTTTGCGATAGCATTTTTTTCCCCATTTTTAAGCTGAAACAAAGACAAATCTGCATGGTGTGAAATTCCATTGATTTCTCTAAACCGCTTATTTAATCCAGGGTTAGTCAGTCCTGAGATTATTTCAGGGAACACGGGGCTGCAGGTAAGTGAAGCTTTCCATGCGCTTGACTGCTTCCTTCCACTCTTCCTACTTCTGCTCTGCACTGACATCACCCCTGCCCAGGTTGGCATCCTGGGGTAGCACCTACTGAGAATGGGCATTGATACAGAACATTGTCAGTGGCCTGGCTTTGCCATGAGGCAATTGCTGGGCCACGGCTTTATCTAGAACAGGTGGTCTTTCCTGATCACGACATACTTACGGTGGTGACAGGATCTTCCTGTTTTTTTTTTCTTTCCCTACAAATGGGGGTGGTCATTAGTCTGGGCCAAGACTGGGAACAATATAAAGGACACAAGAAACACACTAATATGCCTCCTTCTTAGATTACGCCTTAGATTGGCAAAGCTAACAGGCCCTGTTGTACAGAATCCATGAAAACAGTAGCTGTAACTTGCTGTCTGGGCAGTTTAAGAGATGTTGGTCCCCTAAGTATAGAGATGCTGTGGGTGGGCATTCTAGCTTGTGTTAATGAGCCGGGCTGCTCATTTTTTCTTGAAGCAAGGGACAAAGTCAAATAAGTAAAGTTTTAAAAAATGCTTTCGCCTGGTGTTTTTATTTATATTTTCAGCATTTTTTTTTTTGTCTGCTTTGCGTCCATAACCTCAGGGATAGGCTCCGGACCCCCCGTGACCCTGAACAAGATAAGCAGTCACAGAAAATGGATGGATGGATTTTATAAGCTTATTTATAATTTACTCTAAGACATAAAATGACAGACTGTTTAATGTATACCCAGTGTTTTAAATCTATATATTCTGTATTTGTTTTTCATTGATAAGGGGTAACTACACTAATCCTTTTCTATTCTGGTCAGCTTTTATTTCGTAGTGGTGGAGTAGGTGAGAAGTAACTGGAATGGAAGCTGCTTCCAGACTATGCTGATTATGTTGATGTCTGTTGGAGACGTTGCACAATTCAATATAATGAGACATATGAACAGTCTGCTGCAGCAAAACAAGCTCCTTCAGGCCTTGGGTAAGATCCTTTTGAGGCCCCTGGAGTAGTGCCCGAGTAGCAGTGCGCGTGTGTATCATGGTCTTCACTGGCGGTCACTTTGCCAGCGCCGTCCTGTGCGGCTCTGCGCTCATGCTGTCTATAACAGAGGCACTGCAGCGTGACAGGTGGCCGCCTTCCACGGATCCCAGCTTCCCGGCAGCCACCTGTCTAATCAGAGGAGTAATGCAGTTTTCCATTTGCCATGCCATGTCCATGACTGCAGTGTTTTTTCTTAAAGTATATTGTGTCTATATAAAAAAGTCAGTATATACTAGTCAGTTATGCTATTGGTGATTCCACTTAGCTTCCAATTCATCCAATTCCCAGTCATTAAAAAATGCATAATGTAGTGCTAATATAGAACATGGCTCTTAATAAAGTATGAATTTAATTAAAGTATATGTTAATGATCCTAATATTGGTAAATAATTATTTTCTACTGGTTTCAAACATTATTTATGGGAAAAGCTACAAAAACTTTTACTGGGACAGCTTACTCATAGTCTTGCATAAACACATACTAAACATGTATTATTTTGTCCGTACTAATATAAAGATCCCATGTAAAACACTGGCACAGAGGTTGGAAGATACCTTTTTATGAAGGAATACTGTGTATAAATTAGATTCTGTTAATGACCTGGGATTTTTCCCCAAGCAAGCCACGGTGGTCTTTTGGTGTTGGGTTCTGGGTCTCGTGGTCCCATCCAGGTGCTCATCCTCTGGTCTGTTTACTTGAGCGGGATGAGAAAACGTAGGTTACTTGCTGACTGTGAGGAAGTTATTGTTGCTGTTTGCCTGCATAGTGTGGAATGAAAACTGTAGGTGCACAGCAGATTCCTAGCAGGAACACCCCCCCCCCCCCAACACTCACACCAAGCTTCACTATGGGCCTCCAGGTCACTGAGAAGGACTCACATAATTGGATGGGTGTGAGGGGGTTGTGTGGGGGGAGGGGCTGCATGCTGGAGAGACCATCTGCATGGACAGGTCTGGCATGGTGCTGTACCGTGAAATCAAAGTCTTGGAGGGTGAAGAACCAATGGGACAGTTGGGAATTGGTGTCCTTAGCCTTAGACACATAGATCATTTTGTGTGGTTTGTGTGAAGGACTTACCTGGAGATACAGGATGGCTCCAAGGTGGCCTATCATTATTCAGTAGGTGTTTTCTTTATGGGGTGTTCCTCACCTTTGTCCTGTGATTGGATGGCTCCCACCCCAAGTTCTCATGTATTGTTCAAAGTTGGGGGTATGGAGGATCGGTTCATTGGTGAGGGCTTGTTCAGATGAGGTCCCCGCCAAGTGGATTCCAAGGGCCATAAGCCCATACCTGGTTCTTGGTGACAAAGTATGGAAAGGTCAGGAGTGGTTAGCGGTGAGCGCCCCCTGCTGGAAATCCTGTACCCTGCGGAGGTGGACTAGGTTCTCTGCCCAGCTTTTGGTGTGGATGATAACATTGTCAAGGTGGACCAATCTGGAATCTACAACAGGGCTGAAGTATGATGCCCATCAGCCTTTGGGAGACACCAGGCATCCCATGGAGTCCAATAGGGAGTTTGCAATACTGCCAGTGTCCAGTGGGTGTGGTGAAGTTTTTTCTTTCCTTGGCAGCTGGGATAAGGAGTTCCTGCCACTAAATCTTAGTGAGGTCCAGAGTAGAAATAAAGCAGGCCTTACCTAACCCTTCCTCAAGTCATGGGATAGCTGTTGAAATGGGTGATCTCATTAAGCCAGTGGAAGTAATTTCAGAACTGTCCAACTTAGGTACCATCAGAATGGAACATGACTGGGTTTTTGGACTAATTGCTCACAAAAGGCATCTTTACAACTTCTGGGAACACAGCATTGAATAGTCAAGGGATTTGGTAGGACCTTTGGCAAATGACAACAACGGGGACCTTCTCGATATGGTGCTTGATCAGGTGGGTGCAGACCACAATGTAGTTGTCCACAATGTCCTGCAGTTCCACCAGGCTTGCAGGTTGTTCTACATGACACTGGGCCGAGCTGAAGTCCACTCCTGTGTGGACTTCGTCTGGAGGTACGGTGGAGAGTGCTGACAGGTGGTCCCAGCTTGATCCAGTGTCTCAGCACGTTGTTCATAGGACCAACCTTTTCTATCTGGTTTAAGACCCCAGTTGGGAAGCCAGGAACTTGCATGAGGCAATCGAAATTAGGATGGAAATTCACAAGGGCAGAAATTGCAGAGTTAGGCTGGCCAGTGTTAGGTTTGTTGTTGGGCTTATTCAGCCTGATCCATGTTTTCTCTAATGAGGTATGATCTTCTCAATCCTCTGTCATCTCCCAGACATGTTCCACCATCTTACAGTATTGAGAGTGTTGTTCTCAGCACTCCTTTGCCGTATTGAGCAGGCTCCAGCATTCTCTTCCAAAGAGAAGATTAACAGGGCGAACCCTGTGGAGGCTCCGGACGTTTCCTGGATGCAGTAGAGGATGTGGGGTAGCATCATATTCCAGTTCTGACCATCCTTGTCCATGACACTTCTGACCATCTGTTTGAGCATCTGATTGATCAATGAGATGTGGACCTTAAGGAGCCTTAATAAGCTGGAAGATAAATGTCATTGTGGGGTGGTATGGTGGCACATTGGTTAGCACTGTTGCAGATGTTGAGATACCTCTTGATTCTCTCTGTAGGAACATTTAAATGAGCTGTACCAGGCAACCTCTCCATCCCAAGTTGTTTGTTATATCCAAAAACTCCATCTTTTTGGCAAATACCCATTTATTACCTATTTTGTTCTGTTCCTATGCAAAATATAGTGCCTCTTCTGTACCTGCTGCCCATGTCACATGCTCCTGTATGCTGCAAGTTTTTGCGATATTTGAACAAAAAAAAAATATAAAATTGCACCAGCTATCTATAATATACTATTTTACAACAATATGCTAGACCCTGAGCACACCTTAACTTTTAGACAGTGAACGCAGAATTTACAAACAATTTATCAGCGGATTGTATAGGACGTGTTCACAGATGAGTATGCTACTATAGAGAAATTTAACACAATAAATAATAAAATTGTAATTTTGTTGCATATTTACTTAAAATGTAGCGGTGGTAAAAAAAAACAGTAAAATAAACAAATACAAACAGGGTATGTGAAATTATAGTTATAACTTCTTTTTGCATGGCATGTACAAGTAAGGCATACAGAAGGCTAAGTACAGTGCATTCTATGACACATTTTGCAGTGAAATGTTTTGGTGGTAAATCTAGACCAATCACTGTCTATACAAACTGTAAAGAGATAAAACAAACCGGTCTGAAAATACATGGATTTTTCAATTAAACAAATGTGAAACAAATATTAATTTAATACATATTAAATAAATTGTCATTAGCTATTACATAATTTTTTAAATTTAAAAAAATATTTTTAAAAACTTTAAGTGCATACAAAAGATAAATTGAAATTTGTGAAGTCTTGATTGTGTTAGTATTATCATTAATACCTTTAAATGCCCTTAAAATGTCACATGCTATTGTTCTAATTCTTTTCCTTATCCAACAAAAAGAATCAAAATTCCATGTTTTCATTAAAATGTATGATTGAATTATTAGAAATATTATTAGTAGACTTTAAGTAGAAATAACATTAAAATCAGACATGTCTTAAGTAACTCAACAATTTTCCCATCTGCTAACACTAGTTCTGAAAATCAATCATCAGAAAGATTATTTTTCAAAATCTTATGAATCCAGTGCAAAATTATCAAGGTGGCCAAACATTTCTCAAAGTTAATTACTTTCATCTGGCCAATGTATACATGCTATCTAATAAACAGCTTCCAATAGTCTATTTACACAGTTGTGGAAGAAATACATATAATTTGGGGGGAAAAAAAACGATCTATTTGGATCATGATTAATTCACGCGTTTATATTTGAAAATAATCTGTGAATTATGTGGAAAAATGTTTCTTGTGTATACATACACACACACAGGATGTTGTCATATCTCAGGATGCTTCTTTAACTCAGAACTGATACCCTCCAGTTTTTTGCATTGTCAGATTCTCTTTGACAATCTGCAGATTGAAAGATGAGAGTGCTCTGGCAACAAGAAATTAGAACCGGCCAAGTCTCATGGGCGAGATCTGGAAGGAACACACAGGTTTGGCTCATGGTACATGATATATCCTCGCTCACATATGCAACGGTAGGAGCCATCAGTGTTGACGCACTGCCCGTTCACACACAATGTGGCAGGGTCATCCGTCTCCTCACATTCGTTTATGTCTGGTGGGTAGAGAAGTGTAAAGAAAAAAAAGATATATTAATCTGTACATTAATACATTTTATTAGTTATGGCCAAATGAAGCATCATGAAACATTTTCAGAATTATTGACCCCACTAGATGGCGTTCTCAGTTTGCTTTGGGGCATGAATTGAGCCCTTTTTTGAATAGAGAGCACCATCTAGTGGTGTCAGAAAATACAGCAATTGGTTCATGAAGCTTCATTCGGCCATCACTAATTTTTATATTAATGGGTACTTGGTATCCCCATGACCCTAATTATAAGCAGTTACAGAAAATGGATGGATGGATGCATGCATGCTTGGCTTCTGTGATACAAATTAGTGCTATATATTTAAATAAATAAAGAGAAACTACTTGATTTATTACAATGGTGTCCCATTGATGTAAGCTTTTCAGTAATGGCACTAAAAAAGAAAAGCATACTGTACTTTTTAGTAATTTTGGTAATAGCCTCCCTCCAAGTTTTACAAAAAATATCCACTTGGAAAGGCTAGACTAAGCTACTCAGTGACAAAGTCACAAAAAATGGTATCTGCAGAAAGGAACTGCATGCAATCTGTAACAGATTCTACCTATGCAGGACATTGAAGCAATGTCCAAATAGTAGCCGTCATAGCAGTCACAGGTGTATCCCTCGGAGATGCGGATGCAGCGGCCGTTCTCGCAGCCATTCACGATTCCACACTCCTCAGTGCTGAAACTCTGATAAGATTCATACCGTCCTTAGGAAGGAATGGGCAGCACTGTTAGAGTCAGATAACAAAAGTACCTCTTATCCCTTTTATTACTACTGTGTACAACATTCTAGTTAAGGTAATTCAGTCAATAATTTAGTCAATAATGTCTAATTTCTGGTTATATCACAAAAAAATAAATAATTAACATCAATAATAGGCATATAATTTCTCAAAATAGACAATTTTTAAATTGTTAAATTTATCAAGGATAGTAAAGAAGTCTCTTACTCTCAGAAAGTGCCCTGCCAGAAGGCTGGCTTGGATAGCTTGGATAGGAGCGTGCTTCCTGAGGCAGAAAACGCATCCATGACTCAACAGGACGAGTCTCATCCACATTCCCATCCTCGTCCTCAAGGTCACGGTAGCCGGCACTTTGACGATGCGGAGGAAGGCTCCTCGCGCCCCCTCGGCCTCGGGGACGTGGCCGGGCTTCGTAGACAGGCTCCGGGACAACATCTGACATCTGTAAATAGGGTCTTCGTTCTGGTCCCCGTGAGGCATAAGTTTGTCGGTCATATGGAGACTCTTGTGGTCTATAAGATCCCAGTGGTCTTCCTCTATAGCCAGATGTACGGCCCCTTAGAGAAGCATAGGGATTGTAGCCTGGGGAAGTGAAGTCAGACTCTGGTGCCGGGCGTTCAGGGTAGGATTCATAAGGCATATCATATTCTTCGCCACGGCTGAGATCACGATCAGTACCAGGGCCGTATGGTCTGCGCATACCTGGAGGTCTCAGAGCATTACAGAGCACCTCAAAATCATCTGAGAAGACAGAGTAGAAACGCAGAGCGTTAACGATGTATAAAATAATAAGCAAAATTTTATTTTTGAACACTTAATATCATATTTAACATTTTCAAAGTATATGTTTACTTTTTATAGTACCATTGTATCAAAGTAACTTTTTTGTTGCTCTGTTTTCAGTAAAATCTGAGCTGCTTATTTTCAGTTTTATAAGCTGGTAAAAATGTTTTAATTATAATGTTTAAACCTATTGTAATGTTTAGGTATAATGTCTTAACTTAAACAGGTATATTTCAGTAGAGTACCTGAATCCTGGCTGGGGCACAAAGCGCAATCCAGCTGCCACGCGTAACCGTACAGGCAGCAGCACTCTGAGAACGTCACCTGTCGGCCCAGCAGGGGATTCTGACATATCAGTTCTTCTGTCACATGCCCCCAGCAAATTGCCAGATTTTCGTCTATCAAGAGATGACAGTTTGCCATGTAAGAAAGGAGATTTCATCGCACGGGAGGATATGTTAATTAATACCAAATTGTATCCGTCTATCTACCCTTCACTTATTCTGGTCTCAAGGGGGGCCTGGAGTCTATCCCAGGTAGTACATGACATAAACACAGATAAATTTTGGACTGGATACAAGCTTTTTGGTTATAGGGCGTGCTCACAAACACCCAGATGCAAGCACGCAATATGGGTGATTTAGAGACACCGATTACCCTAACTGCAGGCAGTGGGAAGACACCCTCATGCCGCAGGGAGAACATGTGTCAGGTTCAGGCATGGGAACCAGTGGGGAGCTGCAAGAACGGCATATGGTGCTTTTCCACTGGCATACAGGAACTGAGCCATACTGCGAAAAGAAAATACAGTGTGGATGCAGCTGGCTTTGATTTTCGACTGCAGTACGGTCAGCCTGGTAAAGTTGTTCCTAGGTTTGGAGAGCGACAGTGACATAAAACTGAAGAGACGATTATTTACTGTTAACACGGTCTACATCAGGACTTACTATGTGCTATAATTTCTGGTAGCACGTCTATGAGAATTGCTCTCTAATGTTAGCATATAGGGGGCGGCATGGTGGTGCAGTGGTTAGCACTGTTACCTCACACCTCTGGAACCCGGGTTCAAGTCTCCGCCTGGGTTACATGTGCGTGGAGTTTGCATGTTCTCCCCGTGTCGTCGTGGGGTTTCCTCCGGGTACTCCGGTTTCCCCCCCATAGTCCAAAGATATGCTGAGGCTGATTGGAGTTCCTAAATTGTCCATAGGTGTGCGTGTGTGAGTGAATGGTGTGTGAGTGTGCCATGCGATAGGCTGGCCCCCTGTCCAGGGTTGTTCCCTGCCTCGTGCCCATTGCTTCCAGGATAGGCTCTGGACCCCCCGTGACCCAGTCGGATAAGCAGGTTGGACAATGGATGGATGGATGTTAGCATATAAAGCTGGAGGAATTATCATTCTTTTGTGTAAATTTGCATTACAAATCTGTTTGTTCAGATGTTCTGTACTACTTTTTTAAGTGGGAGGTTGGAAATATTTACGTTATGAGTTACTGGGAATGCATCACGATGTGCGATACTAATAATAATGAATATGATAAAGAATATGCCCTTTTTTCTTTCAGATAATCCACGCATATCGACGCAGATCACCGGTATCTCCGTGCATTTCAACCATTCAGATGGCGGCGACGCGATCATCTTGGTTTGGTCGCGCTTTCTGTCCTGCTAGTTTACAACGAAAAACCGCCAGTTCACGATACAGCTCAGATCCGGCTCGGCTCGTGGTGGCAGTGAAAGAGCGGCAATACTACTGAGCATGTTCTGTTAAGGAGCTAATAGATGATCAGTGGGGCACACCGGGGGCTGCTTAAGTGTAATCAGCTGTGAGGATAAAGGAAATAAGCTGAAGTAAGAGATGGAGGAGTCCTGTGGGAATGTATATTTGGACTGCAGCTGGACTCTGGCTCAGGGCAGTGGGCTAGTATTATTCCATTGTTTATACTGCGATAGTGGATGTGTTTTTGAGTTGGCAGTGTGCTTATACCATGTGCTGGTGAGCTTGATGAATGTGGGGAGCTGTGTGCTTCTTAAAAAGGAAGATCAGAAGCAGGGGAGCCTGCTGAGTGGGTGCTGTGTGCCAGACGGACCGGCGCGGGAGGAAGTGCCATAGCGGGCGTTTCATCCTGCTCACGATAAGAGGAGCATGTTCTGCTTTCTGGTTCGGCGAGTTTGTGGGGTGTAGCAAAGTCTACCACCGAGAGACCATTTCCGCTTTCTGTCTAGGACGGTAGTGTTGTGGCAGGAGTGGTCGTGATGGATGAAAGTGTGTTAGAAATATATGCTGCTGAATGTTTTATTTTGCTTGTGGCATGGGGGGAGGAAATGCCCTGAGCATTGTTCTTATTTTCTTTTTATTTTGTGATGTTCAGTGTGTAAGGGGCAAGCAGTAACCTGTTTTTCCCATGTAATTGCCAGTGGGAGGGCATGTGGTTCAGGTTCAGTGTGTGGTATCAACTTGTGTGGAATGTTAAGTCTGCAGTGTTAAGTGTGGAAAATTCTGAGACACTGACAGTGTTATCAGACATGGCTCCTGTCCATTCTTGAGGAAAAAGTAAGAAGACCCCAGGGAAGCTTTGTGGATGCCTGATTTTTTATTTTTTTTTTAATTTTTCATTTTTTTTAAGATCCTTTGATAGCATCTAAATGGATTAAGGTTGCCACATTTAACAAAAAACAATGGATATTTGTATTTTTAAATTTATTCAGGGACCCATTTTCTGGGTTGGAAAAATACATCAACATGTGTGAATATTTTTAAAATGGCTATATTTTCCTGAGGGATACTTACATTTTATTTATATGCATGCGGTACATTTAAAATGAGTCAGCTATTTTGCCGTTATGCACTAGCGTTTTCTACAGTGTTCCTTGCCACGTGTCCAATGCATCATGGGTAGTCGTTGGAGGGGGGATAGATGTATTCAAATATTTAAGGACAATATACATGTGCATGTGGCTGCAAAGGTTTTGATTAATTTCATAAATTACCCTTAAAACAAGGCAAACAACAATCCATTTGTCATATAAAAATTACGGTACCACTTTACTTGACAGGCACAAATAATATGATACAGTAGAACCTTGGAACTCAAACGCCTCTTAATTTGACCAACTCAGACATTGAATAGGTCTGTTGATTTTTCTTTTGATTTGTATCTCGACCGAAATCTTGGAATTCAACCATTCCTGGTAGAACTTGTATGGGTCACAACGTGTCCAACCAATCTGGACCTTGAACGGGTCGGTTGAGAAAATTTAATCGCAACTCGACTGAAAACTCGGAACGGGACAAAACTTGTACAGATCAAGAAGCGTCTCTGAAGGGCTGAAACAAAGGCATGCTGGGATGCTGAGGCCTATGAATCGCTGTTAGTGTCGCGGTGCCTTTCGACCGCGTTCGACGTGTGAAAGCTGCGTTTCTGTGTTCGGTGTGATTTTTTATGCTTTATCTACAGTACTGTACATTTAGTGATACAGTAATCATGGCCCCCAAGAAAGTGAGCAGTGATACCAGCAAACCAAAGAGGAAAGTAGGGAGGGAAACTGTAGAACTTAAAAGGAAATTATAGTGAGACTTTAAGGTGGTGCACGTGTGTCTGCTCTCACTTTGGAGTGTGGGGGTGTCATTTATTTTATGTCTATTGCTTTAGTATGTATGCATTTTCATGTGTGTATTAGTTTTATATTGATTAATGCTTTTTATCATTGGTTAGGTAGATAAGTTTAAATAGGCAATCGCTTGGGGGTCTGGAACGGGTTAAATTAATTTACATTATTTCTTAAAGGGACGTAGTAACTGAGTTATAACCAAGTATTTGCGTCCGATCAAGTAAAGTGTTACTGACATTAAAACAATGAGTGTAATCTTAGGAGTCCAATCATAAAGGAGCTCCTCTTGTAATAAAGTTGAGCAGAGCTTACCAGTGGTGAAGCCTGTCATGTTGACGCAGTTTCTCTGAGTATAGTCGAGCACTAATGGTGGCTCGCATGAGCAGTAGAATGAGCCCATTGTGTTTACACAGGTCCCGCCAAAGCAAGCCACTTCTCCCTCGCACTCATCGTTGTCTGGTGACATGAAAGGAGAGTCATTGCAAAGGAGAAAAATTATGAAAAGGCACACAAAAATGGTCATTCATCCAGATACTTGATGCAAAGTGAATTTGGGTACAATCCAGATTAAAAAAAAAAAAAAAGCTAAAATGATGAATAATAAAGTGGATTGCTGACCTGTACACTCCAATAGTATGGAATGGTAGTAGTACCCAGTGGGGCAGTAACATGCGTATCCAGGGATGTTATTCACACACAAACCCCTTTTACAGACCTCAGGGTCAAACAGCTTGCACTCATCCACATCTGCAAGAAAGGGAGCAAAAAGCACATGAGCCAGCTGTTCTTCTTTAGTATTATTATTATTATTATTATTATTACTACTCTATTTACTTACAGGACAAACAAATGGGTTCACTGAAGCAGTATTTTGTTAGAGTATTAATAAGTGCCAAGTAACATTTATGGCGCGGCAGTATTGATTTTGGTATAATTATTAAGAGGTCCAAACCAGTATGTAATTCCTCCATGGTTACAGTTTCTCTTCTGGCGACGCAAACCACACGGTGCCATATAAATGAATTCACTTCAGTTTAGAGGTGGTTTGAGAGGAGGATGAGAAAACAGAGAAACAGTACAGCAGCTGCACGCAGAAAGTGCTCGCATCCATTAAGAAAAAAGCATTAATATTAATAGTTGACTAATAGCTGATTAGTAGTTTTTTTTTCCAAGCACAAATATATCGCGTATGGGCTCAACTGGAAGACATGCAATAAAGAGCTCATTTTCATAACACCCCAACGGTGTATAATGGATGCATTTGCTTATTACCGAGGCTGTTGATTACAAAAATACTGACCTAATGTAGATTTTTATCCGTCCTAAATTTAAACAATACGTGACAAGAATATTACTGGAATATTTTCACATGGTGGCAAACCTATGAGGGTATAATATATTATAAGATATTTTATAATTATATTTTGTTTTGTATGAATTTATCAAAAAATTCTTGACTTCTTGACTTTTCTGATTAAAAAAAAAAAATCGTGACTTTTTACAAACAATGCATACCAAATAATTTAGACGCTTACTGTCTTAGGAATGTAAATTTGTATCACCTACAGTGTAATATATACATACATTTTTCAAATACTGAAAAATATATATTATGCCCTGCCTTGTGCCTGTAACCCCCAGAATAGGCTCTGGACCCCCCGTGGCCCTGAATAGGATAAGTAGTTACAGAAAATGCTTACACTAAAATAGCCTATACATTTCTCTAATAGACATACAATCTTTTCAGTTTATGTAGATGTGCCGGCTGGATATGTATATGCAAAAAACCTTTACACTAGGCGCACAGTAATTCCAGTGGGTTTTGATTACAAATTTACAACAATGTATTGCTTTCCTTTTAGTTATTTTCCAGTCCATCTATTAAAAAAATATTACCATCGTCTATCTCTGCTAACACATGACATAACACAGCCTACGACTGCCGGGGAGATTCTACCTCGTTCCTCTCCTCTGACACACAGGTCTCCACGTGCATCACTGGTTGATGTCTTCACTTCAATTACCCACCACCATCTGTAAATTAACCTGTCCAAAACAGAGAGATTTCTCATCCCTACCATGCACTCACCACCATCTCGGACAATGTAACCGTGTCATTGTCTAAAGTCTGAAATCAGATCTGATGACAAACTCAAAATCTGCCAGCACATAGAATCCTAATCAGCTGCTTGATCAGGCTATGACAGTCTCTCTCATGGACCATTGACTCTCCCTGGGCTACCTGCGTCTATCACCAGACATTCTAAGCTCATTTAGGACATACAACACACCCTCTCATCAACCTGCCTCAACATTTTCTTCATTCATCAGCTTTCCTCCCTGACAACCATTTAAAATTCAGAAATTTTCGATCCTTGCTAATGATGTAAAATTCCTCCAACAAAAAATTCCCAGTTCCCTTCTACTCTTTCACACAACTTCTTAGTCTTAGATATGGTCTTTAGATAATGCATCTCATTGTCACTATAATTCACTTGTTTCTATGTCAGCGGCCTGTTTCATTTAGGCATTCGGTGTGTGATATACTTTAAACCGCTAAGCAGGTTTGTGCTAAAGAGTCTTAAATGTTATTAAACGTAAAGCCAGACTTCAGCCACAATGCCAGTAGTATTGCTGGGTATTCATACACATGCACATGCACTCACAGAGTCCAACAGCCAGGGTAATTCAGAGCTAGCAATACATTTGAGCAACATTTTTGGACCTTAGGTGTAGAATCACGCCATCAATGGCACCTGAATTACAAGTAACATTCCAATATGCAAGTAGACTGAGAAGGAATGCAAATGAAAATGATACTGAAATGGAAAGATACTGAAATGGTCACAAGTGTGCATATGGATGTTCTGGGGTGGAACTAAGGTATATTCAAGCTGTACCCTACTACCAATCATTATATAAAACAGTTTTTCTCAAATTTTTATAATCTGTCACTCTCCCCTGCACCCACTTAAAGCCCCTCTCCATGATGAATGTTTTTTTTTTGTTTGTTTTTTTCTTTCACTGACGCCAAAATGGCTTTTGTTACCCATCTCCTCTCCCTCCCATGTCTGTGTTATATTCTGCTGTGCAATGTCCCACCTAGAGAATGTCTTACAATTATTTATGTTTGAATATTCTTATTTACAGTAATGCAAATAGAAATAGTGATCTCGATTCCGTGAAATTGCCTCACAGGATGCAAGAAGAGAAACTAACAAGACAGAGTAAAATTTCTTTATATTTACTTAGTGTGAAAAATCTGACTTTGAAATACACAGAACCAATGACATGCCATTTTACAGCCCAGTAAATCTTCTTAGCATTTGCATTTGAATTGATAATGTTTGTACCACAAATTCCAAAGCATATGTTACAAAGCGGAGAGGAAACGGAAGAAAAATAATATGTCCTTTGGCTAGAAAAGACAAATAAGAAAAACACTTTTGACAGACGTCAGGGAAGAAAATATTTTTGACAGTATATTGACAAAGGATAGTTATGTTTATTCATTCAAGTCCTTTCTGGGAAATTGGCTAGGACAAAAAAAAAAGAATCAAACCAATTTTAATTTAAAATTTCTTTAGCACAATGTTTTGCCAAGGTTATAAATATGAAGCAGTGTGCTAATCGAGCCTTTGGCAAATACTGTATCGAAAAAGTTTAGCATGGGCACTTCTATCTCTTAATACTTGTAGTGTGTTCTTATATTTAGAAGTGTGTGCTGTACGTATTGCTCCAGGGAGTGTGCATGTTAATTGATGGGATTATGTAGTTCTATGAATTGTTTTATGAGTTACTGTTTTTGTTTGCTGTGATGCATTTTTAGAGCCTTCTGATTTTAAAAGAATGTTTTTTGTTTGTGCACTGGAAATTCATGCATATTTTCACTACAAATGTAAAATCATTTTTAATACTTTGCATAATAAGAACAAGAACAACATAATACTACTACTACTACTACTAATAATAATAATAATAATAATAATAATAATAGAAATCCTGACAAAGGATTCTTGTGTCTAGATAAATTTTAGTTGTGTGCTTCGCTCATCTGTGGGTTGTGTTTAAATGTCTTCTGTAATGTTAGGTGACATAGACATTATACATAATAACCTACCTCTGTAACTGTAAACACCAGATTCTGATGTCACATAGCCTCTCCCACTTGGACACAATGCTTGGTATGCCACTAGACACAAACAAAAACAAAGATCAAATGGAGAATTTGTTCCATTCCATATGAGTTTCCGTAATACATTGTTAGTGTTTATACATTTTATGCATTTACATGTCCATTTATTTCTTTTACACGAGTTAGTATTATTGAAGCTGACAAAGGAAATAAAAAAATGATCCCAGTCACCCATATCACACTACTCATACTACTGCTATTTAATAATATGTTTCATATACATTTAGTACCTACAATGCTTTCCTCCTTATTTATCCGATAAGTCATTGTTATTAAACTTCATAAAATTTTATAGCTCAAAAGTGCAATGAGGCTCTGACTGACTGGATAAGTTAAAATTCAGGTTAAAGGTATATTCTAGACAGTCGTATGATCTCATATTATGGATAGCCTATTAAAATTATGCTTGAAATTCATATTGTTTGTTTTATATCAGGGTGGTAGATTTTCATCTGTGTATTTAATCAAAGACATCAAAAACGGTGCAATCATCTTCCCTCAATGCAATACTTCATGCATTAAATTACACTGTCTCCTGCAGAGCACAGCCCTGTTTGTCAACAACCAATCAATCAATAAAATTATGTTTAATGCAGCTGATTTTTTTTCTGTACAGAAGTTTTGTCTGTAGTAATTTTCAAATTTGGTAAAAGCTAAAGTAGTTTTATTTGACCTATTTAAAGGAGGTGATTACAATATACAAAATATCATATAATAAATATACCGATTCTAAATTTCTATCAGTTCTAGCATTGTTAAGAGCAGGGCACAGAAATGGCTGATGCAAGCAACTGGACATGTAGACTAAGTCACATGAACACCACACACCCTCTCCTGTAAATATGCAAGATAGATCCTAGGGCTTAGCAACCTCACTCATAGCTTGATGCAGGATATTTGTGATTTTTGTGTTCCTCAACGTGTGTTTAATTCTGCTAATATTTTGAATACTAATTAGTAATAATAACACGTCTACTAGTCTTTCAACTAAATGAGGCGATCATTAAAGTAACAATAGTAATAATAATAATAATAATAATAAAACACTTGAAGCGGGTGTAACTTTGGCAGCCTACTTCAATGCTAGACGTTTCCCCAGCTGGATTTTAAAGCACACACACCACCCACAGTGAAGGTGTTACATCAGCAGTTTAACTTTCTGACTGTCCTTTTCAATGTACTGCTAGTAATTGCATCACCAAGGAGAATGAGGCATAAAACTAACGAAAATAATACCACTGAAAATTATGCTTATTTCTGAAAAACAAAGACACTTGTAACACGACTACAGACCATGCAAATCTTTGATATTTTGTCAAAATCTTTTTGATATTTTATATATGATATTTATCGGAAAGCACTGCGATAAAACAGTATATCTTTGCTTGTGTCCCCCCTGCCTTGTTACAATATACTCGTATCATGTTTATGTAAAATGTGTCTTCTGAATGTCATTTTCACAATAGACACACCTAGAAAATACCCAACTGGTCATGAGATAATAGAGGTATGTTGGGGAGTACCTGAGCCTGGGCTGGGACAGGGTGAATACTGGCATTGAAGACCCCAGCCCTCCCCGACGGTGCAGCAGCACTCCTGGTAGGTGCTATTTCGAGTCAGCACACGGCAGGTGCTTTGGTCCTGGGTATTATAGTAGCACTCCCTCAGTTCCCCGGGGAGGGATGCAGGTGGAGGCACAGGAGCGCTATCTATAGGAACCTGGGGATCTGGGTTCCAGAAACTAAAGGTAGAAGAGTAAGAGGAGCCATTGGGGATGGGCAGTCGACCTGGAAAAGAAAAATTCATTGGTATTGCTTTTTCATTACTGTTATTATCATCCATCTTCCAATTGTTGATCTTCTAAACGGTCATTGGGGGACCTGGAGCCTACACTAGGCAGTAAGTCAGGGGAAGAGCCTGGATAAATAGCCAGTGTATAACAGGACAAACACATCCACACACTCACGCAATGGGAGCAATCCAATAGTAGTAGGAGTATAAAGTTTTTCCTGTTTCAAAGCATGCAGCTCCAAGAAATCTGTCATAAGAGAAACTCACCATGGACCACATTATCATTTTTGTTGTATGTTCTTTAAAAAATTTGGAGCCAATTCACAGTCTACACCGGGCAGTCTACACTAGGCAGTCTACACTGAAGCTAGGAACCATCACTGCTGAAATCTGTTTTGTTTCAAGTGGTTTTCATGTTTTTAGTCTTTAGTTTAATTTTCCATAGGACTCTTGTTGCTGAGTTTTCCTTGTTGTATAACCTAATTTATCACCAGCTATGTATAGTAAGCTATGAATGTCAAATTAGCAAGATAACTTGGAGCATTTTCAATAAATAAATAATGCTTTATTAAAATATTTATTTTCTGCTGTGCCCTCTTATTGGCGGCCTACCTGTAAGTATCTGCCTGCAGAGAGCAAGACAGGGGCAGAAGGTGTAGGGCAAGCTAACCAGTCAGGCAAGCTGACCAATCAGAGCACACCGGGCTCATCAGGGGTGGGGCTGGGGCTTAAAGCTCTAAAAGAGTGTTTCAGACAAAGTTATAGGCAAAGTAAACGGAGATGTACAGTATGAGAAAAATAATGTGTGCTGGAACACTGAAACATGTAGATCTATTCTAGTAGAACCCAAAAATCTACCTCAGCAATACTGCATATTACATCCTTTCACAAATCTATAGAAGTTCTTTAATCTATAAAACTTATTCAAAGAAAGTTTTGGCAGCTTTCAGATATGAGCCGATGTAGTCTCTACTGGCCATCTTAGCTCTTCTTAGGTCAGCCTTCAGCTGGTAGTTCTCTAATATGTTTTCCTGAAAAGCATCTAAGACTGATAAGCTCAGAAGTCAAAATCCCAACTAATACCCTAATTCAAACTGAAATACTGCATCCTGCAGTCCTTGATTTGTTTACAGCTGCCAAATACACTTTTACTCCAGGTCGTGCTGTCAAACATTTTCCTGTGATTACTGATTGCTTGTTCTGTGAAGCGCCAAATTCACATCATGAATACTGAGAAGTAAAACGTGTTAGCATTTAGCTAGTCCCCTAAACCCTAGGCAAATTAACTTTTCTCACTTCTCACTTATACATGTCCATTTGATGAGCTTCTATTGCCCCTGTAGGATCCACCTTCTCCCAGGGACTGACGTTGTTGTTGCAGTGAGATCATCCTTGAACACTCTAATTGAGGGCTGTTTTCAGGATTGGGAGGAAGCTCTTGGCCCTACACTTTGGCAGACCTGACCACAGTGTTCACTGCCAAGGAAAAAAATGATCACTGAAACTAAATACATTTATTAATAATTCCTTCTCTGACTAATGCTAATCTGATGTGTTCATTCCAGAGGTACTGAGGCTGATGGAAGTCCAGAATGAACTAATACTGCTCAAATATTGTTTTCAGTCATATTCATCAGTAAGGTCCACTGCAGCACAATCAGGTCTTCCTCACATTCATGCGCTTCCTCAACCAGCTATGTAACTACACGTGTCCTCCGGTCTTTTGTTGATCTGCAAATATGTTCATTCTCGATGAGTGAAGACACTGAAATGCACTCGTATCACCTGTGGCTTTTGGGTGATCTCATTTGTAGCCTAGAGATGATACTATATACTCCATTTTAAGAGTGTATGGGTATATTAAAGTTCAATTTAGAAAACGTATCTTATTTCTACTTGTGAACATTTCTAGACTTTACAGAAGGGTGCACAGTAGTGTAAGTCAGTTTTGCCACAGGTCATAGGCTGTAGCACATTCGGACATGTTGAGAGAGGATCCTGCTCGCTCGCTGATGTCGAGTCCCCTGCCAGGTGGCGAGAAGTAGGTGAACACTTAAGATGGATGTTCCTGAAGGCACGTACAGCAGAAAAATCACACACTACTACCTTTTAGATGAGTCACTTGCACCATGCAGGTTGATTGGCGAGTCTAAATTGGCCCTGTAGTTGTGTGAATGTGGCTATGTGTGTGTGCCCTGCGGTGTGTTGGCGACTGCCCAGAGTTGGTTCCCACCTGTGTCCATTGTTCCCGGGATAGACTCCGGGCCCCCCTGTGACCCCAGTTGACATTCAGAGGTTATGGTGATGGATGGATGGACTCCCACCATGCACAGATACTGTATATACACATATAGAGCAGTGGAGGGCCGTCAAGGTCAGTAAGGCCTTCTCTGGTGGCCTCAACACAAGTCAAAATCACTGACTTATGTTTTTATTTTATTTTAAAATATTTGTATTGATATATTTTTCCGTCAATATGTATTAAATAATTCCCAATAGTCTGTTCTCTTCATTTCATAGCTTTTTAGTTGGTTGCACTGCTTCCAGTAGTGTTTGTTTATGTTAGCGCTTTTGTCGAATAATATTTCAGCCATCAAGTGTTGCCAGGGTCAATGAAATCTGCCTTGAGTCTCCAGAATCAACAGTGTGGGCGCCTGTAGCTTAAAGTGGATGGCAGTAAAACTGTTGCTTTAATCAATCAGATTTCGAGTTGGGGACACCGGGGCCATCTAGCAGGCGTACGATAACATCTGCATTTTCACGTCCTGTGACTGGATGGTCAGAGAGCGAACCGGTCAGAGCTAGCAAACCACATCTGTAGCAACCTGCTCAAACTAAAACATATTCGTGTTGATTCAATAGCAGTTTTTTCAACCCACAATGGCTAACAGAGGAGAGGAAATTAATTCGGTCACGGATATACTTACAAAGCCATTTTCAAGACGGACTTTTTAAGAAAAGCTGGACATCGTGAGAAAAAGTTGAGAAAAACCCCAAAGCTTGCAAGCCTAATACTGCGTTTCTATATAATGTTGATGGTTTCTATAGCTGTGGCATCATAATGATAGTACAGTGGAAACCACTTACAATGATCATGGTTATAGTGATCAACAGATCAAAAAGCTTGGGACAGAATCATTCTTGTACAAATACTGTTGAAGTAATTCGCTTATAGTAATCAAATAGTCCCCTTACAGTGTTCATTTTGGGTATTTTTATACATGACAACATATGTAAAGTATTAAAACTATGGTAATTCTTTTTATTATTACTGTAACCCATCTGCTTCTGGCTAGCTACATGAGGCTAATGCTGCACGCACAGAAAAGACAGTCATTTTCTCTCAATGACAAATATAGACTCATCGAAACTTAAGATAAACCTCCAATAATGAGCCACTGAGATGCAGCAGCGAAACTACAATAAGCTATATTTTATGCACAGTACTGTCCTGTATCATAGTGAACTTGAATTATACACAGTTCAGTAATTTCATTTGAACAGTACTGTAATTTGAAGTGTTTGAAACAACTATACTGTATTTTGAAAGAGTCAATAGATGGGTTAAGCTTAACTTCTACTTTAATAAATTGCAAATTAAATGATTTGCTCAGCCAGCAAAACATACACCCAGACTCTAAGCCTGCATCTCACTGTAATTCATAATAACACATACAGTGGAAATACTGTAAAGGCTCTACAGATCCCTACTGAAATCAAGTGAGAAATCAAGATAAATCATGTTGGACATGACTGCAAACTGTGAACCATGGGGTACTGTGAAGAAGCATCATTCATTGGGGCATGAAGAAGAACCGTGGTATTGTGACAATGCATCATACACTGGGGCATGAAAAAGTACTGTGATATTGTGACAATGCATCATACACTGGGGCATGAAAAAGTACTGTGGTCCTGTGAAAATGCATCATACATTGCTTCTCTTCACCTGGGACGAGGGTTATAGTCAAGATGGATGGGATAATGACTAGCTGCAAATATGAGAATATTTTGCCAGAAAAAACTGCTGGCCTCTGTCAGAAAGCTGAAGATAAAGAGGAATTTCAGCCTGATAATAACTAAATCACAAATCCAAGTCAAACAAAGAATGATTTCAGAAAAGGAATATGTAAATCTTGGAATGGCCAAACCAGAGCCCATAAAAACCTGTGGAATGACCTAAGAAAGGCTACATCTGTGTAGAAGACTCCTTGACAATTTGAAGAATCATTTTTTGCAAGGATGAGTTTGATAAAATCCAGGTGTGCAAAGTTACGGCTGTGCACTTATACAACCAGGCCGCTATTAGCTTTTTAATTTATTAATAATAATAATTAATAATTATTTGTCCTACTATCTATTCATTTTTCTCTTGGATTGTGTTGGTTGCAAGGTTATATGCACATTGGCTGCAGGTTTGACATGAATTATGTTGAGTTATGGAGTTGCATCACAAAAACCTGCATTTGGAATTAGGGTATGTAGACTTTTTACACCGGTAGCCAAAATTATGGGAGCACCTAGCATTTTTGGCATTACGCTTTAAAAATTACTGCAGAAATATTGGCAGTAATGTTTATAAACAATCAAAGAATGTTTCATACATTGTTTCAAATGTATTGAATTTGAATGTTAAAAAATATCACACATTGAATGATTAAGTAGGTAACTGGAGTAACTGGAATAAAGCAATTCTAACAATTTGTAAGAATTGGACGTGTTTCCACAATTTTGGCCACTAGTGTATATCCACTGTATAACGTCAATACGTTACAGAATAAAAGTAACAATGTTATAGATTATGAAAAAATGGGCCTATAAGCAGACTCATTCCTAAAGAGATGTTTTTAAGCATGATGTATCTTACCTGACTGGGGTCGGATAAAGCACCTTCTCAGGCGGAGGTCGAACTCCTCATTCTCTCCTGGGCACTCGCACAGGAAGGACCCCTCCATGTTCTCACAGCGCGCTGTCCCACACACACCTTGTATGGTTTCACACTCATTCTCATCTGCAAAAACGGGTTAGGAAGCAACAATAAGGATGCACCATTTCCAGTCAGAAATCAGTATAAAAGTTGAGGAACAGAAATGCGAGTGACAGTCACTTCATGTCATGATAAAATAAACTTCTATCAGATATTGATTGTAACATCCTTTGACTTTGTAAACATCTGTCAAAATGCCAAAAAAAAAAAATAGCCGAGTGCAAGACACCAAAACAAAAATTTAAATTCCCTGAATATCTTCAACTTCACAGAAAATGCTAGACACGCAATTAGGTGAACTGACATATTCTAACTTGCCATGTGTGTGCATTTGCATGCGTATGCCCTGTGGATTGGTATCCTGTAGATCAGTGTCTCTCAACCTGGTCCTTGGGGAGCCCCAGACAGTCCATGTTTTTGCTCCCTTTCAGCTCCTTTGGAAGGAGAAATATGGACTGTCTGCCTGGCAGGGAGCTGGGAGGGAGCAAAAACGTGGACTGTCTGCAGGTCCCCGAGGACCAGGTTGAGAATTAATGCTCTATAGGATACCAGTCCACAGGGCTGCTATAGAGGGGGTTCCTCTGCCCTGTGCTGCCTGCGATAGGCTCTAGGTTCTCCCGCGACCCTCTCCAGGATGAACAGTTAGAAGAAGGATGGGTGGATGGATGTTTTGGTGAACTGGTGATTCAAAATTGCTCTTTACACTGTGACTGCGAAAGTCAAGTAATGTACTGCCCAGTAGATTGTAATCTAGACAAAATGGACCAGTATATTTTTGAAAAATCCATACCCTCACATCCCTTTCCATTGTCCGTGGCCTTGTAGCCCTGGTTGCACATGCATTGGTACGTCCCTATGAGATTTTGGCAGAAAGAGTGCTGCCCGCAGATAGTTGCATTGACACATTCATTAATATCTGTGGGAGGTAGTATATTCGTCACTAATAAAGCACATGCAGTTTTCAATATACACTCCTAGTGACCTGACAAGATGATCAATACTAATAATAATATTATACTTCTCCATTATACTGTATAATACTTACACTTTCATGGAAATCACAAGATACTTGTTACAGCCAAAATATATGTCTGTGTCAAGCCTACACAAGATCAGTTTCTCTCCACCCAGTTAATACCAATATGTTTCCTAATAAAACCTGTCAGATTTATAATCTATATTTTAAAAGATGATGTGGACTCTTACCCATGCACTCCCCAGAGCTGCTGACAGTGTAACCAGGCTCGCAGATGGTGACACACTTGTAAGAACCAATAGTATTTTCACAGCGCTTTGGCCAACATATGGCACCCCCAGAGTCTGCACACTCATCTTTATCTAAGAGACAGCAGCACAGGAATTAAAAATGCAGCATGGGCTGTTCGGTACAAGAATCCTCTGCACTCAGATCACTGAGTTCCATATAAATTACTTAATTATTAACTCGGAACAGACTGAATGAGCAAAACGGTGTCCTGCTGCACCGAATCTTGTCTGGAATCCTTATATCAATGTACACACATAAATGTAACACCTACATCCATATACACACACAAACATCCACATTGTACCATATTGTATCTAAATATGAATGCCATGTTGCCAGATAAAGGCTAAATGGATTCATGTCACATATTTACATGCCCACACAGAAATTCATACATACATAGGGACAAAATAAAATTTTAAATTCTATTATAATATTTTGTATCTTAATATGAATGTTACTGTCAGAAAAAAAAAAAACGGAATTGATTCATTCCACTTGTTCTTTTTTCATGATTTCACCTTAATTGTTTGTCTTTCTCACTAGGCCTGTTATTATTTCACTTCCTTAGCTTCCTACTTGAGTTTTTATTATTTTTGTCTCATTTAAACCCATGTCTTCCTTTCATATGTATCTGTGGAACCCCTTTGCCATCCCATTTTTGTAAGACCTCTACTACAAAATAAATCCAATTTCCCTGAAGTGTCACCTGCTTCTGTTCTCAGTGCCAAACATTTGAAAGCACTAATGAGATCAAATAACGTGTCACATCGTCAAATCCTGATGCATCATAAACATCTTACAGAAATTAACATTCATTCGGTAATAACATGATTTTACCTAGACAGGTGGTTTGCTCTGGATTGGTCATGAATCCTAAATCACACTGGCACTGGAATGATCCCAGAGTGTTGACACAGCTTCCATCTTGGCATGCCTCTGGCCTGGCACACTCATCCACATCTAGACAGGCAATGTCACAATTAACAAAAATGCATGCATGTGGACGCCAAGCAAATCCCACTGCTGACTCTGGACACCTGCACCTGAATTGTTCACTGCTGTCCGATGAACTGTTTTTTTTTTCTTTTTTTTACCACGTTTCATCAAGTGTTCTGTTTACAACTGTTTACAAAATACGGTCAATGAGAAACAGTCCTAACACCATAACAGCAAAAGGGTCAAGAAAGATAACGAACGTACAGCCTTACCAATGCAGGAGCTGAGGTTCTTGCTGGATTTGAACCCTTCAGAACACACACAGAGGTATGATCCTTCTGTGTTCATGCACTCCCCATGTGGGAAGCAATATTCCCCCTCAAAACACTCGTTGATATCTGCATACACATTAACGCAGAGTCAAAAGCTATCTTATTGTCTGTAATGAGTATTTTAATTGTGCAAGTAATACAATAAAAGGGTTAGGGAACAAACTTCAAACTTAGCTGGGGTGGATCTCTAAGAATACATAGCAAAGTAAAGAAACATTTCAGTCTTAATTTTCATCATTTGTCTTGCATTTTATTCTTTCTATTTCAATTTACTAATGTAGTTGTTTTTTTCTGTCATACAGACTTAATTCCAAGAAAAGCAATTATGTCAGAGAATGAATTTAAAATGACCATTTGAGATAAAAACAAATTGTAATCAACTCATTATTGTTAGCAGTAAGCTTCATATCGCCATTACAGAGAATAACACAAAATGAACAATAAACAGCTGTTACTGGATGGTACTCATCAGAGTTGAGTAATTCAGGTCCAAAGAGTAAAAGTTCAGAGCAAGATTTTGTTTCAACCAACCAGTTGAGCATAAAGAGTCACAATCAGAGTATTCAAATTCTTGGTTGAAACAAAATCCCAGTCTGGACTTTTACTCTCTGGACTTGAATTACCCAACTCTGGTACTCATTCACCTTCCAGCCGCCTCTATTTGAGAGCTGAAGAGGGGCCTGCAGCACATGCCAGCCAGCACAGGGCTGGTAGGGAATTACAGGAACTGTCCAGATAGGATGCCAGGTCATTGTGAGGATGAACATGCCCATAACCCTAATCCTGACTCCGACAACCGTAACTCCCACCCAGCTGTAACCTTAACCATAAGTAACCAAACAAAATACAAGCCTTTAGTTGCTTGATTGCACTCACAGATTTTTATAAAATTGAGTTTCCTTTCCCCTCGTGGAGACCAAAAACATGGGTCAAAATAACAGGTTTTTCATCACATTGTGGGGGCATTTGTAATATGTAATATATACAGTATGTGACCACACACACACACACACACAGATTAAGGTGTACAGAGGCCCCTAGGCTACAGTAGTCTGTGGGCCCCCCAACCCCGCCCCCCTATATTTTTTAC
>JAODJU010000036.1:6963034-6973804 GCA_026776725.1 Gnathonemus echidnorhynchus | reverse complement strand
ATGCTAATGCTAACTATGACAACCTTAACCCCTACCCTGCCCTAACCATAACCATAAGTAACCTAACAAAATACAAGTGTTTTTGCATTTTAGAGTTTTCCCTTCTGGGGACCAGGAAACCGGTCCCCATAAGGGAAAAAAACGGATATTTATCACGTTTTGGGGACATTGTGTCCCCATAAGGATAGGTAAACCCGCTCGCACACACAGACACACACACACACACATTTGCGTTCAAATCTTTGTGGGGACCGTAATTTTTTTCTGTGGTCAAAATCCTAATCCCAACAATGATAACCTTAATCCGTACCCAGCCCTAACCTTAACCAAAAGTAACCAAACAAAATATAAGACTTTTGGCATTTTTAGTTTTTTGATTGCAGTCACAGATTTTTATACAATTGAATTTCTCCTTTTGGGGACAGGAAAAATGGTCTCTAGAATCTCAAAATAATTTTTATCACATTGTGGGGTCATTTGGTCCCCACAATTTAATGCATACCTAGACCACACACACACACACACACACACACGCAATGGGGATGTAACAAAAGGAGAAGAGCGTGGGTGGGAATTGAATCAACAACCCTGACCCTGGGGTATGAACCAACTTCATAACAATATTATTGGTTGGTTGCTTGCAGTTAAGCTAATGGGTGTCTGTGAGCTAGCCTCAGGTTGGGATTTTGTGTGTGTATGTACTCTACAATTGACTGGCATCCTGTCCAGGGTGTACCTCAACCTTGTGCCTTATGCTCTCTGGAATGGATTCCAAGCACCCCCTCATTCCTGACTAGCAGTTATATGATAGATGAATACTAATAATGTACAGAAGTAAAAGTGAAGATACTCACATGTCAGTACTCGAGTTGACTGAGTAGTGGTCGAAGCATCGCTCAATCGGTCAGTCCTTTTTTGAGTGGTGAAAAGGTCAGTAGCAGATGATTGGGTCCTGGTCTGGGAACCCAGTATTCCAGGATTAGATGGTGGATCAGGCACTCTCTGGGGGGTGAGGCTGCGATCACTGGGGGGCTGAGCATGCCTTTGTGGAGTCAGAATGGTCCTCTCAGTATCATGGTGCTCAGTCACCTTTTGATTAGGCTGGTGTCCAAATGGAGAATAATGGTAGCCAGGTCCTGCTGGACAGGTCTCCTTAAAAGCATCTACAAGCAAACACAGTGTCAGGTTCTGGCGTCTGTTTCAATGGAATATATATAGGTGTACTGATATTCTTACTTCTTCCAGAGTAATAACAAAATGGTTAAGTGTGTTTTGTTTTTCAGGCTTTAACATAAAAAAGTTTAACCTCTAAATATAGTACACTGTTTTTATCAAACACTCTATTAGTATGAAAATTCCGCAGCACTGTACCTGAGCCAAAGTACGGGCATTTCTCGCAGTTCCTTCCCCAAGCCTTGCCTACTCTACTGCAACAGCAAATTTGCTTGGTAATATTCCTCAGTATTGGCAAGGAACAGAAGCCAGATGACAGTAAACGGTAGCACTGTCCTTTGTCCTCGGAGATGACCTTCTCTGCTGTAGTGTTAAGAGGGGAATAAGGAAAATATATGCTATGATATATGATTGACATAAATTTCCATTTTAGCTTTTAGAAATTAAACATTGTTGTTGGGGTAATTTAAGGCTGTGTGATGAATCTGATTTAGTTACTTAATTCTATAATATTCTGAGGTTAGGTACTTTAGACATTGCATTCTTTCTTAAGGTCAAGTTAGGAAATTTTGCTTAATATAAACTAGCTATGGTAAACATTCCAATATAATGTTGCTTCATTGGTTTTTCATTTGCACATACATATTTCTGACCCAAACATCTGCATGTTGCAGCAGAAATCAGATCAAACAATGTTTTTCCAACTATCCCTTATCCAGTTTTGGTGAGTCTGTGTCCACTGTAGCCTTAGTTTCCTGTTTTTAGCTGACAGGAGTGGAACCTGAAGTGCTTTGACATGTTATGCATTCAGAGATGCTTTTCTGGTCACCACTGTTGGTTGTTGGAATTGCTGTATCTTTCCTGTGAGCTTGAACCAGTCTGGCCATTCTCCTCTGACCTCTCTCATCAACATGACATTTCTGCTCTCAGAACTACTGCTCATTGGATGTTTCTTTTTTGCATCATTCTGTGCCAACTCTAAAGAAAATCACAGGAGATCTTGCATTTCTGAAATAATCAAACCACCACCTCTGTATTCAAAATCCATGTCATGGTCAAGCCACAGATTTTTCCTCATTATGATATTTAATCTGTCCATTAACTGAAGCTCTTAACCTGTCTATGGGTGGATTTTTGTATTGAGCTGCTGTCATATGATTGGCTAAAAATTATTTTCATGAATGAACAGATGTACAGATGTTCCTAATAAAGTGGCCAGTGAATGTAGACATACAAAAATGTTTAAAAGTCTTACGAAGATATATTTTGCGATGTCATAAATCATTATTATTTATTCTGGTATTCCTTTATGGTCTGAAGCAACTAGATATATCAATATTTTATAGCACAGACACAGATTAATTTCCTAAGATGTATTTCAGAAAAAACCAAAATCCAGATGGCCATCTTTGACATTTGGCATGTAATCATTCCATAGTGCATGTCCCCTCAGTAACATTAATATGCATAAATGATCGCAAAAATATTATCAGACTTGACAGTCTTGCAAAAATATTATAGTAATTAGTATAATTACATTGCAATTTATAATGACTATTCTCATTGCAGAGGAACACACTCAAATAGTAAACATCTAAAGCCACAATTAACACTGGAATCAAGCGACACTTCAAGACCTTTTTCGGGTGCGGATATTTTCCAAGACACTGCGTTAGTAATATCAGCAAGATCCTCTGGGTGTGTTAGGAAGGCAAACATCATCCAGATTACCTCTGAGCACAAGAAAGTGATTAAACTCTTTTGAATAAAGTCAGTAATTCAAGCAATAGCGTGTTAGCATGAGGCTAACCCTTAGAGAGCTGGGGAGGAGGCTGATGACAGCAGACTGGCATGTGCTGCTAAGTGCTGCAGTAAAATACAGAAGGTAAAATAAACCAATCAAGTGCACATTTGTCTGAAAATAAAAGCCTTTTAAGACTCGATATTGTCTATAGTCTGGAAATATAATCAGGTTTTGCACAGTGAGGGATGCTGTTCGCAGGCTTCAAGCTGAAAATCTTACAAAATAAACTACATAAAACTATTTATGTAATCACTATTAATATTTTATTGTAAAAAGTTAGTTGTGACAACAGATATGTATATTACATGGTGAAGTCGGTTAAAGATTTAAGGAGCAGTGCGTGAAATGCATGTAAAGAATTCCTCTTGACTTATTCATGTTATCTTCATCGAAAATCAGCCAGCTGATGCATTGGCTCTTCGTGTTGAAGGATCTTTACTTACAGACACAGATTCGGTGAGAAGCATCCAGCAGATACCCCTGCCTGCAGATGCAGCTGTAACTCCCACGAGTGTTGATGCAGTTCCCGTTTTGACATCGGCTGGGCTGCAAACACTCATTTATGTCTGTACAGGATAAAAACACAGTGACCAGATGTATGAGCACATCAAAGTAGTTCAATATTCTATTGAGAAAGCCCTGCTTCTATCCCCGGGGCACAAAGTCTTACATACAAACTACATCCGAGGGCGGTCCCTAGATGTTCTGCCAATCCCGCCCCTCAGCAGCAGAAAACAAATTTAGTCATTTCACTTACATTAAAAACATTTCATTAGCACAGGGTATCTGGCTGCTAACTAGCTAGTTCACGCCAGTCTCACAACAAAAGTTGTGAAAAATTAAAACTGTTGTAAATAAATGATGTTACCGAATGCAACCAGGGGTATTCTGATTGTTTTCAGTCGTTCTTTTGCCCCCCCCCAAGCAATGGGCATCCTGGGCCACCGCCTGTGTTGCCTAAAGGGTGACCTGGCAACGCTACAACCTGAACTGCAAGTCTTTGGGGGCCTGGAGAACTGCCAAGTGGAAAACTGAGATCACTGTTATTCACTGTACAACCTTCGTACCATATTCGTATATTAATATTATATATATGGATACAATTTACACAGTTAGTTCAGTAATATATTTGAAATTATATTC
Organism: Gnathonemus echidnorhynchus; assembly: GCA_026776725.1. Classification (NCBI taxonomy): domain Eukaryota; kingdom Metazoa; phylum Chordata; class Actinopteri; order Osteoglossiformes; family Mormyridae; genus Gnathonemus; species Gnathonemus echidnorhynchus. The sequence continues at coordinate 6,969,684 of JAODJU010000036.1, read as the reverse complement.
CCATTCTAAGGCTTGAGCTCACGCATGGCCCTGACCACATGGTTGGAAGATGGACAGACGAATTCTGGTATTATCCAGCTGTGTAGAAATGTCTTATCAGCACTGCAGAAAAATGAATACTGTCAAAACATTTTCAGGACCACGTGATAAAAGATCGACTATTAAAGTAAGTGAAACAAAATGCATCCATGTCCATGCACTGCATGCACTGGCAAATATCACTGGTAATGCATGGAACATCACAGCAGCATGTATAGGTGGTTTACACAGCCAAAACCTTCCCCCCTCTACTCTCTGCCAGAAGCAGGATTTCCAGAAGATTCTTTGTAGAGAGAGAACAGTACAACTGAAACAGGGATAATTTGACATGATAAGGGAGGAATCAAGTTGAATCTCCAAAATAACTTATGGCGCATGAAACTCAAATTGAGCAGTGCATTGAAAAACTGAGTCAGTAAGACACTCTTTCCTGTCCCTTTGTAAGAACGATTACCTGCCTCACTCAGCGATACGTTTGAAAATCTGGTTCAGCTTCTGCCTCACCTTTAGTTTGCTTTAGGGTGTTGGACAGCAGCCTCCATCTATGCATAAGCTTTAGAGATTTGCACTGAAAGGTTTATCCTGACTTTAGCTTATTCATACAGTGCAATATATTAATGCCAGATTTAGCAGAAACTCCTCATTTTTATGGCAAATCAAGCCTTTTTGGTGAAGGGTAGGTTTATAAGAATAGCTTAGAACATACTCTTCCAGAAATTACTTATTATTACTATTATTATAATTTTATTATTAGGTTACTAAACTGTATGCAGGAGAAATACTGTACAGCAATGGAAGACTTACATTACATACAGCAATGAAGTTTTATTAGAATGTCAATACAGGTACTTTATTCAGAATCCTTATTCTTATGGACAGGCAGCATAGATTCGAGAAAATTTTCTTTTGATGCCACTGGAACATCTTTTCAAGTTATTGAGGTACAAAAGGAATCTAGCACTTTTCGTCAACTGATATCTGTCTATCTTAATATCTAATAAGTACAAAAGACTGATCATAACATTCGTCCAATCTCTTTACCACCCATAAAATTGAAAATATTCAGTGCACAGTATGTTTTCCATGAATAGAAAAATAAAATTAACGACACATATAAGTTACTGTCCCTATTGTGAGTTGAAGGTATTGCAAGGTATTGCAAGCTTTTCATGAAGAGCTGGGCCATCAAGGCATTGACTGCAGAATGTGACTATTTATGCAAGCAGATATTGAGCTTTATGTGCAGAAGGCTCTGTACTTTCTGAACCAGAAAGCCTTTTCTGTTCTTTACTTCAAACTGGTTCTGCACCTAGACTAGTGCAAGAAAGAATGTGGGAAAATACTTTTGGTTATTAACTACTTCACATACTTTGCCCAAGTTTATACAACTTTGTCCAGATAACACAGACACTGGATGTATTTTTAATGACTTGGCATTGAAGCTTAGTTTCTCCTTCAAAGATTCCCAGTGATTAAGTTAGTGTTTATAATTCATCTCTTTGAACAGCTGAAGCAGCTTTGCCAGCTCTGGAATCCTGCGCTCATGGCAAATAGGAAAGTCGAATTTAGGACATTTAGGATCAATAAAATCTATACAACTGTCCTGTATATGTGCAGTCCTCATTTAACCTGTTAAATGGAAGATTGTAAATAGTATATTTGTGTCTTGATTACTTTTCTTTCGATTCAGTAAGGAAATCGACAATAGTGGCCAACAGAGTGGTCTTGTGGGTTTGGTTTTGTACGTTCATGTTCATTTTGTGGGCGTCTACTGAGTGATCGTGTCGACTCTCACAATCCAGAGATATGCCGTTCTAGTTGATCGTTGTCTTTTTTATGGAATGGGGCATTTCGCTTCACGCCCAGCACTTACCTAGCCTAGGATTTGCACTTGCCAAGACTGTGAATTAAATAAGGTTGTCATGGAAATGGACAGATATAGGGCAAACGTCCATTTTTTCATGAACTGTGTGGTAGATAGAATTCATATACAGTTTGTCAGTAAGCATAACTACATCAGTTTAAAAGCTTATTTAATAGCTCGCATATTTTTGCTTAATGTTTTTGAGAAATTGGTGCTATGTGAATATGATAAAACGATTGGTATTTAAATGAATAAAAATCTGTTTTCTTGCTAAAAAACAGATATTACTATCCACTATTATTTCCTTGCATATCATTATTTTATCCCTGTATTAACAATAAATACAATTTTTAAAACTGCAAATATGCTGAAATTTATCCTGTTTTGCATACAACAGCTAATCATATATCTGAGTACCATAGCCAGTATAAGGGCTGCACAGGGTGTGCAGGAGTATCTGTAGTTTGTAGGCTTCTGACTTGCCTTTGTTGGGAGATATATATCCAAATGACATGACAATGGGAGAATGGAACAGGGCATTTATTGGGGCTGTAGTACTTTAACAATGAAGAGAGTGGCTTATCAGTGAAGAGCACGGTGACATAAATGGGATATGGCGCTTGGGGATGTGTGATAAGGTCTGGCTGATACGGAAAAGAGAGAAGCAAAAGATTTTTATAACGTTACTAATAGGAAAGAGGTGAACGGGGCTTGTCTCCTGAGCAAATAGCTAGTGGGCATTAGAAATATGCTACTTAGTATCATTTAGTTTCAATTGAATCTTTTTTAAAGAATTGCCTGGGATTGGCTCCAGCTGACCCCATGACACGAATAAGGAAGGAGAAGGTGGATATACAGCCGTGGGAAAAATTAAGAGACCACAGCACAATCTTTTGTTTCACCCATTTTTCAGTTTATGGGTGTGCATCTGTGAATAATATGTTTTTTTTTTTTTGCAAACTGCAGCCTGGTTCTCATTAATGAAGGGCTTCTTCCTTGCTTTATGGGACTTCAGTCCTGCTTCCCGGAGCCTGATACGAACTGTCCTATCAGTGCACTTCACACCTGCATTTAATGTTTTCCATTCCTTTTGAAGGTCACTTGATGTCATTCTCTGATTCATGAGAAACTGTCAGATAAGTTAACAGTCATCCCTGGCATTAGAAAGTCACTTCTGCCCTTTACCTGGCTGGTTTCTGATCATTCCCAGTGTCTCCTGCTTCACCTTATGCTTGTGTGCTGCTGTCTTAGAAATTGTAAATCTGGATGCAATCTGCTGCCCTCTGTAGCCGTCTGCCAGCAGAACTACGACTGAACCAAGATTTAAAAATGCGGATTTTTTTAGAATATCGAGTGGTCTCTAAATTTTTTCTGTGGCTGTATGTATGATGTATGTATAGATGGATGGATAGATAGATGGACGTATTACATAATGTATGACAGCATGTACATTTAGTCCCCGTATGGTTGTATCTAACATGCACAACATATGTATGGCACTTGTGTTAAATACTGCTGTTGATTTGAGGGTGGTATGTAAAACCTCCATTGGGAATGTCTAATGGAAAGATTACTTGACATTGAAGCAGACATTAATAAAGCAGTGTGCATATATTACATGAAATGTGACTTGTGATAAAGCCATTGCTGATGAACCGTTTCTTGTGTGAGCAATTTAATTGACCTTCCTTTTCAGGAGTGTGTCACATTTTGGTGGATTATCAATATAAGCAGTTAGCCCAGTTGAGATAAATATGAATATGTTTATTGATTCATAAATGCTTCATTCTTCTTATCTAACTGTGGATCAGAAACACTATCTGTTTAACAAATAGAAGTAACCACTCGTAAAATATCTGTTACTAATGTTTACCCTCAATAAGGGTCCCTTATACTGTATATAGGCATGAGTATAGTAATGCTGAGCGTATTTGACATATAATGACTGGAACTCACCCACACATTGGGTATCATTAATCCTTTCATATCCCTTTGGGCATTGTTTACTGCCATCGGTGCCATTTCCTGAAAAAAGGTAAGACAATTTGGTTAAAATTTATTATAGAACACCTCTTGTTTAAAGCAAAACGACTTGTCTGACAATAATATTACAAATGTCAGGTCACATGAAAGCTACATTCTCATTTAAAAAAAAACAAGCATAAATGTTATTTATGACATAGACACACTCCTGTGATCTTGGGCTTCTTTGGGCTGCATTATATTTTGGGTTGGTTCCTGATGGGGTCTGACTAACGCAAAACAAGCACATTGTCACGTACCTTCTGCCCTTAAACCGACCCTTTCCTCTCACTCTCTCCTCATCCCCTGACTCAGGGCACACAAGTCCACAATGAATGCTTTTCATATGAGAAACATTATTTAGAATGAATGTAAGTCATGTACATATTCATGCTTTGAATTATTTCAGCATGACTGCTATGAAGGTCTCAGTCTTTAAAAACATGATAAATTACATCATTAGAAAGACACGGAAAGCAGAGAAATCTTGACTTGCTCGCTTGGTGTACAAATAAACTTAACAACCCTGTCGTTCAATGCCAGCCAACTATCAGTCTTGTAACCTGGTTGTTGATCCACTGCCATATCCTCCAGAAATTACTTTAAAGATCCAGCCAGTGACAGTTTATTGCCTTTTTCACTGGGAATATACATCACTTGATTTGAGACTTGAGGACTGAAGGATCCCCAAGACCCAGATCTCCCACATGATATTGTGTGATTAGCACATAAAGTCAGTGTGTCTTTCGCTGAGTCAGGTCTCCCACAGGCTATTGTGTCATTAGCATATACTGTAACATGTGCCCTGTCCTGGTTATGTATTACTTTGACTGTTTGTATAGTTTTTAGTTTGTTATGCCTGGATATAATAGTGAGGAGGGCCACTTTATGTTGATCTCTGTGTTTTGGATTGAATTGCAAATTGATCTGTAATATTCCCACTAAATTATGCTTTTATTAATTCTTCTTTGTCTGAAATTGCTATTGTTATCAAATTGTTAGGTAGTGGTGTTGCTGCAAATTCTAACCAGGATTAGCACACACTAGAGTCTCATTGTAAGACCTTTGGCACATTAAAATCTAATTACTCCAGATTTCTGACTAATCTCTTTGGTCGATTAACCTGGAGGTGAGTGGCAACATAATATTACAAGTGATGAACGATCTTGCAGCCTCTGAGTTGAGTCAGACGGATCTACTGAAATTATTACAGTCCCTGAGCTGAACTGACCAAACATGCTGGTACTGAGCCAGCTTGTAGCTGCCCTGCAGTCCCTAAAACTAGATCAAACTGGTTTCGCATTGCGTACATGGTCATTGCCTAAAGTGCTGCAGATGCTTGTGATTGATTTAATTCCCCACAATATTAGTACGATCCCACCCACCAGTCTTTCAAACACCTATTCAGTACAGGGGCAGGGAAGATGTCAGAGCTGTTTACATGGATAGCAGGTTAGTTCCTTCAAGTACAGTTACTCTTGTGCCGGTGCAGTTTTACTCATTTCTAAGTGCCATAAATTCATTTTCTATTCTGCTCCAAATCTGTCAGTGTCCTTGTAGTGCACCTATGAAGCACATTCTTCATTGTTTCTTCCTTGTGGGGATATAACAATTCATGAATAGTAATACAATTCCCTCGTAGGCTTCCTTAGTTCAGATGCTGAGGAAAGTTAACTTGCTGAGATCTCTCCTGGGCTAAGACGTGCTTCACAGCCATGGTTAGAAGGTATGTGTTAATAAAACCTTGACATTCCCCTTTTTTCCTAGGCACAGGGGCAGAATGGTAATGAAATATAAATGATTACAATCAGCGCAGACAGACGTTGCATCACCAAAACAACAAAAGTAGCCAGTGACTTTCATGTCAGCCCAAATCAACAGAGCCCTACATTCTTTTGCAATGCTGAGCAAAGTTGAGCTATATCCTTCTCACAGATAATATTTTAGTGTTGTGGGTCACCTTTCAGTCCAGTTGGGTGGATAACCTAATTGATGAGGAGGCCTGTTATTATGTTCAGGAAAGTAAGATCCTTATTCTGTAGGCAGCTATCCTCCAAATATTTCTCTGTAATATATAGGATTTTCCCTCTGATAATATGAAAAAATATAGTACTATTATAGCTAATGTCAAATACTGTGCAGCCTCTTTCACACAAGGTTAACTGTCCTACACAGCATCATACAGCTCCAGAAATTTGTAAGTATGTATTTGCCTTATGGGTATATCTATGGCTAGTGGAGATGATGGTACCTTACAAAAATAGAACAGAATTTCAAATGTCTGGGAAAAAATAGCCCTCCAAGAAACACTGTCTATTAAACCTATACCAACATCCAGATAAGCACTACCTGGGAATCCCTTCATGAGAGTCATCATGTCGCAATTTTTGTATAGTAATATAGTTAAATTATTCTGTGACTCATCTGTGATTATTTTGGTCTGGGGTTTCGTTTGTTAACCATTTCTCGCCACGGTCTTTCCGGACTGTTCAGACTATTAGCCACATTTCAGCCAAGGGATTTTCAACATCTGCAATCCAGCTTAACATTGTTAAGCAATCCCTAAGAGAGGCAAGTTACATCAAAGTGATCCAAAAACTTTGGCCTGGTCCTGGCCATCTTCCAAGGCTGTATTTTATGGGATTTACAGAAGTCAAGCAAGTCAGCAAGGGAAAGTTGGTGGGGCTGGAGGGGGGGGGGGGGGGGGGGGGGGGGGGGGGGGGGT
>JAODJU010000036.1:6946754-6962934 GCA_026776725.1 Gnathonemus echidnorhynchus | reverse complement strand
GAGGAGGGTTGGGGGGTGTAATTGCAGGGACCCGGACAATAAATCCACCGTATAGCGTTGTTCTTTTCAGAGAAGAACTTCTAGGAATATATGAGAGAAAAACAAAACACATAGTGTTTCTTATAGATTTGAATTAACATACATACATTTCACTTTATAGTTTGATATTAGATTGCCTGATTTCATTTTTTTACTTAATGTTTAAAAAATGTATTGATGGTGTCTACATCAAATGAAAAACAACCTCTAAGTAATTCAGCCTCAGTATAACCCAGTTCTGCTCCCGTTCCTTTCTCCTTCCAGCTATATATATATATATATATATATATATATATATATTTCAAGGAACCTCAGCCATATGGTTCATATTCGCTAATTATGATAATTATGGCTAATTATGTGATACACAGATACTACTTAAGTTTAGCCTATAGCTAAATGTATTCATGTTTTAATAAGTGTCTGAATTCCCTTTTGCTTCGCTTTTACGAAACATTCTTACTATCAAACATTGAACTTCTAATCACTTATCTAGTATGGGTTTCCGGGCCACAGATGCTGCAAAGAGTGAATTCCTCCAAGTGAAGTAAGATGAGAAAAGACCACACTCCCCTATTTTTACAAATTATTAAACAAATGAGTAGATTAATCATGTAATTCCGCTGTTAAAGCTAGACAATAATGCTTAGTATGCAGAAAACATAGGAAACACGACGATCTGCATGATCCGACAGATAACAACAAAGAACTCAGAGTTGTTTGCGTAATTCTGGTCCCCTTGTCCTATCCTGTCACATCTATCATTCTCTTTCATTGCTGGGAAATTCACCATGTGACCATAATCTATAATCTGTATGTCTGCCCCATGACCAGTTAAGTCTACGTTAGTGTACTCATGGAGAAGCTTTCACAATCGCCTCAGACTTTCTAAGAAACAGAATATTACTGATATTGCGACTAACTCTTCCACTACATCCAGAGACATATGACAAACGTCCACTAATGGTCATTTTTGCATAGTAAGATATTTGTACAGTGCCTTCTGTTTTCTTTAGTCTCACATTACATTACTATTTTTTTTTACAATTTAATTACATTTTTAACATTTTACATTTTAACATACAACACAAAAAAAACAAATCTGGTTCTGTATGATCTGTCTCTAGCATGCCTATCTCACCATATTAAACATTTAATATATTTGTGCATTGCTACTGCATATAGTAAAACCCTTATGAAGAAAAATCATCTATGTAGCACTGCCATTGCAGCAGAAAAATGCTTGAGATTGAGTAGGAGACATGTTTGAATAGTGATTTCTTTCATTTGACCTGCACTCCAGTGAAATTGGTCAGTATCGTGTTCTGTTACATTCTGTGGCCTTTTATCGTCACAAACAAATTTGGCTCTTCCACTCATAGGTAACACTATACCTGAAATATTTTTATTAGAAAATGGATAATGATTTATGTAAATAAATAAATAAATATTGATTTTGTGTTTTGGATTCATTTTAATGGAGAGAAAAAAAAACAATTCCTGTATTTTACAGGGTATCAATTCTCAAGCTACTGGTGTGACAAGAGTAGGTAATGCAGGTTAAAATTTTGCGGCGCATTCTGTTACAAATGTATCTCACACAGATTTGCATGGAAAAATAATATTCTTGAACTCCAGTTCCTCGTTGTATTCACTGGAAAGGAAGCCGCTCAACAACGAGGAAATGGGCAAGCTCACATTTATTTCTGACTGCGTTTGTCATGTCATATACCAGGTAAATTTTATGATTTTTGTCTTAACCGGAGTCTCCAAGCCATTTATGTTCCGTCTCATAATATTACATTGTTTTGATTTAACTAACTGTCACTATAAACTCCACTTCCACTTTTGCAGCAGCAGAATTTCAAAGGGACTTTTGCAAAACACACTTCTCTAAACAAATCTTTTTTGCTCTCAGCTTCATATTATTTTTGATATTAATTCTGCAGTCATGCATAATAAATTGCCATCAAATAACCAAAGCCATTAAAAAAGCCAATTCCACCATATTACCGATTCAGCTGCATTGCTGAAGCAGTCTGTCATTGGATGACAGGAATATTATCTCGTAACAAATCAAAAAAGACAGTAGAATCCTACCCACCCTGGGAAGGGCACGGGATGCACTCATTGATCCCCCAAGCTATTCCTGTTCCTTCACAGCAGGTCTTTGGGGTTCTTAGTCCAGGCAGGCGTGAGCTACACTGTGAAGAGAGCACAAATCACATGGTCAGATTGTTATTTTTCCTGATAATGTGAGGAACACTTTGTTACCAGTTTATTGTTTTTGTTCTAATATGTTTGTTCTTCTTAGTGCCTTTAATTTCACCTAAGATTTGGTCCTAGAAAATTACATAACAGATGCAGTCACATTGTGAGATTACAGGAGACGGAGTAGTAAGCCACACAGCATCACAGCGTATAGGTGAACTCAGTTTGGCATTGCGAGTGATCGCCAATGACAGCAGATAATCCAGTTTATGAAACCCAGATCGCCCTGTTTGGCTGAAATATCTCAGAGTTGTTTACGGAGGCAACAGAGTAGGTCAGAAAAGAATGTTGGAGGGTCGGTGAAGAAGGCCGGTTCAGGCTGTTCCAAACAAACTCATCAGGAGCCTCTTCCATCACTCCATCACTGGAGGCAGGAGTGGAGAACAGGATGGCCCCAGCCACAACAGACCAGGAAGCGTCCCAACTTTACAACAGCTAAAGTCTGGTGTTATGTGTTTCATAACTGCATGTCTACCATCTGCTAAATCATTATTTTTTTATATTTTGCATTATTTATTTATTTCTTTAATATTCCTAAAAATCAGTTTTTCCCCCTGGACTCTATTTCTGTACTGTGTACTTTTTAATTAGTTTACACTACATTTACTTGTCTGCACCATGTGTACCACCCTTGCACCTTGTTTCTTTTGCAGTAAATGTACTCCATGTAAATGTGCTCCATTTAGCTTGCTGCCATATGCGCAAGAATGTCCCACTGGGATCAAGAACGTTCATCTAATCTAATCTAGTATGGGTTTTGTTTAGCTTGTTTCATTGTATTTAAGAGATTTAAAGTAGTATATTTCCGTTTGCTGTTCTGAGAGCTCTTAGAGATGTATTTGTGTCATAGCCAGGCATGAACAGAAGTGGGGGTGGAGGGGGGGGGAGGGTGCCTGAGCCTGTTCCTTTTGGCCAAACTATTAAAAGTGCCTCCAGGTATGTAGTGCCCCTTTTTTACCTCTGAACACCTGTCCTGGCCAAAACCTTTGGGTTTTTTTATGCACAATTGATACAGAAATTGTTTTAATGTTTCAGCACTAAATTATAAATTCTCCATAAGCTTCATCTGTCACTTTTGTTTCATTTACAAGCTTTGTGAAGGACTTAGCAGCCAAATGGCATGGCATAAATGACACAGTATTGCACACCTTAGTTTATCAACCTACCTTAAATGTTCTTTATTTAAATAGGCATTATGTTGGCTTGGATGCAAAATGGATAAAAAGCACAAAATGTTTTGTCTAAACTTCTAATAAAATTAGCTATTTATGAAAAAATCTGAATAAAAATATATTTAATACATGCAATTATTTTCTTGTGTATGCTGACTGTCACGTTGCGCGGGCAAGCGATCAGGCAAGCAGGCGAGAGAGTCCAGTAAGTAGGTCGAAAAACGGGGTTTTAATAGAGGGACAGAACAGAAGACCGGTAAACACAAACTAACATCAATGACAGACAAGCAACACTGGGAGACGTGGGTTAATATAGACAATACCAAACGAACTTTAACTAGACACAGGGGTGACTAATCAAGAATCCACAGGAGATAACGAGGGGGCGTGGCACACACTAGGATCGTCCGGGGCTGAACGTGACACTGACACCATAGAAGTAAAAACAAGCACATCCTTTGTGACACGCTTGCTAGGTACATAATTAATATTCCCAGTAAATAAAGCCTTCCTGCATGAAAATATACATTTAGAGACACTGAAGATGCCAAAGGGAATCAATTCTAGAACATTAATGCAAAGTTAATGGTGAATAGAGGTGGAAATGAAGCTCTCCCACTTGCCTGAGGCGAGTAATTTAGACCAATGTTTCCCACCCTGGTCTTTGGGGACCCCCAGACAGTCCGTGCTTCAGCTTCCTCTCTGCCGGCTAGTCAAAAACTGCATGCTGGAGCACTTTTTTCTCTTTTTTTTTTACACTGACTAACCCAATTGGCTAGTAGCAAAAAATCCCCCCCCCCCTCATTGGTGAATACCAAGAGTTACAATAAAATATTTAAATATCATATTTTCCTGGCATCTAGGTGTAATGGTAACTCTCTTCTTGAAGCTGTTATCTATACCTTCCTAATGCATTATAATGGTCAGTATAAGAAATAATAGAGCATCACAACATCTACTATTGACAGACATAATGCATTATAGTGATAATATTTCACAAGATCAAATGCAGCTCACATCTATAATGCACTGTATAGTATATAATGCATATAGTGCATTATATAATGTATTATAGATACAAGCTTCATAAAGCATTCTTAATCCTTAATAAACATTGCTATACTGTTCCTGTATGCCTTTTTATAAATATTTATAGCTATGTTTTTAATGCTTTGTACATGCATTTTAACATGTTATGAATGTGTTCATAGATTCTCATACACATGACATTCATAGAAAGTGTTACCAGTGCAATTTGGATCAATGGGAACAACAGAGACAAAGCAATTGTTTGAACTTACCTGCCCATTGCGAAACTCTCGAAAGCAATATTTGAAAACAGAGGACTCTGTGTCAGCAGAGTCTCCAAGAAATTCTTGGGCTTGTACTTGGGGCAATAGAGCCTCAGCCTTCTCTCCTGGCAAACTGTTCCTTGCCTCCAGTACACGAGTTGTCCGTGTGACGGTATCTTGCTGAGCCCTTCCTGTTTCCCCTGTTCCTACCTTCAGAACCTGGTGGATCTTTATGCTAGCTTCAGGTGGGTGCTGGACACGCACCTTTACCATTGAAGATTCAGCTGTCAAAAGACAATATAGAACAAAACATGAAACCCCATCCACTCACCTGAGTGTCTCTGCTGTCATGTGTAAAGATACTATTTATATATCTCATAAAACTTCTTGCGGGGGCACAAATAATGTAGTACTACACAGTTACTTAATGCATTATATAACCAGTAACTAAGTCATAGTTACGTACTGATCCAATGTTTGTTCATTAGTAATCAATCACAATGCAGGATCTATATTAGTTCATGATTTGTTCTTGATTAGTAGCAGAGTAATTAAGTTACGTTACTTGTATCCCCTCAATTCAAGTGTTACCATATATCCATTAATTAATGCTGGCATTACATACATAGGGTAAGACAAATATAGATATAGATGATAGTTTTCAACAGAAAGAAAAAACATAATATTATGAAAGACAAAGCAGATACCTCAGATTCATTCTGAGAGGTCATCAGAATTGTGGATGTATACCTAGAAGTGACCTATTGCACTTACAACACTATTTTCACTAATAGACAACTGCTAATATATGCGAATGCATGTCTGACTTGTAAGATCTATGACATCTACAAATATTTGTTAGCTATAGTCCAAAGAGACTTTCCATTTCCTTTTTTGTCATGCACCATAAATCTTATTTACAATGATTCTGAATGTGTCACCAGTTGTCACTTTGTTACCAGTTCACCAGTAAAAAAATCAACACACATTTATCAAGGATTTTCATAGAAAACACATTGTCGGCTCTTCACTCAGCTTAAGTAGTTTATCTTTTACAGAAAATCAGCAAAGATAAACACTGTCTGATAAACATTGTCTGTCAAATAATGAAACTTGCAAGTATATGGAGTTGCCTAACCTTATTAAATAAATTCCATTATATTATTGGTATCACTTACCATTTGTCTGGTGATGCTCTTGACTCTGTAGTGGGAGCAGGTACTCTGACTGTGACATGAACTGCTGGTCACTCAGCACAGAGGGATTTAATTGTGACTTTTCAATGTCATTGGTAGAGGATGCAACTGGAATGTGGCAGAACTTGCCCGTGAAGTTTTGAGGACACTGGCAACGGTCTTTCTGAATGCATACGCCACCATTTTGGCACAACATTGGACACAAGACTTAGAGAGACCCAGGAAAGGAGGAAAACAGACATTGAAACTCATTAAAACAACATTAAATAGTTTGTTTGTTTATTGTTCCCTTCCATAAACAGTCAATCTACTTAAGGTTATATAAGCCTGCATTGCTAGATGGTCTCACATCCAAGCATTAGATAAGCTTTCAATATCAGATGAAACAGAATATATTCAGTTTTGCTTATGGCTATAGCAGGCATTAACAACTTCTTTAATTGCCCACAGAACACTGACGTTTAATTAGCTACACATTTTCATAAATATGCTAACGGTGAAATGATAAGTTTGAAAACAACTCGGATTTTATGACATTTATTCACAAATCCTTCTAGCAATTATTTTTAATTTAAACATCGAGAAACATGCTGCTTACCCATTACTGGGTCCCTAAGAACTAATTCCAAGAAACACATACACAAGTGGAACACAAAAAGGAAGGTGCCAGCCCATTGCATTGTTCAGAAGAGAACTATCTCAAAATGTTGGATGGTATATATCAAACTTGAACAGACTGCACTGGCAAGAACAATAGCATGCACAAGTTAAAGTTCACCAACAGTGACTGATGGACATTTAACAGGATAGTTGATAAACACAGTAGAGATACTCTAATGCCTCTAATATTGCCATGGAATTGGTTAAGCTCCTCTCTGAGCCATTCTCAACAAAAAAAAACTGCATCATGAGCTTCACAAAGCTGGAATTTTTTATCAGGGCTGTCATTGGGACACTGCTTGTATCCAAGGCCAATGCACAATGATGAATAACCTAGTGTAAAGAAACTGAACAATGAGAAAATAGAATATGGCCGGATGAGTCGTCTTTCACCTTTTTCTACATCTGGATGGGCTTAAATTTAGAGAAAGTCAAAGGATGCTTTCAGCTCACAATGTCTGTTTCCAATTGTTAAACATGGTAAGCAATCCATCTCTTGGGAGTCATTAGGTCCGGTGATTGCTCTGCATGGTCAAACAATAGCCAAGGAATAGAAGGCCGTTTTCAGGGCCAGATGCACCCTACGGTGCAAACACTGTTCCCTCTTGATTTTCCTACATTCCAGGCTAATAATGCTCCATACACACTGCTAAAGAAATTTGAGTTTTTAAGGCATAAAGTCATACATCTTCCATGGCCTTCCCAATCATCAGATCTAAACATCACTGAAGCACCATGAGAAATTCTGTATTGGGAACTGCAAAGTAAATTTCTTCCCTCAAAGGATTTTCTTCCAGAAACAAGCATCCCACTATATGCAATCTACACTCTTGTATGACTGCATGGCAAGAAGAACTGAAGTAGTTTTGAAGACAAAAGCCATAATAGGTCCTGGATGTTAGTATAATATTAGGTTTTGTGTTATTCGGGCCATGAATAAGGTTTCACGGGAGTTTTTCAGCAACGTTGTTTAGTGTTTAAAATGTTGAGAATAATTGAATTGTATAGTTACACCTAACAGGCTATCGTGCATATGCTTTAAGGCTAAAGGCAGCCAAACTCGGTAAGAAGAACAACAGTAAATCAAAGACATATGCTTGTAGATTTTTCTAAGCAGAATGTCCATGCTTAGTTAGCCAGGGTTTCCAAAAGTGGAAAGATTTGCTTAACCCTTTAACCTTGTATCCATATCCTGGCTGTTTAAATCATGTGCAATTCCTCTTGCACTAAATTATAATATCAATTAAAAACACACAATAGCTGTGCTGGAGGGTGAAATCCAAAAGGCTATATAAACCATGCAAAATATCTTAAAATATATTTCCATTATATTTATAGTAACATATCTATTGTATGAATGCCATGCCTACAAGAATCTATGAACACATTCACTATACTGTAGATACCATCATATTGCATCATAATGGTCAGTATAAGAATTAAGGATGTGTTGTAATGCATTATGAAGGTATGTATAATGCATTATAGATGACAGCTTCATAAATCATTAATAATACATAATAAACATACATGCCTTCTTATAAATATTTATAGCCATGTTTATAATGCTTTATGAATGCATCATAATGTATTATGTGTTAGGGTTGGTGCCCGTCCGGCTCTATCCCATGTGTCGTTTCCCCATTTGGCCAGCAGTTCCTACTGGGCATTCCATTTGGTGTTCCGCTAGTGCGTCCCCCACATAGCTCTGTCGGTTTGACACAGATGCTGACATCCCTCCCATCATGAGTTTGAGGCTGACCTGAGGCCTGCTTCACCTTTGTGTTACATTTTAACCCCTGGTGTCTTGTTTATGGTTACCCTGCCCGTGCCTTGCCTATGTTCCGTTTTACATTTGTTTCTTGATTTCTCCTAGCATTGATAGCCATCAGTGTTTGATCCTGTTCCCTAGTTTCTAGTGTCTTTTAATTGTAATTTACTCCACCTGTTCCTTGTTGCCTCGCTCCCTTAGTAATTGGTTGTGTTGGTTATGGTTCTCACCTGTCCAGCATTGTGTCCTGTTAGCAGTGTATTTAAGTGCCTGTTCTTGTTCTGTTTCTATGTGTTTCTTTGTGGCAGTTTCCTGTATTGCTATGTGTTTCTTAATTGTAGTTCCCTGTGTTCCTTCCTACCCTCAGTATTGTGGTTCCTGGTGTTGCTCCCTGCCTTAAATTAGTTTTGACCCCTGATGGTCCCTTTGTTTCTCCATTTATGCTCTGTTTTCATAACAAAACCCTGGTTTGTTGGAGCCGCTATGAGAATTGTCTCTTCCTCTGTCATGCCCCGCCATAACAGTTATGAAGGTGTTCATAAATACTGACAAACATGGTATTCATAGAAAGTGTTACTGTATTTACATACTGTATATATGAATAAATTGTGGGTCATAATGTTGGCTTATATCTGCCAGGTTATTAGTTTGAATCCCACCACCACTGTTTGTGTGGGAAGTATGCATGTTCTGCCCATATTGAAACCACATGTAAATACATGCAGTTCAGGTAATTGTAACTGAAATCCATAAACTATCCACATTGCATGTGTGTGCTACATACAATGGACTGGCATCCCGTCAAGGGTGAACGTTGTGCATCCCAGGATAAGCATTAGGCTCCCATGTGACCCTGTACTGGTTAAACACTTGGAAAACAGATGGATGATGCCATTGTGATAGTCATAATTGTAATCATAATTTTGTGATCATTTAATTACAAGTTTCATCTTTAAATCAGTTTTTGAAATTTCTATAAGCCGTTGTTATGACCTATAGGCAGGAAAGAAAAAAACACGGCATGTAAAGCATCTCAGTATGGAATGTACTTAAAGAAAAACTTAAAGATTTAATTAGATATTTTTAGTCAGAAAAATTGGGACAAAACAACAACAACAACAACAATAATAATAATAATGCATGAATAAAAAAGGAAAAAAAAACAACTGTATGAGACCCTATAGAACCAAAAATCATGTATGTTAACAGACTTGATCCTGTAGCACAGGTCAATCTACAAGTTTAGGTCACATTTATGCCATTTACAAAAATGCACTCAGGTTTTGAGTGACAGACAAAGTAGAAAAAGAACCTGAACAATGTAAAATTTTTGGATAGCCATTTCCACTGCCCATCTGGCATACATTACTGAACTGTACTCAACTGCCCTTACGAAATTCATGTTTTCATGTTTAAGAACACACATTTAAAATAGGAGACATTCAACTTAAATGAACCAGCTGCAAAAGTCTCTACCAATACATTGTTACCAACAAAATAAGGATACACCTTTATTTAATTTCCTGAACTTGCACAAAAGATAGGACAAAGTATTCTTTTGTTGTTGATTACTTACAGATTCGGAAGCCTGTTTCCGAAGGTGGTTGACCAATGGGCTCATTACTATACAGAGTGGTGACATTTCCATGCTCGCAATAGTTGGTGCAGCGTCCTGCACTACAGCGGACCTTGCAGATCGTAGGAGTCAAAAACATCTTGATGCGTTCTCCTTCTTTGCTGACTGTCTGACTGCTGGCTGAGTGGGTCAACGACATGCAGCAGTGGAACCAGAACAGAAAGCTGAGTAGGGGCATGATGTTTCTGGCTCATTCCCCGAAGCAAAGAAGGTTGAGAAGTACACCTTTCAGGGGAGACGTAAAGGACGTACAGAGCAGGGCCGACCGTAAAAAACATAAACGACGAAAGACCTCCACCTTTTCCACTCTGCTCTGTGCGCGAAACAGTTTGCAGTGAACAAATGAAAAAACACCCAATGTTTTTTCCCCAAAATGCAAGACAGAAACTATGTAAGGAGGGAGGTTTTTGGCATGCGTATGTGTGCAATAACAAAAAAAAAGCTTGCTTGAAACCAAATAGCTGTCCACTTAATTTGAAGCAGCATACTGAGCATGCTCTGGGCTCGACTCCAAACACAATGTTTATAAGGGATCCAATTCACATGCGGTTAACTCTTCACTGCAACCCTTCTCTGAAATACTGTGGGAGAAAATGCCACAGGAGGCCTAATAGGGCTTAGATTTCCGTCTTATGTGGTGAAATAAAAATTATTTACGCTTATTTAATTTCACCTTCTATATTGGTAAAGATTACTTTACCCTTTATGGTTTTTGTTGTCTGCTGAAGAAAATGAAGTACTTAATATTCACTGTACTTTGTGCAGCCTTGGTATTGTCATTAAGAAGCTAATTTTTGAGGCTGTAGAAAGTTTGGTTTTATAGTACATGTGTTACATCCTGCCAATCAAGTTCGCCTGATCCTCCTCCCTAACGTGGCCATGATGAGTCACACCTGTTGCTTGTTGCCCCTTATTAATCTCTGTATTTAAGTACCTGTTTGTTTCATCAGCCCCAGTACAGTCTTTGATGTCGCTCCTCCTGTCCGTCTGTGTCCTTCCCTGTGCTAGACTTCTTTGTTTTCCTGCTCCTGTCCAGTTAATAAAACCCCTCTTTGCCTAACCCCTGCCTTTGAGTCCTTCGTCCCTCATGCCATGACACCATGCAGTTTAAATACAGTGCAACGCAGGGGAACACCCTGGAGAGGATAAATGTCCACATATTTCGCCACATTAATGCGATGTCGAATTTTAATGTTTTGCAGCTGTGGACATCTCAGTTTATTTGACGATACTTATCTTTCATGAACAAATCACTGTTTTAATCAACTCATTTCTGTACGAACAAATTATTTTCCTATAAAACAGTGTTTCTCAAACCAGTCCTTGGGGACCCCCAGATGGTCCACGTTTTTGCTTCCTCCCAACTCCAAGGGATTTGGGGGAACGCAAAAACAAGGACGGACTGGGGGTCCCTGAGGTCTGGTTTGAGAAACACTGCTATAAAATACATCAATTTATTTCAAGCAACCCAGAAGTCATTTAAAATGCTTTTTCTTTGTGGCCACAGTGATGGTTATGCGATCTTCATGAAACAAAAAATGTTACACATGCTGGGCATGTTACACGGTCCCTGACAGGTTCATGCAATCTGAGATGAATGTTGGGAAAACTCTGTGTGAGCTGAAAAATATGAGCTAAATTCAGCACCACCGCTAAGGCATGCTTCCTTTGAGTACAGCCTAATGAGGTCATTCACTCATTCAGGTATAAACACAGAAACTGGCATTCATATTTTCTCGGTGACTCTGTAAGCCATCATTACTACTCATTTTCTCAATTCAGAACATGTCAGTTCTTTGTTATTCCTCATTGTCACTGATAGCCAGATGAGGAAACACCTTCCCTTGCCCCCCCCCCCCCCCCCCAACCACCATGAGCATATCTGTTTAAGGAATTCTCAAAACAGTTGTAACAACACTTCCTGAAAAAGCTTGTCAAACATACAAAACAAAATCCAAAACGTTGACGAAACATACACTCTCATTCCACTGTATTGCAATGAACACACTTTTGAACCTTTTGGCACTGCACTTGTTTAAAGCCTTCTGGACACATAAACACCCTTATTGGGAATAGGAAACAATATCACATGTTAAAATCTACAAAAGTCACCCTTTAACGCCATTCTGAGTGCACACATTCAATACTTGTAAATGCAGCATGGGAAACAGTAACCTTCTATTATCAAATGCTTATACAGAGATGAAGAGTCACGGGGAAACGTCCCATATATATCAGGACAAACATCTTTAAGTGCTTCAATAAGTACATCCAAAGGCTTAAATTTGGTTTGAACATTGGCGGGACTGAGGTTGCCTGCCATTTAGGGGGAGACATGATTTTTGGGGGGGATTGTATTAGCCAGTTTTGATTACTTGGGGGGTTACAACCTCCCCCCACCCCCCTGTAATTTATGCCCATGGGTACATAAACAGTAAAATTGGCAGAATACTCTGAATAATACAGATAATACTAAAAGTACACATGTTTAGTTAGGGCTGTAAGAGCAAAAGAACCACACAGTTGTAGGGAACCTGGTTTTATAATTTGATTAATTTCTTCTGTTAAGCTGTGAGAAAAGGCAATTTTCCTGGAAATGGTAATTCACATGGCCTGCAGTGAGGTAAAATGCAGAAATTGTCTCCCTTAAGTAGTACAATACAACCTAAATACAGCAAATTACAAAAATGAGTCTAATCACAGGCAGGACTATGGCTTAGGGGTAACACTGTCGCCTGTTGGGGTTACAAATCCTTCCTCAACTGTGTATATATGCCTTCTTTCCATTTCACCCGCATTTCCCGAAGGTACCCTACTTTCTTCTCACAATCCAAAGACATGCAGTTAAGCTAATTTGCCCATTCCAATGTAACATCTATGTTCTGGCATATTCCATTTGGGGTGTACCCTGCCTTGTGACCGTTGCTGCCTCAGAGAGACTCCAGGCCTCATGTAACCCTAACCAGAATACATATGGAGTAAAATCACATGATGTATGAAAGTTTATGTTTCATTTAGTGCCCTGACATTACTTGTTTTAAGGAAACATTTTGATTTTAATTAAGAAAAATGTGAAAAATAATATTCCATTTATAAACATTGTTGTTGGAAAGATCAATGGTGTAAATGGTGTCAATTAATGGTGTAAATACTGGGGAGTACATGATTTGACGCTTTCAGGTGCCGAATAATAATTCTGTAAATCTTATTTCAAAACAACATCCATCATGCCTCAATCGTGAAACACCACACATCAAAATTCAATGAGTGGGCGAAACAAAACAATAACAGGATTTAGTTACAATAGCGTATCTAAGTTTTTAATCTGTGAGAAGGGAAATTTTGCAAACAAGCCCTTACACCGATAATGATCCCTATTGTTAGTTAAATACATAAAACATAATATCACTGGAATACTATGAGACTACATATTCTGTTTTTTTTTTTTTAATCAAGCCAGCATAATTTGAGTGCAAAGTTTATAAATATTTACCCCATTGTGCTCTCACCTCCCACTGCTGGGCAACTGGATAACTTCCAGTGGCAGGTGTCGACCTGAAATTTGTGAGTCAGAACAGCAGGAATTAAGCCAAGCTTGTGAACTGGTTCCAGATTTCTCTTAAGGTTCATTTGTAAATTTAAATTAGGCATTGGGCTGTGTATTTACACAGTTGATAGAACTGATGTTACAGAGCTGTTTGAATTGGCATCGTAGCTGAATGTAGAGAATGTCGATGATGTCACAACTCAGGTCCTGTAGCTTCTCATACCTCATCCCTTTTGTTTTACTGAAAACATAATATGCATTATCTTTTCATTTTAAAGAGAAGCATACAGCAACTGATAATAGTTTATTTTTTCAGTCACTGACGCATGTAACTGGTGACATAGACCATACAGCAGACATAAACGTTTTGACTTATAATTAACTTAACTATAAACAGAATAAATAATAAAGGACAAAAACTGAGTAATTCCAGTGCTGATAGATGGTGATGACTGGCTGGTCCCAGTCGTATTTTGTATCTTAAAACATGTCCTATGTAAATTAATTTTACTTTACTAATACATAAATACAGCTAGAAAATCAGACGTGGAAGGTACACGGATGGCAAGGTAAGTTTGCTTTTTATGCAGGCTGGTGTGGGCAGGGAGGCATGGCAGGGGTGCAGGCAAATAGCCCATGGGGGGCCAAATTTGTTTAGGGAAAACGGGGAAAAATATATATTAATGGGTCAGTCTGGGGCAGCCATCCTCCGACATTCACATGGGCAGGGGACACATGCACCACTGACTTGCCCTTTCCTTCCCTCCGGAACCACCCCCCGCTTGAGGCCATTACCGCCGTGTCCTGTTGCCCCTCCTTGTGATATACCGCTGTACCGTAGGCTCATGTGGTGCTGAGCGCCCCCTGCTGGTGCGTGGCGTGTTCCCTGTGGACTGCTGTATCACAACACCAACTCATAAATGGACATTATGGATATATTATGTATTCAGGTTGATAAAACACTTACATACAGTCCTCCTGACACTTTATTTTTAGTTGCCCCCCAGCTGCGGATGAGCATTGCTCCTGCATGTTTTTTTCACCCATTAAAATTCAAGTTAAAATGCGATTTATATTAAGAAGCACGTAAAGGATTCCATGCTCTTATGTTTTAATCATAATTGGCAAACTAACATCAGGAATGGGAAATTTTGCCTGATTGTATATTATTTTTTATGTTACACATATATACTTTCTGTCATGAGGATTTCAACAGGCTGAAGAGGGCTAAAAACATATATGAAATGGTACAGAATAGAGCAGGTTAGTTTAATTAATCGTTGACAGCACTCTCTCACCCTCTGCCCCTCAGCAAAAACTCCTCCCTCTCATATTGTCCTTCAACTAACATAACCATTAAAATGCAACTAATGACTGAAAAATTGTAGAAGCATAATTAACATTTCAATTTTGAAATTTAAGTCACCAAAAACTGGAGACAACAAATGCATAATAAAACAGGTATGTAAAGCCGCCTTATGGAGATGACTGCTATGGAGTCAAAATTCCTCCATGCTGAAGAAACTCAGACCCACTAATCTGGATAAGGCGTAACAGCAGTAGGGATTTGGGAGTAAAAGGGGGGATATAACCAATCAGCAAGCCTGATCCACGCTCCTTTTTGAAGTGGTATGAAGTATAGGTCAGTTATATGAGATTTGAGCAAATAAAGGTGTATTTGGGTGTTGATCCTATACCAGCAGACAACACTTGTGATAAGGTCTCAGGGTATATTGTGTGTGTGTGTTTTTGTGTACTTTTTAGCTCAGTCCCCAGAATATGAACCTCAATTTTATAAAAACCTGTGACTGCAATCAAACAACTACAAATGCCCAAACAAACATGTATTTTGTTTAGTTCCCTAGTTAGTTAAGGTTAGGGTTGGGTAGGGGTTTAGGTCATTGTTGGGATTAGGGTTATGTCCATTGAAATGATGAGAGAGTCCCCACAAAGATACAAATATATGTGTGTGTGTGTGTGTGTATGTGTGAGTGAATAGGCTGCCAAATTAAATTGTTGATTTAACAAGTAGCAATGTGTTATTGCTCATTTACATATATACTATGGTTAAATTGTATTTTTACACTTGCTACCCAGATAAATAGCTTTAATATATGCAGGTTCAGCCTTGAGGCGACGGCATGTGAGTTTGAAGTAATACAAAAGTAGCCTGTCTCAGAGTTGAGTAACAGAAAGGGCAGGAATTTACTATCACCTTGAATGTTGTAGGAGTAGGTAGATGCATCCATTGATCCATCCATCTTCCATTTTTTTATTCTGGTCAGGGTTGTTGGGTATCCTGGAGCCTATCCCAGACAGTGTAGTACATCATGATAGGGTACACCGGTCTATCGTAGGACACATATGGCTAGCTTAGAGAGACCAATTAGCAAGCTACTTAGCATCATGGGCAACAAAGCACACCATGATAGGGTACACCGGTCTATCATAGGACACATATGGCTAGCTTATAGAGACTAATTAGCAAGCTACTTAGCATCATGGGCAACAAAGCATAACATGATAGGGTACACCGGTCTATCGTAGGACACATATGGCTAGCTTAGAGAGACCAATTAGCAAGCTACTTAGCATC
>JAODJU010000036.1:6927619-6946654 GCA_026776725.1 Gnathonemus echidnorhynchus | reverse complement strand
ATGGGCAACAAAGCACACCCGCTGCATAACTGCTTGACGAAACAAAAGAGCACATTCAGTAATAAACGCATACGACTGTGTTCTTCCCAGGAACACTTCCTGACGCCTTTCCTGCCAGCTGTGATCAGACTCTACAATCAATCTCTCTGCTGACCTCATTTTCCACACCACAAAACTGTTTGCACTGTACATTTTTGCACACCGTTTTTGCGCACTGCACTTTTTTAGCTAGGTGTTCTTTCTTGTTATTTGCATCTATTTATATTATGCTTATTAAAACATGGTACTTATTTTCTGCTATAACACCTACAATGCAAGATCAATAAATTTTTTTTCTCTGCATTCTCGTACTCCATTTCTCATTTAGACCAATAAAATCTACCCAGGGCTACCAGTGAGATACAAATGTGTTTCAGAACTGGCATTTCATGAGTTTCTACTGTAAGCTAAAGTTAATATGTCATTGGTTGCTATATAATGTGAGTAAATTAAATTAAATTAAATTAAATTAAAAATTGCAACAATACCAGATACCTGCAATTTATGTAATACATAGAAATGGCAATTTGTGACTGTTGACTGGATCAAAGATTCACACAGTGAGCATATTTATGTATTATTACATTTAACATCAAAGAAATATGATTGATTTTGATGACCAGGGCTTATTCAATGTTCTACTAGGCCAATTGGAGAAAATTGTGGTCATAGAATAAACAGAATTCAACATTTCAATTTTGTACGAAAGCAATGGCAATGTGTATAAATGCAGTGTTTATCTGGAGAATTGCACATAGTGTTCAAAGAACAAAAACTGTCATTCAAGGATTTTGTCCTTTGTGCTTAAGTAATTGAGGAAAACTGTGACAATGCTAAAGTGGCGTACAAAGGGAATGATAATCAGTAATATTCTCCTGACGAGTGCTGGTCTTCTCTCCCGGCTGCAGTATTGTTGGTAATGTTTGTCTTTGTTTTTTGTCTGAGGATGCTTTGAGTAACTTGTGACCTTCATGTCTAGATGACTAGTGGGTTAATGCCAGGATGGCACCACTAGACTGATAAGGAGCAGAGGTGGAAAGTTCAGGTCCAGAAAGTACAAATCCAGACCAAGATTTTGTTTCAACCGACCAGTTGAATATAAAGAATGACAGTTGCAGAGTAGTCAAACAGGTTGGTTGAAACAAAATCTTGGTATGGATTTGTACTCTGGATCTAACTTGCCACCTCCGATCAGGAGATTTACGTGCAAGATGTCAGGCAGCAGTTTTTCATAATTGCATAAACACTAAAATTTGTAATAGAGTATATCCTTAAGCTTTCAAATCAGTTTCTCAAAATAAAATGGTATTTCCCACAACCTTCTTCATTTTAAATGCGTTTTCTCTCATGTGGTAGATCAGTTTCACCATTTCGACAGAACACATCCATTTCCTAAAGGAAAGACTGCATCTTATTCTCGATCAGAAAGCACTACAGCTCAGTATAATTAACGTCAGTCATCACAACCTGATCTCAGTTCCCACCCCACTGTCTAGGTTTAAACAGTAAGTAGCAAAATAGTTCACAGGCCATTACGCACAAAATGAGCTATGTTTGTTTGCTGTGGTTTATAGAAACACTTTAATGTCAAAAGACTGAGAGTGTGGCATGGGAGAGGCCAAAGAACAACATTATTGAACAAAATCCATGCCATAGTGGTTGACCATGTGCTTGGACTAACCAATGTCAGGAGAAGCTACCCAATGATTACAATTGGATACAAGCTGATTTGTGGTTGCCTCTATTAGCCACACTGTCAGACAGGGAAAGGGGGAATTTATAGAAGTATCTTCTGTACAAAAAGAAGAATACAGTATTCTCATTTCTAATATACATTATTCACGTTTCTAATATTGGCTACTTTACAGTATCTGTGGCATAGCATTGCTATGGGTTACTTTATATTTACTTTGTTGCATCTGTGGATATTCATACTCTATGTAACAATGTAGTACTGTGTAACTTATACATGGGAATATATAAAAAGATGAGGATTGTAGCCTTTTGATACTCATCATTCTATAATGCATTGTTACAGATCTGAGTGGTGATCTTAAGAAGACACACAAATGCTGTTGCCAGAGTAACAAGAAATTGCGATTGCAGAAGAGGGAACTTTATGCAGGTGATGAGGAATCCTGTGGGGACTGTACCCTGGAGTCCATCCAAAGATGTTTAAGGTACAGCAGAGCCATCTTCCCCTGCTGCGGAAAGGAAAACGTCATTTGTGATGTGGCTGCATCCAGACCAGAGGTATAATTCTGAAAACGAGGATGCAGTGACTGACAATTGGTGTGTCAGCTTTTGGCACTGCAATTTTTGAAAATGTAAAATGCACAATTTACTGTCCATTCTGAATACTGAATACTGAATGCATTTTGTATGTTTGTAACCTTCCATATTGTATTGTGAAGGATATTCCCTAAACTTGAGTACGACAACATCTTTCCTTCCATGACACACAGGCACATATGTAAGTGAAAGCAAGCTTGGCAGTGAAGGACAGCCACGTGTAGCAGCGCCCATGGAGCTGGGGGTTAAGGGCCTTGGACAAGGGCCCACAGATGTGATTATTCTGCCAGGCTTTAGAAGCTTAACTCCTAAGTATGAGTTGTCTGTAATTTGGACATTCTTATCCCAGGGACTGCCTGTATTTATGATGTTGTTGAATATAAGATACGAGTCTCTTCAGTTTTTTGAAGGCTAATTTAGTAGCATAGCTTTCAAATGTATCAATGCAGTGTGTTGTCAAAAGTGCAGCTTTGTCTGTTTGATAGCCAACAGTCTGGTGTTGCAGTAATATACTGCAATTTATCTAGTTCATTGTTTAAGTTTTGTTCTTCAACAGCTTCATTAATTTTCCTTTGTAGTGTTTTGTTGACATACTTTGCTTGTGTTTAATTTACTGGATGTGTTTGATGTGATTAATTAACTTCTTCCATTCTTGTGAATTTAATTCAGTATATTTCTGGAGTTGAAAAACTAATAGAAAGAAAGAAAAAACTAAAACAAAGAAAGGAGAAAGGTGTATTTAATGAAAGAATACAGTCATGGAACAAGTGATATCTTAAATGATATCTTAGGGGGCAGCATGTGGGTCGGTGGGCTAAGCCTGTGTTCCTGCAATCAGAAGGTCACCTGTTCAAACCCAGTTTCAGCACATCTGCAGGTTCTTCAGCAAGGCACTTAACCCCCAGCTCTCTGGGTTCCCCAAGAGGTGGGCTACCCTCCACGGACAGCTTACTCTACAAAGAGCAAGTTGGGGGAGGCATAAAGACAATTTCCCCTCAAGAATCAATAAAGTATCAATTATTATTAAAAGTATAGGTGAGTGTCTGTTGCCAGTGTGTTGAGACTATGTGAATTAGGAATGTGACACAAAATAGATTTACTGGAGGTGATGTTTCCTTTGTCAGGGATGTGGTCCACATAAGGGGACACCCCAAAAATAGAAGATTTTTGACAAAACAATGGCAATATCTAATTCTTATAGAGTGTGCATCAGCAAATTAAATAAACTTAACGTGAGTCGGAACAGAGAGGATGAAAACTCACAGACAATCCTGATCATTTGACTGCCCCACTAAAAATGGTCAGAACTATATGACTATTTTTTATAGCTATTTTTTACATTCATGCAAAGAATTTAATAATTAGTAGTAATAAGCATAGTGACACAGTGGGTAGCTGTCGCCTCACAACTCGAGGTTTGAATCCCAATGAGTTTCTGTGGAGTTGATGGTTGTCCCCATGCGTCAAGGCCTTCTGGGTGCTCCATGTTCCGCATGCAGCCCCAAGACGTGGCGTTTCTACGGGGTGTGGTGTGTGGCTCTGAGGATTGTATGATGCTGTGCCTGTGATGCGTTAATTCCAGGTTCAGATCCCTGGGTCGGTAAAATGATTTCAGCTCTGGGTCCTTGAACCAGGCCCTGACCACCCAACTGTTCCAGGGACAATCTGACCCTGCCTTCTCAGAAAATGCACATGGCTTTAGATAAAAGTGCTGAATAAAAAGTACACTTTCTATATTATGTCTGTGTGTGCCTTGTGATGGACCGCCATCCTATCTAGTGCGTTCCATAGCCTTATGCTTTCTGCTGCCTGGAATTGGTTTGCAACCCTCTATTGGATATGTGGTTTGACGACAGATGATAGATGGATGAATGATTTTTCTAAAATAAACTTCTAAACCTATAAAGACTCAGGAGGAAAAAAAACAAAATGAACCGAAAGTGACTAAATCAATAGTTTACAAAAACATAAACTTTTTCAGTTTTTCATTTTTTTTATGTAGCCCCATTTGTTTATTTTATAGATTCTGTAACATTGTACTTATATTTCAATGAAATATCTCCCGCCTAATTGATTTCATGAATTAAATGTTACATAAATGAATTGCTGAAAATGGACTTCCATGTATCTGACCAGCATCCTTGTAGGCTTTACTTAATAGTTGTGACCTGTAACTGTGACATTTGCTTCTAAAACTGGGTCTTGCAAAGCATCCAAAAATATTCTTTCACAGCTTGATTCAAGACAGCTAGCTATGGAGAGTGCAGCTGACTTCTCATTGCTGAAACGTAAGGAGTTGTCTAGGCAACCAGCATATACGTCTTTTAAAAAAAATAAAGTAAAAAAAAAAGTCAGGTTTCTTAAATATACAGCAACACAAAGGTATTTTGTAGGCTAACCTCGCGGGTTGTCTCTGTCACAATGTGACATTGTTTTTTTTTGTTTTTTTTTTTACCCAATGATTATTTAGACTTCTTGTATCATTTTGTCTTTAATTTTCTGCATGCACTGAAAATTAGTTTCTCGGTACTTTATGATATCGCACCCCAAGGCAGCTGGATGAGTCACCAGGCACTTCAGAGCTTAATATTTATTTACAGATTTACATACTGTACACAATTTTGGTCTCTACTCTTTAATTACAAGAAACAAACTAATGCCTTCAGGAAGTACCATATATAGCCCATTTTACATTACTGCTATAGTGATTTGTTGATTGGTTGTTGCTAAGTTGTTACATAGGATGGTAACCATTGTCTTATTTAATGGGAAAAGCATACAGTATTCTTGAGTTGTGATTTCTTTTGTGTACTCTTATGTCCTACAGTTTTGACTAAAGCATATACTGAAGCTCCAGTAATAATATGTTTTATAAGTCTTTAGAGATGCCTGAGTATTTATGTCAAAGTGTTGAGTCAGAAATGCTTCGAGCTTTATCAGAAATAGACATCACCGTGTATCATCCAGGTTGGATTTCCTGTACTCTCAAAATTTGATAATAGAGAAATATAACTCATAATGTACTGATTTACTTTTATGAAAGTGTTTGGTTGACAAATCATCTTCAATCATAAATGGTGAACACTTCATTACTGCAATGAATATCTCTGTGGTATTCTACTAGGCAATCAAGGCAACCTTCATACCACTTCATTAAAGAAGGAAAACATCTCTGTCTGACTGTAAAAGTGTAACCATGGTAAACATTTATTAGGTCCTGAATTTGTATCATCATCTCGGAATTTAAGCTTTTTATATATCATATAATATACAACCACCCCACGTGAAACAAATAATGTTGACTATCTTGTATAAACAGCACAGGACTGGGATATGTTGGTAAGCTAACGTAACAAGCTACTCATAGTCAATGTAGAAGACATGAGTGACTCTGGTAGGGTTTACTACCAAACTTTATAGCCAGATGACTGGGTCAGAGCATCTCCAAGATGGCAGGGCTTGTGGGGATGCTCACGGTCAGCCGTGGTGAGTACTTACTGACAGTGATACGAGAAGGAAAAAAAACCACGAACTGCCAACTGGGTTCTCGGTGGCCAAGACTTATCATTGCAAGATGTGAACAAAGGGTATTCCGTCTGTTACTAACCAACAGAAGGGCTATTAGGGCATAAATCACAGATCATTTTAATGATGGTAATGAAGTAATGTGTCACAAGAGCCAGTACATCAAGCCCTGTTGTGTAAGGGGCTGCGTAGCTGCAGATTAGACTTGTTGTTTTCCACATATACTGGACATGTACCTGGTGCTCCACATGATGCATGGGATTCATTGGACCAGAAAACCTTCCACTGATTAAAGGTCCATTTCCCAGTCTACCCATTGTAGGTGCTTTCAGCAGTGGACAGGGGTTAGCATGGACACTCTGACTGGCCTGGAGCTACACACACACACACACACACACACACACACACACATACAGTGTGTATGTATATATATGAAAAACAGAAATATGTCTGAGTCTCCATTATTGAAATATAGTTCTCTGATATTTTTATTTAATCTGACAACTAAAAATTTTTTGTGAAACATTGTTTTCTATAATAGAAAATAATATGCAAAAAACTTTAAATATGCTATCTGTTTGTTTACTTATGTAGCAATGGCAGCTTTCATTTTTTTTTTTTTTTGGCATAAAACACTCAGGTATCAAAATTAAGGCATGCGATAACACAAAGAAACAAGTTTTTGGTATGAACCAGCTTTGCACATTCTTCTTCTGACCTTCGGTTTGGGATCATTTTTCTGGCAAAAGGTAAAGTTCTGTTTTTTAGCAGAAAAACAGGTTCTTCTTGCCTTCTTCCTTATCTTTGAACAAGATACATCACTGTTGTTTCTGAGGTGTGGACAGTGTTAGATAGCCAGCACATCCACACTTACGTCTCACCTGACCAGAAAAATTTTTCCCACTTTGCAACTGGGTTATTATCACGCGTTTGGGGATCGTTGTGCCACCATTTCATACAGGCTAGTATTATACACTGATACGGTATATTAGTGTTACGCACGCTGATATGGTAGATTAGTGTTACACACGCTGATATGGTAGATTAGTGTTACGCACGCTGATATGGTACATTAGTGTTATGCACGCTGATATGGTACATTAGTAGTACGCAGGTTGATATGGTACATTAGTGTTACGCACGCTGATATGGTAGTGTTACGCACGCTGATATGGTAGACCAGTCCACCTTTACTCTTCTGTCAGCTACCAGCTATCTAGAAAGTAAGTTATTTTAATGGAGCAGTTCACCATAAAACTGAAAAAGATGTTTTATAGGTGCTGTCTACTTATGGAAACCTTGTTGGATCAGAGTTTTGTTTGGCTCTTATTAATCTTGTCCTTGTTTCTTGATCTTTGTATCATTTTAAGGTGGAAGTATGTCATGCTTTTTCGTCACATTATTCACAAACAAAGCACAGTACCGATCGTTTCAATGACAGTGAACAGAATTACATGAAGAATTCAAATAATGGAAATAAAATATATCCATGCAACTTCTAACTGCTAATCCTGGTCATGGTTGCAGGGAAAATAAAACCTATAAAATATAAACAGCTATGAAAGCTTTGAATGACAGAGAAACTTTGGGACTGCAGACCAACCATTAGGGGAGCATTATATATCATTAAAACAAGATTTAGTTTGTAACATAACTACAGTTGTTATGGTAAAACAAGTGTTATGGTAAATCAGAATGTTTGGCTGTTCTACATCCGCTTGAACATAGATTTTATATCTGTTTGTGGAAACTGAAATTGTATGTTGTATAATCCATTCTGCTTGTGATGCTTGGGCAATAAGCTTCAGGTGTAAAGCTTGTAAAGATCATTTCTCATGTAGCTGTCTGAAGACCATAGTACAAATCTTGAAACAAATTATGAAGGTTTTTCATGGGATTTTAAAGAGTTTTAATTAAATTTTTTTAAGGAGATCTAATAAATATTCCTAATTTATAGAGATCTATGTATTATGTTTCCACAATTTCTCTTAATATGCTATTCAGTTCTATTCATCCAACAATCCTTTACCGGTACGGATTCATTTGCAGATTTATTTTCCAGCATTTATTTTTTAAAATGAGATTATGTTTCTGGCTCTGTTTCAGGCTACATCACAGAATTCTAATTTTGCATATGAGCAGCCTTTAATTCTTTGCCTAGACTGGTACAGTATCCTGATTGGGATTTTGTAAAAATATATATCCCATAGGGTGGATTCTGCCAATGATGTTATTTCTGCTTAGTGTCTAACTGAGATCATGTGCTAGGTCATGTATAAAATTTCTTCCAGGGTTCCCATACTTCACTATACTATATTACAAAAGTGAATTTGAAATGGCCATATGACTGGATTCTTGGCTTGGTTTACATCAATAACTAAATTTTACCAGTACGGTATCCCACCAATCAACCCTTTAGCCTACACAGGCGGTTGCTTAGGGCGCCATTTTCCAAGGAAGCACCAAGTTAGCAATACCTGCGCTGGCTAGTTTCACTGCACCAGTAATACTCCCACTGTAAACCGATTATCAGGAAACATTGTCTCATCGGCACAACTGCATGCTTCTCCTGGGGGGGGGGGGGGGTCTGGAGTCTATGGGTGCAAAGCAGGGAATAACCCAAAATTGGGAGGGCAACCCATTGCAGGACACACACACCATTCACACCTGTGGGCAATTTGGTAACTCCAGTCCACCTTAGTGTGTTTTTGGACAAGGGGGGAAACTGGAGTAGCCAGAGGAAACCCCACAATAACATGCAGAGAACTTGCAAACTCCACGATGTGGAACCCTGGTCCCAAGGGTGTTAGGCAACCTATATGGCTAACCACTGCACCACCATATAGGACGGATGGATGGATGGATGCACCACCATATAGGACGGATGGATGGATGCTTGGACTATCTCATACCTTTCTGTCCTTTCATCCCCTTGCGCACGTGTCCAGCTTTCTGGTCCTATTCGCTTCAGACACATATTTCTGCAAGTATTTAGTATATGATGCATGTTACACTTCTTCATTTAAAAATGTATTAGATCATAACCCTGCTCCTTTTCAGAATCCACAAGGTACGAAATCGCTCTTGTTAAATATCATTACCCTGTTGACATTAAATAAACCAGCAAAAATTCTAAAGATAATTTATGCAAGTTTATGGATTTTGGCAAATACTGGAAATGACATGAAAGAGTTGACATGAAATTATACTTAAGTGCTGCTATGATTATAAATTATATAATCATAACATTATATAATTATATAATCTTAGAAACAACATCAAAAAGTGAAATATGTTTGCATATTTTTGTCATTTGTAAATATTCAGAGCCCATACAATAAGATTAGCTTGGGCTAACATTTTTACGGCAACATTTTTCAGCTTATTCTTGAGTGACTAAAATGTTGCAATGCCCTGTATTTAGGATTACTTCCCTACAGAAACAAACAGATGTATTCCTTTATTTATTTTTTGTGCAAAAATTAAAATTAGCATGAGTCTGTCCCCCCCCAGCCTAACTGTAAGGAAAGTATTTTTTGAGTTATGGGGCATACTAGGTGCAGGGAATATCAAAATATAATTGAGGGAAAAAAAGATTGGTGTCAGCTGATCAGAAATTTCTTAATATCTTACTTTGGGAGTAACGACTGTTGTTGTTTCCTTATTACCCTGAGTAATAGGAAGTATTTCAGGATGTTCTAATGGAGGTTCTGTTTTTTATTTAATTATCATTTGTTGACTGATAGAACTGACCTCAGTTAATTTTATCCTCATTAAGGTAATCAAACTTTATATAAATTCAAATGGAACAAATTAATGTAACAAATATGATTACTTGTATAATAGAAGACAATGTCTACTAATAAAAGGAAGAACCTTCTATTGCAAAGGGGCGTATATCATCTCCAAAAGACAAAAGCACAGTAAGAGTTTATTCTGCATTTATATCAGGGTGATTTGCAGGTTACTTTGACTTGTGAAACATTCTTTACCCTGTTTATGTTCCCAAATCAAACAGCATATCCAAAAAAGATATAGATATACATATATATACCAGAATTATATCTTATTCATTTAAGAGGAAATACTCAATCATAAAAATATCTGGATGTTATTAATTTTGTCTATCCAAAATAGCACTAAAAAAATGTAAACATGACAAAACATGGAACAGAACTCTTTCTCAAATTTTAAAATGTATATCCACGTTACAGGTAAATGCTGTGAATCTGTAGATGTCACATTTTGAAATATGTTTTGAATGTTTTTTTTACACCGTTCAGCACAATTTAGAACAAGGTATAACATTCACTTTAAATATCATCCTCCTTTTTTCAAGTTTAATCATTTTTGTTAGAAAGCAGTCCTAGGATCGTCTTTCTCGTGTAATGGTGTACATTACCCGTGGTTTACAGTGTTTACAAGAGCCACCTTTCTCCATGCACGAAGGAGAGACTCACCATTTATAATTTACTTACAGTTTCAGCTGCAAGTTAGACTGGGCTGTGTTCTTATCAGGAATACATGACATATACTCAAGTCTAGCACATATTTTGAAGGCCAGGAACCGAACAAAGACACAGTTAAAAATTAGACATCTGTAATTGTAAATCAGTCTTACAATTCTTGTATTCTTACAAAATTAAAAATAAAAGAGGGTCTCATGCAATTAAACTGTGCTCTTAACTACATTGAAATTTGA
The DNA here is from genome assembly GCA_026776725.1 of Gnathonemus echidnorhynchus. NCBI lineage: Eukaryota > Metazoa > Chordata > Actinopteri > Osteoglossiformes > Mormyridae > Gnathonemus > Gnathonemus echidnorhynchus. Next base: position 6,936,096 of record JAODJU010000036.1, on the reverse strand, counting down.
CTATATTTTATTTACATAAATGCAAACCATATCTTTGAAAGTACATACAAATTCCCTCCAATTACAAAGAACTGCAGTGATGTCATCCTGGCTTTTACCCAGTTCTGGCAGTTGAGAGAGGTTTTGGCCTACTTTCAAAGTACTGAAATTACTCTGCTTGTCTCTTGTAAAGTATGTACCTGACAATCCATTCTTTGACCATCCCCAATAGCAAGCCTGTCCGTTTGCCTCTTTCATCATCCTATTACAAATTTTCCAAAGTTTTAGACCTGACAGGACTTAACAGCATCTACATCAAATAAACAATAGAAACTGAGACTTTAACATGTGTATTTTGGGTGTGAGTCGAGTATGGCAAGAGATTATTTACTTTAGCTCACTCTGCATGTGACTCATTTCAGTGCAGTAAAATCATTACACAGACACTGATCAACGAATAAGATAATGGAGAGAAATATATTTATATTGGTTTTAATCTATTATGTGTCCAACCTGTTTAACATTTCACAATATCTCTCATATTAATAAACAAGTATCTTAAGAGGAAAGGCTCTGACAATTATTTTATAGTTTTATGAGAAAAAAAACAAAACAGCGGTCAGCATTTTATGAAGAATATGTCATAAAGAAACTGGAACAGCTCTGATTTGCCTTACATCATTCAAGACACATCCATGGCCATGGGTTATGAGAATCACAATTTTGATAAAACCTGACAGACTCGAATAGACTGTTCAATTCACAAACAATGTGAAAAAGAATCCTGGTTCAATTTGGTATCTCAAAAACAAGCAAAAGTCAGAACTCCGCCACCTGACCCCCTCGTAATCTGACCGGCAGCACTGCTTCCACCATCCTAAATATTGTAGGGTCTTTGATATTCAAATAAGGCACTTATTTAGCACAGCTACCTTACTGATAATTGTGTGAATTCACACCGATTAGTCAGTGAAAACAGTCCTGTTAATCCGCATGACCACAGATGTTATAGGTGCACGTTTGTACCAAGCTCACCTTGAACAAGATAAAATCCTCTGTAAGGCAAGTGAACCTGAGCACCAGGAGATAGGAAGTGGCCAGTCCCTGTGCTATTGTGAGACAGTGTCATCCGCAGCGGCTGTCTTGTAGTCTAGGTTCATATCCACCACTGTGGTCCCTTTGACAGGGCAGTCATAGTCCTCTTTTGTCTGCAGGGGGTCGTGTGGCACCCTCTCACTGCTGGAGCTGGTCGTTCTTGCAGGGGTCTTGGTAGCAGAACTTGCAGAAGATGACGATGGTGGGAACCCCCCAGCGCGGCTCCCATTGGTCTGTAAGCACACATTGCTTACTTTGGCCGCCTTCTGTTTGTGGTGATTGCTGTGGAGCTTGTACTTCATGAGGAGGATGAAGATGAAGACCAGCACGGAGGCCACGATGATGCCGCCAATGATTATAATCATGGTGCCCCCCAGGAACTGGTCGTGGATGGAACGGCACTGGCGATACTCCTGTTCTGTGGTGAAGGCTGTGCAGCCAACGAGACGGGTGGCCGTCAGGGCAGTGATTCCGTCGTCGTACACGGCCAGCACGCACAGATTATAGTCCCGTGCGGAAGCCAGGTCGCTCAGCAGGAAGAGCTTATGTGAAGCGGGAATCATCCTGAGTAAGAAAACGAAAAACTGAATTTCAGATTATGACATCATTATTACAGCATCATGTTCAAAAAAGAAATGTCAGTAACACTTTCTATGAACGCTATGTCTATACGAGCACATTCATAACACATCATAATGCATTGTAAATATTAACGCCATGTTTATTACGCATTATTACTGCCTTATGAAGCTCTCCTCTATAATGCACTATGGATAGGTCCTTAATGATGTAAAAGCATCCTTAATTCTTATACCGACCATTATGAGGCATTATGAAGGTATCTATAGTACATTATACATAAGAGCTTCACGTGAAGTGTTACCATAATGTCTACTTAATTAAAAAATAACATTGACCTTAACTTCCCTACAGAAAGCCCACAGTCTCTAATAGTCTTCTTAAATTAAATTTTACAAATCCATCCATGATTCATAAGCACTGTTCTAATGCTGGGTCATGTTGAGCCTAGAACCTGCCCTGTGAAGCACAAGTAGGCAGGAGCCACCCTAGGAGACACTGCATCACAGGGCACACACAGAAAAGTATGACTAGCTATTTTAAAATGCAAAATAAACCGGGAGAAAACTGGGTGAAATATCATCGTAATATCATTCATTCACAAATGTTAAGTATAATATCTGAAATTCTTGCAACTATACTGAATTTGTAGGTCCTGCGACTCTATTGGTCAATCTTATTTGTAATTCACTAAATGAAAGTGGTCAGCAGGAGAAAGTTGGAACTACTAAGTCATTTTAATACACAAATTGGATTTTGATACGAGCAAACTTAAACTTTTAATCATTCATCCATGATTGTGCAGTGTTTCATCAACATGCAAATGAGTCAATATAATTAGATAATCACGCAATACATGTAATTAGCACATAAGATACAGTAACAATGGAAAGTCTGAACACACCTATTGAAAATTGTTTTTCAACAAGAAACCGACCCTAAGCACAGCTCGAGGTTATGTAGTACCCAGAACCTCTTGTGCCCAGAACATGTGGAAACTCCTTCAGGACTGTTGGAAAAACATTCCAGGTGGCTACATCTGGAAGCTGGTTGAAAGAATGCCACGAGTCTGCAGTGCCATCGAATGTCATCGAAGCAAAAGGGGACTGTTTTGAAGTCTAAAATTTGAGAAGATTTTGAGATGTTCTTTTGGTCGTTGCAATATTTGGCATTTTTTTCAGTGCCAAGGTCTTTTACTTTAAGACGAATAACAGATAAAATGGAGACAAAAGCGCTTAAAAGCAGGTCTGTCCAGACTTTTCACCTGTACTGTAGTTGTCAGTTGGGTAATTTGTCTTGGAATCCCAGATATTTATTTTCTCCTACAACTACCACAGAGATTGTTTCCTGTGTGTATATATACCACTGTTATAAATGAGCGATCCATCCGTCTTCCAACTGCTCATGGTGGTCAGAGTGGGAGGCCTGAAGCATATTCAGCTGGCACACGGCACAATGTAGGAATGCACCCTGGACAGAACGCCAGGCGATTGTTGGGCACATACACAAACACACAGCCAAAAATGTTTTTTTATGATGCTGTTATTTTGTATCGTATTAAATTATAATGCTATTCTTAAATCTTTTCTAATTGTTTTGGTGTTGCTGCTTTGCTTCTGCTGTTACACAGCTTCCAAATCATTTCCCTTGAATCCTTGGTTCACTGGGCAGCGGCCAATACCTTGGCACAGGCTTTCTCTGTTTTAGGGCTAGGTAACTTCTCTAGGGAGATTCTGTACTAAATCTGTTCCATACAACCTAACAAAAAGCCCAAACCCCTCAACAAGGATTCCTCATTTTTCTTCTGCTTCCCAGTTGCACTGCAATTGTTTGATGGGGGGGGGCAAAAACACTGCATCTTGCTTACCTTATGTGTTAACATACATATCTGATGCAAACATAACCTATTGTTTTGTCTACCTACACGGTACCAACAAACCAATTATGCAAAGGTGCAAAGTGCCAGCATAGAACATGTGAAATGCTGGTCTTGCCAATTCATTGTAATTTTGACTCAGGTGATTAGGGGGGCAGTGCTCCCCCCCGCCCTTCTCCAAACTCTGCCCATGGCAACAGCCAGCAAGAATTAGTGTATAAAGAATAGATCCATGTGTTGGTAAGATCCAGTATATTACCAGTTGTTTGCGCTGGCCCACTCTCAATCCCTGCCATCTTATGGCTAGATCACCAGACTGCAATAATTCATATCTAGTAGATGTCATCCACGATAGAATTTTATTTTCATCGCTGTTTGTCATTTTTTCTATATTCTATTCTGAAACAGTACTATTTGATAATCTCATTTAGGGATTTTTGTTCTATACATTGGCAATTACACGTTTACATTTTTTTGATTAGGTCTACATGTTTTACAGTAATGTAAAAATGTGCTGTTCCTATACACTTACAAAATTAGCTTCATTGATACAGAGATAATTTGACTTTGTCAAGTCATGTTAAGAACGTGAAGTACATCTGCAAATGTAGCCATGTGTTTTTTTTTTACAGTAAAACAATTCACTGTTTAAAAGTAAAATGTCTTACTAAAATCATCCACATTTTGATGTTTACTGCCATCATCAGAAAGAAATGCACAAGACATTATTTTGTGAAAGGCATAATCAATAAAAACTTATTTTCAGCAGGTAATTGTATAGCGGTGGAATGAATAAGCATCCATTTTCCAACAATAATTGTTTAATTCAGATGGATTTTTCTAGGCTGGCACGTATGTTTTGCTGTCTCTAAGCCGGTGATTGTTCTTCGGTACTGCAGCCCATGACTCATAGCAATAAAAACAGGATGTATATTCAAGGTAAACACATAAACTGCCTTGAGGATATCATGCTGAGAAGGGAAGTGAATAAAGATTTTAAATTCAAATACTGAAACCTTTCTAGTATTTAAATGGAATTAAGTAGGGATGATTTTTTTTGTTCATTTTACATGGTTTACATGGAATCGTGTCCAGCAGGTCGATACAGACAACTCTTTCTTTGGGCACACATTCCAGCTCATTCTTGGGGGGTGGGGGCAACATTCCCAAGCAAGCTGGGAATTATAACCCCTCTAGTGTGCCCTGGGAGACAAGCAGGTGGCATCCGTATAAAGTTGCCCCATCTGGCACAGTTATGTGTATTCACTATCTCGCTTCTGCAGTCACCCACATCTCACCAACATAGCTGAACAAGAGACACAGATTGGTAAACTATGAGCTTTTTCTGATAACCAAATACCCATTTCCCCACCACAGACTTCCTAAGCTCTCAGAACACTGCAGCTACAGAATCAATGTCATTTTCCCTTTTACCACCCATTCAGTACAGCCAGGTTAAGAACCTCTTAACTTACAGACAACTCATACTTACGAGCGGACTGCCATAAAGCCTATTATAAATAAAAAATTCTGGTTTGATACAGTGGTTCACAATGCACTCACTACTTAGTGACGCTCGTGAAAACATCGCGCAGCTTCAGCGATTCTTTGGCTCTGCGTACAGTACAGTACCCTATGAAGTTACGTTTATTATTACGGTATAATTATTCCTATTATTTACTGTATTATAATTTTCCCACCTGCTTACAGTAGCCTGGGCAAAACCCTGATCTCAATCCAACTGAAAACTTGATATGTGGAATTTGAATAAGCATGAATATTTTTGTTTGGAAGAATGAAAAGATTTAGGGATGCTACTCTGGTGAATATTTGCCAAAATGCATTAAGCATGTGCATTGTGTCCATGATTCTGAATGAATTAACTCACATTTTTACCATCATACTAAATGTGACTTGAAATTTAATAATGAATGTTTTCCTAGGCTTCAGACTCACCACAACTATATAATGTGTGGGTTTAGTTAAAGTCGAGTGAAGGAAGCCAAATATACACTATATGGACAAAAGTATTGGGACACCTGGCCATTACACCCACAATAACTTTCATGACATCCCATTCTGAATCCATAGGCATCAGTAAGGAGCTGGTCCCTCCTTTGCAGCTATAACAGCTGCCACTCTTCTGGGAAGGCTTTCCACAGGATTTTGGAGTGTGTTTGTTAGAATTTTTGCCCATTCATCCATTTGTGAGATCAGGCACTGATGTTGGACGTGAAGGCCTGGCTCACAACCTCCGTTCTAGTTTATCCCAAAGGTGTTTGATGGGGTTGAGGTCAGGGCTCTGTGAGGCCAGTCAAGTTCCACAATAACTAACCCAACCATGTGTTTATAGGCCTTGCTTTGTGCACTGAGGCACAGTCATGCTGGAACAGAAAGGGGCCTTCTCCAAACTGTTACCTCAAAGTTAAGCATGGAATTGTCCAAAATGTCCAGGGAAGCTGAAGCATTAAGAGTTCCCTTCACTGGAACTAAGGGGCCTAATCCTACCCCTGAAAAACAACCCCACACCACTATCCCTCCTCCATCAAATTTTACTTATTAGTAGAGGGACATAACAATCTCCTGGCATCTGCCAAACCCATGCTTGTCCAACAGACTGCCAAACAGAGAAGCATAATTTGTTACTCCACAGAACATGTCTCCACTGTTCCAGAGTCCAGTGGCGGTGTGCTTTACTCCACCCGATCTGAAGCTTGGCATTGCGCTTGGTGATGTGAGGCCCGCATGCAGCTGCCCGACCATGGAAGCCCATTCCATGAATCTGCTGGCACACAGATTTTGTGCTGGGGCTAATGCCAGAGGAAGTCTGGACCTCTGCAGTTATTGAGTCAACAGAGCGCTGGTGACTTTTACACACTATGTGCCTCAGCACTCGGTGACCCCACGTTACGTGGTCTGCCACTTAATGGCCGAGTTTCTGATTCTCCTAAATGCTTCCACTTTGCAAAAATACCACTAACAGCTGACTGTGGAATATCGAGCATGGAAGAAATTTCATGAACTGATTTACTGCAAAGGAGCCACCCCTATGACAGTACCACCCTTAAATTCACTGAGCTCTTCAGAATGACCCATTCTTTCACAAATGTTTGTAAACCTGACTGCATGGCTAGGTGCTTGATTTTATACACCTTTGGCAATTTGTCTGAATGAAACACCTAAATTCAACGATTAAGATGTGTGTCCCAATACTTTGGTCTATATTGCATTTTTAATGGTGAAACCTAAACCAATTAGAATTATCAACATATCTAATCTAATTTTGATTGGATAGTGCACATGTCTGCTAGTCAAAAAGGATTCAAATATATTTACCATACTATATGTCCAAAAAATGAGCAAGTAGGATGACTGCCGACCCCTAAAATCCTGCACACTGCATCTTTCAGCCTTCTGGTCAATAAAATCCAGGATCAAGACATGAAGAAAAATGTATTTCCCTTAGCAGTAGGATTCCTCTACAACTGAAAGCACACACCTGCCATGACAAAAATCCTGGTGCTGCTATCCAGCTTTTCACCATATTTGCTTGCATATTTATTTATTTTATTAATTATTCATTATTTAATGTTGTGGGAAATGTGGCTATTGATAAGGACCATGCCAAGCTAAATTCCTTGTAATCATGTATAAACCTCATTTTATTTCAGGTTGTGATTCTAGAATGTACGTATGAATGTACGAATGTTCAGTCTGCGTAATAACCCACAAGGAATCCGCCGTGCACAGACGCCTGCCAATCAGCATCAAGCAGACAGTCAGTAACCATGGTTTGATCGCTGTCGGCCTCAAAGCCACCCGTGAGGAATGTTAACAGGGCATGACTGGTGGCTGCTAATTACATCCAAGCGTGGGGGAGGGATTGTCTACCCCAGCGCAGCTTAAAGGCCAGGGTGCAAATAAAGGGTAAGCAATTTGCTTATACTTTCTACGCCATCAATATTAGGCAGGCTGCCCCGAGGACGGTGTTGCTTCCATGCTGACACGCCCATGCTGCAGGATCCACATCTGTCCATTTAGGAGATGAGGTGCTTCTGATACAGAAAGACGGGTGTTACCGGGTGTTACCCTTAACCATGAACCCCCCTTCACGTTTTTCGATGCTGGTGGATGTTAGGGATGAGCATTTCAGCCAGAATTATTAGCTGATTTTCGCCAGTTATTACTCAAATAATACTTGTGCCTCCCACCCCTCCCCCACCACATCCCGGGGAAATGTGCATGGTGAATGATGTAATGTTACTCGTTACTGCAAAAGGATAGTGTGAAATATCAAAAAGTAGCTTGAAAAAAAAGAAGTTGAAACAAATTAAACTGAAGAAATAGCTCAAGTGCAATAGCATACAATAGTGTTTGGTGGTCTACGAGTACTATGAACTGCCCTGTGACTTGCCAAGCTTCTTCCAGGAAAGGCTCTTACCATGTAGACTGTCAGCTGATCACCACCTTAGCTGACCCTTCAGGTTTGTGCAAAACTCAACTGACACCAGAAATGTCCAGTTCGAGTCTGCAAAGGACTTGCCGTAGCTCTATGTGGATTCTCAATGCCTTAATGCAGTCACACAAAAAGACACCTATCCACTGTTGTGTATTGATGACGCCATTGATTATATTGCTGGATCAAACCGGTTTAGGTCCCTTGAACTCTGCAGTAGGTACTGGCAGATGGAGCTGGTGCCTGAAGCTAAGTCCAAGGTGGCAGGGGGATTTGGCAGTTTTGGATCTTGCAGTTTGGTCTCCGCCATGCCCCCAGAACATCTGAGGGCCTGAGGGACAGGGTGTTGTTCTCTATTAGACAAACATCTTGATGACCTATTAGTGAATCCAGCAGATTTCAATAGAGCTATAAACAGTGTTGGGTGTAACGCGTTACTAAGTAACGCGTTACTGTAATTAAATTACTTTTCCACTGAAAAAGTAAAGTAAC
>JAODJU010000036.1:6905760-6924403 GCA_026776725.1 Gnathonemus echidnorhynchus | reverse complement strand
CAGAAGCTGGAGGATGTTTGGTCATTTGTCCTAACACATGCTGTTGGGGAATTATATAATATTTTTAACCAGTTTATAAAAGAGGTTCCAAAACCAAATTTGTGTAATTATGCCATGTTTATAATGCTTTATTAATGCACTATAATGTGCTATGAATGTGTTCATAGATTCTTATAGACATGGCTTTCATAGAAATTACCATCACTGCCATTCACTTTGATTTCTGTGGCTCTTTCATTTTGACCATTCTTATCTCACTTCTCTTGGATGACTTCTTTGAATTCTATCTGAATTCTGTCTACAGTTTGTCTGGTTCTGCATCAAACTGGAATCTCAAACGTTTCTTGATGTTTTCCTTGAAGGTAATGGGTATATTCTCCAGGTAATTTCTTGAACATCAGATGGCCTTGTTGTTCCTTTTAAGCTTCACTTGGGGCTTACTTATAAGTAGTTCATGATCTGTTCTATAGTCTGCTGCAGGCCATGTGTTTCCTGTTTGGACTGGGTTCCATTTCACTTTTTAAATCTGCTTTGGCGGGATTTTGTATATGCTTTTATGTTTTAAACACATTAAGGTATTGATGGTGTCAGCATAGTGGTCCACAAAAAATACTACCAGGGAGGTGTTGACCTGATCAGAAAAGTTAGGGGTCTGCTGAAAAAGTTATAATTGATTTTTTTAAAAAGAAATTCCTTCCTATTTGTGGTATTATGTGGTTTAGTGTGCTTCGAAATGGGTTTAAACATAAAATATTCATGTCATTAAGCACACGTATCATTTCACTGCATTTTAAATTGGTTGTAATTGAAAAGTATTTTTAAGAAAAGATGAGGCACAGCTTACCAGAGTCAGTAGGATTACCCCAGGATGGCTGATAAGCCCATGTTACTTCAAATAAAGAAACTAAATGTAGATCAAATCAAGGCATTTCTTATCTGTGAAAAAGATAAAATGATAGTCTCCCATGTAGGTAGCCCTTAATGGGCTTAGTTCCTTTATAAGGTGTGACCCTTTTCTGAGCAACCAGTTTAATAGGGGAGTTTACAACGACAGACACTCTTCACTTAACGATCTACCTGTTTAATGACCACGCAGACTTACGACCAGCTGTCCGACGGTCGGTATTGTATACTGTATGAGAACTTGGTCGTGGAAATGGTGGCGTGGCTTCTCACTGTCAAACATCTCATTTGGCATCACCCTTTCTCAGAGTCAGCCTCGCTCTTGCATCCAGTCAGTATTCAGTACACTAGCGTCTGCAATCTCCAAGACTACATATTTCAAATAAATAAAAACAATTACCTGTATTTACAATATGCAAACCTAAGTAATGAATACTAGACCTGATTTCCTCTATTCTGTTTAGTACAGTATACAGTACCTACTGCATAAACAACTATAAATATACTAAAAATGTTATAAAATGGCGCAAAGGTGACATTAAAACAATATCTAAAGATGGTTGACACAAACCCATTACCAGTACAGTATGCTTGAAATATCAGCAAGGGCCAGCTCCTCGCTTATTGACCAATTTGGTTAACAACCTAGTCGTATGGTCATTAAGTGAGGAGTGTCTGTACTATAGAATGTTGATGAAAGTTATATGTTCTCAACAGTCTTCAGTCAGATTAAGTTCTTTAGACAGCAGCCAGCAATGCAATACAGACATGTGTGTGTCTGAGATGAGACAGATGAAGGATAATTGCCCTTTGTCTCTTTCTTAGGCTGGGAAGCACCCTTTTGACTCCAGAGACCATTTAGCAAATACTATCCATTCTTTGGCAGCCAATTAGTATAAACAGTGCCTTATAAGCACTTGGGATTATAACTCAACGAATAGTAGAACCCAAGGATGGCTTCAGGTTACACCCTGTACCCAGTCCTTGCAATACGTTAGCATCCTGCACAGTCCCCAAGTTTAAAGGTCTTATAATTTTCGCATTAGCTAATACACTCCAGACCTGCTTCACTACTAAGGGCCATCCCATCTGCTACCCTGATGAACCACCCAATGGCACCGAATTTCCAGTGTTAGGGCTGTAGCCTCCATATACTGTAGACTATAGAGATGATGGAAAAGATCTGGCTGATACTGGCTTCATAGTTACATAGCGAAAGTTACATATTTCTGTTCTATTATCAGTATCAGCTGCTCATACTTGCTCAGCCTAGCATTACTGAACCATTACTCATCAATTGTTCCATCCACATGCACCCCATTTCCAAAAATAAAAAGAAACACTATATGTTGCATATTCCTGCATATAAAGCGAACTGCATGGCTTATGCATAACATAGCTGTCGCAGAAGAACAGAGCAGCCATTAATAGTTTGTTTTCTATCACTGGGTAAAACTATAAAAGATGCTTTTGGAATGACAACAATGTACTCCCTGGTCAGGCCCATCCCCCCTCCCCCATCTAATCTCTATACCTCCCAAACCCCCCAACTTCAATCTCTAGCCCCCCTTCAGTAGGCTTGGGGGGTATCTAATCTCTCATACCTTCATACTGGGGTTTCACCCATCATAAATTTCTCCAAACAAAAATCTCGCAGCCTACCCTACACACTCTCCCATCCTCTCAAAAAGATCTTTATTAAAAGCCCACCCTTATGACTTGTCTCAATGTAATCAGGTTCACCAGGTCTGCACCTGCTGTTTCATGTGCTGACTAGAGGTGATTTCCACATATAGTCTTTTTTATACAAACCAAACTCAGTTCCTTTAAAATGGAATAAAAAGTGGTCATATTGTGAGTTAATTTTAAGGAGGACTTAGTTCTCTTTCTGGTCCACTTCAGCTCTGATGGGGCCTCAGACCTCTTTCTGTTCACACTACAGTTCCTCTGGAGTTCTCAGACCTTTGGAATATGAGTAGCTGTCGCTTGGAACAAAATGCATGAGAAATTTCATTGAGTCAAGGGAGGTCTGTCCATGATAAAATGTGCTGAATGAAAATACTGCATTATAATGAAAATTACTGAGGGGGGCTGGCAATGAAGAAAAAAAAATATATAGATTAATATGTAAACTTAATTTTGGAATATGATGAGATGGAGATGGCTTCCTTTCTGTGCTCTGCTGCCACCTAGCCTAGCGTAGCTGTTTCAGTTTTGGGGAGATTTGGGTCTGGTGTATCAGGTGCAGATTTTCATCCATATAATGTTTTTATGAAGTTGTAACAACATCCATCAAAGACCAAATAGAGTAAATAGAGTAACAAGATCAAACATAGTTATCCTGATCAGAAGGTCAAGCGTCTCCTGCTGTACAGTAACCCTTCCAGTTGTGCTACTAAGTAGCACTGCTTCAATTTTGGTGTAATTTGTCTCAAAATATGAAAAGGCCCAGATGTTCAGATGTTCACCCATACAATATGTCTGCAAAGTTTGGAAAAGATCCAACAAATGATTTTTGAGTTATCATGCTGACAATACGAAGTGTCTGAACTGCCTTTCCCTTTCATATTACTATGCAGTGTGCTTCAATTTTGGGGCAATCTGTCACAAAATTTGAAGAGTTCCCGTTTGTCAGCCAGACAATGTGCTTCGTCACTGTGCCTTCGCATTAACGAGAAAGTGCTGCAGCAACGGCAGTGTCGTAGAGGCTCCCAAAGCCATACAGTTCCATTCAAAAACTTGCACACGCCAGGCCGCCTACAAAGGAGAGTGATAGTGTCGCATCACATGACCACCTGACCTAAACACGGCAGAAATAATTTTGGAGGAGTTTAATCGGAGAGTGAAAGAAAAGTCGGCCAATGAGAGCTCTGCATATACATGGGATCTCCTTCAGGGCAGCTGGAAAAGCATCCCAGGAGGCCACCTCATGGAACTGGCGTAGAGGAGACAGTAGGGTCAGCCAGTCCCTGGAGCAATTAAGGGCCTTGCTTGAGGGCCCAATGGTGGGATCACTCTGCCAACCCCACCTAGGGATTTGAACCGGCAACCTTCTGAGTCCCACCCCACAGAGCTGCCCTCCCAACAGATTTTTTAAAATACTTTTTTGGTCAGTGTATAATTCCATATATGTTATTTATAGTCTGTAATTACTCTAAAACATAGGGAATAGTACAAATAAACCTTTCAATGGGTGGGTGTGTCCAATCCTTTGACTGGTACTGTGTACATCCCCCATCTTTATATTGTTAATATATCTTTATATTCTAAGTAAAATTTGACTTCATCATCACGCTTGCTCTTTAATAGCAGATAAGTGTACATATAAATAAAACAGTAGCAAAACCCAAGAGGATCTTTTTTTATTTCTTTTTGCAGATGCAATTTATAAGACACTAACTAAAAGGCAGGGAAGAAACGCTGTATCCCCCCTGCCCCATTTCAGTGACATACTCCTGTCCCAGTATACCTCGTTGAGACTTTTTGTTCTGAACACTTGCTGTTTTTAGCTTTTAAACAATAAAATGTGACAAGGAATGAAAATTCCACCAGAAAGCAAGGTTCTACCTTAATTCCCTGCCCATATGTTTTAGAGTCGCAGCCAATAAATATGATTTAAATCATATTTAGGAAATGTGCAGACATGAGACGTTTGGGACATTCAGCTTTAGGAGAATTTTCATGATGAACAATGAGTAGCTTCTATGCCACCATGAATAAAGATGAAGCTGCCTGAAATGTCTTTGTCTTGTTTGAGTTAAAAAATCCTCTCTAGTCTGTCCTATTTTCAAACAATTTTTTTGAGTTATGACACTGTTCTGTGATATTATCAATATGAGGTCAATATCAGCTGCTCATACTTTTTCAGCCTAGTATTACTGAACCATTATTCATCTATAGTTCCATCTCCCATGACATGCACCCCATTTCCAAATATAAAAAGAAACATTAACCTTTAAAACTACTGGAAAATGTAATTGTTGAGTACGTTAATTTATTGATCATCTTAGTCAAGGAAAATTGGTCTGTCTAAAATCTTGACAGTGTCTATTGCATTTCTATCAACCAACTTCATTTAATCCACTAATCTTTTTAAAATTATTCTCCTTGTTCTAGTCTTGAGATTACTGTATATGCTGTGGTAAAATGACCAAGCCAATTTACAGACAAGCCACCAAGCCAATAAATAATAGCATCTCTCTATCCTACCTGTAAATGAGGATGTCATCTGCAGAGCTGTTGTACTGGATCTGGAACATTCGCAGGCCTGGGATGTGACTCTGGGGTGGCCAGTGGATAGTAGCAGAGGAGGAGGTAAGCTCGGAAACACTGACCAGTTGTTGCTCTGGCCAGGGATGGCTGCTGCTGGTGTTGGACTTGATAGAGGTAGGGATATCTGATGGGCCCAGCTCAGGTTGCAGTTTGGGGTCGAAGTGGGGTGAAGGATTGACCACTAACTCTACAGGGGTGGTGGCCTCACCCGCTGCGTTGGAAGCAATGCAGGTGAAGATTCCGGAATCTTTCACGGTGGTGGCTAAAATGTCCAGGGAACCATTGTCATAGGAAATAGTTCGTGAGGTGTTGCCAATTAGCTTTCCTTCTGGGTTTACCCAGTGTATAGTGGGCTCTGGATCACCTACTGACTTGCAACGTAAGCTTACCTCCTGGCCTGCCATGACAAACATTTTAGAAGTGTGTCGGGTGATCATGGGTGGTTCACAGACAAATTCCTCCTCCCTGATGGTCCAAAAATACTTTCCAGCAAGTTCACGGGGTGTAGCACATGTTTCTAGATCATCCTCACGTGTCAGTCGTCTGAGCCACACCAGCTCACAGTTGCAGTGCAGTGGATTCCCTCCGAAACTGAGCACCAAGGCTGTAAGTGGTGACCCCTTCATCTTCGCATAAACAGGGATGCGCAGAAAGAGAGGGTCTGGTGGGATCTTCTTCAGTTTGTTGGATGTCATGTCTAGACGGGCAAGCTTATGTAGATTGGAAAAGATTCCTTCAGGTACAAAGTCAATAAGGTTGTGATCAAAGCTGAGGGTGTTAACACTAACTAGCAAGCCAACTGTCTCCCAGGGTATGTGCACTAAATTATTATAAGAGAGGTCAAGATCCTCCAGGGTCTCCAGAAAGTCCTGGAAGGCCCCCTCTGTAATGTGCTGTAGCTGATTGTTACTAAGGATTAGGTGGTGCAAGCTGACTAAACCCTGGAAGTGAGTATCATCTACGGCAGTTAGTCTGTTGCCATCCAGGTGTAGGGCATGGAGATCTTGTAAGTCAGAGAAGGCATAGGGTTTAATCTGGCTAATAGTGTTGCGTGACAGAGCTAGGTGTATGAGGCTGGACATATTAGCAAAGTCCCGGTGATGGAGTGTGGTGATGAAATTATCCATTAGCCGCAGCTCAGCCGTGCGTCGGTCAATGGAGGGAGGCACAAAAAGAAGGCCCGTCTTAGCGCACAGAACAGTGTAGGAGGGTGGTAGGTTCTGGCATGTGCAGCGCTTGGGGCACAGCATGGTGGACATGGGCGCAGCCAGCAATGCCAGGTATAAGAACAGTATCTTCATGGCAGGGCACCTGTCAAAAGACAGAAATGTCGGTGAGATGTAAAGACTTACACACAAACTTACCTAGGCAATGAGGAGGACAGGAGCATTACTGATGCTTTGGAATTTGTTGACGACTACTACAAGAAGACTATTAAGAATACTGTAGACCGGGGGTCTCCAACTCCGGTCCTGGGGAGCTACTATCCAGAAGGTTTTCTGTCCCACTTGGCTTCTGATGAGCCATACCTGTTCCTGGTATTTACCTGAGAACAGGTGTGGCTCATCTGAAGCTGGGTATGATAGAAAACCTACTGGACGGTAGCTCTCCAGGACCGGAGTTGGAGACCCCAGCTGTACACAGTCAGGTCTACACATACAATCCGTATTTTCATTTAAAGCACAAATGACCAGACTAAATCTTATTTTGGCGGTATAATGAATGTGGCCAATGCTTTGGAAAAAACATAATACTTGGAAAAGTCAAAGATATAGGAGTAAGAGGACAACCAACAACGAGATGGATGAACTCAATCTTTACAGCAATGAACCTGCCTTTAGGAAGCCTGAAGAACCATCATAACGGTATATTGTCTTTATGGTACCTAGGAGTCCTCATTGACCAGATGGCATCTACCCATCCATCGATTTCCTGAACCTGCTTGTCCTATTTAGGGTTGGGGGGTCTGCAGCCTATCATGGATATTACACCATATCGCAGAGATGGCATCTAATGATAATAATAATAATAATAACCCCCCCAAGTTTTCAAATATTCCAAGAATCATTTTTATTTGTCATCAGAATCATTTATCGCCAGGTACTTTCACATCGAAGGAATTTACCTTAAGGCGGTATGCAAAGCAATCAAGGAAAATCAAGACGGTATGTTCCGGAATATACAAAATTATGTACATAAATAAAATAAAGAATTGTGCGTAGTGCAGATAATGTGCATGCTAATATAATATAGTTAAGTGACTATTTCTGGATTTATTCACTTAACTTATTTAATTCAATGAAATTATTCAGTAAATATTACTACTGTACTGTGCTTTGTGCTTGGGTTAAGTAAATGCCATCTTGTCCAAAACTCACAGTTCAACCATGCTATGTCAATATCCAGTATTGTATACGGATAGGATCCACCCACAATCAATCTTCAGATCCAATAATTTGCACCAGCACTCTCCAAATTCTTGTCCCCAGCAAATGTACTTATGCATTTTCATCACTGTACAATTAAATAAATCTCAGTCAGTTTTTAAAAGTCACAATTTTAAAAACCAAACACATATGAATACCATCGGTCTCAAAATATCATTTTTATATTTGCCATATCACCTGACTCTCCTGTCTCCTTCCTAGCGTGTCCCTAACAAGCCACACCTGTTACTCGTTTCTCTTACCTCTCATTCCTATCCTCATGCTAATCGCTCCCAGCTGCCTCTCGTTAGCACCCATGTTAGTCTTGTATATACATGCTTCCCAGTCCTGTGTTTCCTAGTCCACTCATTAATTATGTGCTGCCTGTCAGCCTGTGTCCTTCCAATGTCTAGCCTTCTCGTTTTGATCCCTTATGGTCCTCTTTATTTGGTTTTGTTCCACTAAAGCCCCTTTTCCATTGCCCAAAGTGCCTGCCTTTGAGTCATTCATTCCTTTAGCTGTGACGATATTTCATTAAGTTTGTCTGGGGCTGCTGGAAAAATGGATATGTAAACACTGAATTTTCTACCTACACAATGATGATAAAGAAAGTAACTAAAGTTGGTTACCCTTTGTCTACCACTTAACCAGTTTTGATTTTAGGGATATATAGTCTATGAAATTCTTTCTCTCCTTAATGTCTGCTTGGATGTTTCCTTGATCTACAACTAATAACTGCAAATGAAGGTGCATGCATATTGCTCAGGAAAGTGAAAAATCTGTCTGAAATTGGACAGTTATTTGAAAACGGAAAATTAAACACATGAGAAATGCAAGTAAATTAAATCTAAAGAAAAATATCAACATGGTTTCTTAAATGGAAAAAATAAATTAAAACAAAGCACTGATAGCCCATTTAATGAAATACTTTTGTGAAGTCCACACACAAAATCCCTTGGCATATTCCTACCTGCTTTAAATAGCATAGTCTGAACATGTGATTCTGTCAGTGACTGAGCTGTTTACTAGGGGAAAACAAGGGTTACAAAATAAAGTCCTGCTGTATTTGATTCAGTATCAGTCTGAAAAAACCGAAACCATGTTAAATGGAAAATGGTTGAATTCACAAATTTAGGAGACTTTTTAGATATAAAATCCTTCAATATGCTAATATGTTATGGGAAGTGTATTACCACAGAACCAATGGATGAATATTCTTGCGATTTAAGACTGATGTAAATAAGGGAAAAACTTCATATAAATGTTGGCAATGGGTGGCCTCAAGCCTCGGGGGTGCAGTGGTTAGCATTGTGGCCTTACACTTCTGGGACCAGGGTTCAAGTTTCTGCTGTGGCTCCATATATTGCTCATAGTTTGTGTGTCATGTGATGAAATGGCATCCTATCCTAGGCCTTCTTGTACCCTATGCTGCCTGGGATAGGCTCAGACTCCCCAAAAACCTGCAGGATAATTGGTTGGAAACTGGATGGAGACGTATCCACTTGCTTGAAGAATGTATGAGTAAAGTTTATATCGTCTCATTAATAAATATTAGTAAAATCTATTAAATATAAGCTAAAGCATAAAACATAATGAGGAATGCTACATGTATAATACCAGTGGCAAATTGACTTATTTGCAATTTATAGTTTTATGGTTTACTACAACACAATAAAGTAAATGAATGAGTTAAAACTAAAACCTTTTATTTCTTTTCTTTAGTCCATAGCAGTAGTCCATAACATAAGCAACATAAAACCAAGGTCTAGTGTGTCTGAAAAAAATCGGAGGTTCCCTCAATGATTACCGAAGTCAACAATCTGAACAAGGAATGTTACCTGTTTATTAACTAATTATTTAGCAATTTTCATAAATATTGTCAATATTGTATGGTTTTCTCCAGTTCTCCAAGGCCAAAATCTCGCAGAATTTGGTATTACAGTACTATACAAATAACATTTTATATTAATATCAGTAAATTTAAAAGTGTTTATGGGAATGTTGTCCGTATATCTTTTATAGAGAAATTGTAAATGGTCATTCATTAATTTTTACTGCATCGTGTGTTAGCAGAGAACCATTTCTTAAACTATATTAATGGACATCAATGTAGCCTCACTCTGAGTGCAGATTACTTTTAATTAACTATCAATAGTCAAGGAAGATGCATTTTTTTCTTATTCCAATACATAAGAACCAAATACACAAGGTATTGCCAATAGCAAGTATTAAACCACAGAAGTGTATGACAAGAATACACACGAACTGTTAGCGCTTATAAAACAAAAAAAAACTGCTCACCCCTGAGGAATTACATGACCCACAAGTAATGGTCTTTTGTGCATTAAAGAAAGTAACACATTAAAAAATTTATTTATTGGCCAAAGGCCAGGAATATAAGCAAGCAAATGAAGTCTAACCCTGCAGAGTTTCCTTAAGCAGATTGCAGTTGTGCGCGAACTAACAAGCCTGCCCCCCCTCTCCTGCTCTGCAGTTGCTGGGCTTCCTTGCAAATGTAGTCATTGGCTCTAAGCTCTCTACCTTAGACAACCAAGGACATATGCAGTTATATAACCTAGCACGGGAGGTATAGTGATGAACTAGGGTCTGAGTGCAGTTATAGACTCTACTTGTACTGTAGCGGAATTCCTAAAATGGATTCTCAGTGTTTGGGAATATTAAATGAAGCATGTGTGACTTGTGATGACCCTACATTGGGTGTGTCTGAAAAAAGGATGTTCTCTACAGGCAAAATAATTTACCTGATGTCTGACAGTTTCCTGAGTAAAAGTGAATATGTGTTTTTGATGTGGCACAAGGTCAAATTACCACCCCACCATATGCAATACACAATAACCATAATGATTGATTCATTACATACTAATTGCCTGTCCATATTTGGTGAAAAGTTGTTTAACTNNNCAGACTTTAGTTTTCAAATCAATAATCTCATGGCGAACACGATAAAATAAAGAAATATTCTCATCTAAAAGTATAGTGGTGCCAATTTTCTGATGTTCATCAGACTGCAGTTTTATGGCATTTACTGAAACTAATTACAGTTATAGTTCACTAGTATCACTAGTAAATACATCCATATCTGATCGATAAAGCAATATCAGTGCAGTACAATGATAAGGAAAAGCCATTCAACCCGAAGTGATTCATATTAGATTATCAGTTGCCCTTATAAATACCTTTGGGAGCCAGGATTGCTTCGTTTAAAAGAATTTGCGGTATATATCCATGTGTCTGTTGGCATGCTTCTATATACGTGCCAGTTTAATAACAATGTATAACATCAAGTACTCAGTAGTCGCTTGACTTATTTGTCGTAATATTTCAGCCTCCATGACTTTGCATTGAATGCCATGATCAGAATGCAAATTTTACGCCTTCTGTTTTTCATGACATTAACGCTGCCTTTTTAAAGCTAGTAAACGAAAACCGCCATAGTGTTTTTGAGCTCTCCTAGGTCCTGGATCGTCTGGCTTTGGGAAATATTTGTCTATATACAAAATCGGAATAAATAGTTTCGTAGCCCACCATATGCGATTCTGAAACGTATCAGAGAAAAGTATCGCTATTGTAAACAGAATGCAACAAATACATATTTCAGCAGAACACATTCCGGTGAAATTCACCAGAGCCAGAGTGTAAATGTGATGTTTGCCTTAATAAACACTGCTTTATACGGACAGTAGTTTTTCTATAATGCATAGGCATGATATTCTCAAAAACATATCGCTTGAGCTTTTTCCACATAATGCGCGGTTTGTACGTTTGTCTGTAATATATATGTGCACGTTTTCAACCAGGAAACGTACGCATGCATCATGGACACATCTATGTAAAATAATATACATAACAGTAATAATTAAACATATATCAATCCATCCATCTTCCAAACGCGTATCCTGATCAGGGTCGCGGGAATAATCCAACAAACAAACAAACAAATAAATAAATAAAAGCAAATATATATAGATAACTTGTAATTGGATGCAATGGTTAATTGATTACCTTTCAAATGTGTCACACTGCTCCTTTGTATTGCAATAATCGATGTATGCAGCTCCAAAATTGCGCCTGTCGTTGTATAATGAAGGACTCGCCCGCCGGTGCCCAGGGCGAACGAACACCAAGTGTTCAGTAGTAAGGAGCGCCTGCAAAAAACCTTTAATTCGAGTGACAACAAAAAGAAATGGCAGCGCTTACAGACATAGATCCAAAGAGGCAAAATAGACGTCACGAAAGAGGTTCCAGGAAGCTTCTATATCTGTTTCATTTTAACTGAAAACACTTAACACCGAAGCACAAAGATTTTAGTTGCATTGCGATATCTGTTTTGGAATATACATTCTTCTGCTGTTGGGATATACGTCTTCTGCTATTCTTTTATGTTGTCCTTGAGTGGTAATCCACAACGAATTTATTAAGCTGTAGAAAACACATGAGTAGTGTCCGTGATGTATAAAAAAACAGGAGTGATTCCCGAAAGAGTTGTGTATATTATATAATATCTCGTTCAATAGCTCAAATAAAACGCCTCTCTCGGACAACTGAAGCAAGAAATCGTTTAGGTCTACTCCATGCTTCCCCGGTCCGACGTCCTTTTGCCAAGGGCAGATCCATCCTTTCTGGTGTGTAATTTCAATTTCACTACGACCAAGTAGTTTTAAGAAAACAGATTGTGTACGCCGGCATACGCAAGTTTATTGATGGAAGTATTTTCTACACGTATCGAAGGTTTTAGAGGCAATACTGGATTATAGTTTTTGCTGTGCAGATCACTGGGGAGACATGATCTGGTATGACAAGACTAGAAGATACGGTGCAGGGTTAAAAGCGAGTATATATGCAAGACTATTTATTTATTTACGTGTGTGTGTGCGCGCGCGCGCGCGTGTATCTATAGTCAAAAGTAGCTTCTTTAAAGACATCTTAATTTCCATACAAACTACATTTCTGAATTGTTTTGGGTTTTGACATATTTCTATCCGCTTTAGAAATCATAATCAATGTGAAATCTTTCTGATGATTCATAATCAATGAATGCACAAGGATTAGAACATTACTACGTAAATGATTCTTCCGAACATTTTTCTGTAAACTT
The DNA here is from genome assembly GCA_026776725.1 of Gnathonemus echidnorhynchus. Taxonomy (NCBI): domain Eukaryota; kingdom Metazoa; phylum Chordata; class Actinopteri; order Osteoglossiformes; family Mormyridae; genus Gnathonemus; species Gnathonemus echidnorhynchus. The sequence goes on along the minus strand of JAODJU010000036.1, from coordinate 6,911,686 downwards.
ACATTTATACTTGCTATTAATTGAGGCAAATAATGTGTGAACGCTTAATAATCAAAAAGTAGATTAAGCTGTTATGTGCATATCTCTACATATAACATTAGTATGGAGTATATTATATAAGCATTCGAAAGAATAGACCTCGGCATATGCAACATGCTTTGTGGGTGATATAAAATTGCTATAAAATTGGGTAGTACTCTTTAAAGTTTGTCCATACATTAACATTTTGAAGTAATGAAAAGCTATACCACTCTATGCCCAACAACCTTAAATTTCACTTGATCTTTCTCCCACCACAACTATATCCTTACTGTTGACGCAGAAGTGCTTAGTAGCTTACCCACAAAACATTTCACCAGTAACAGGATAAAGGCTTAGGGCCTGACTTGCCAAAAGAAAGCATACCTTAGCTAGATATGTAGAGATGCCTAAAATGTCAAAATGTCAATGATAATTTTATGCTAGGGCATCATTCCTGTTTCTGCTTGTCAAGTGCAATTTAAAGTGTTATATCAAATTAATGTGGAAGCAAAGTGTACCTCAAGGTGTGTGTGTGTGTGTGTGTTGTTTGTGTTCTCCGCAGCTTGCCACACCAGTAAACCATTTCACATATCATTCAGACATTGTCAATGTAAATTTTCCTAATCCTGCTCCAGGTGTTACCCTGCTTTATGTCACCTAGGGTAAACTAGGGTCCACAATGAGACAAATATGCTCTGCAAAATACCATCTTGTATGGGAGGCTGGCAAGAAAGAATTCAAGCAGAGCTATGTCAAAGCTCGTTTGGAGTTTGCCACAGTGATCAAGCTAAGATGTGGGAGAACATTGCTTGTGATCTGATGCAAAGCATTTTGTGTGATGTAAAAGTAACACTACCCATCCCCCAAAAACACAATCCCTACAGTGAAATTTGATGGTGGCAACATTATGTTGTCGGAATGCTTCTCATAAGCAGTGACTGGTAATCTTGTCAGAAATAAAGCAACAATAGATGGCACAGATTACATATTCAGTACTGCAGAGGAGCTTGATTGAGTCCTCAAAAACTGAAGCTTAATAGAAAATTCATCTTTCAGCAAGACAGTGATCCACAACACAGAGCCAAAGCTACACTGGAATGGCCTGGAAACAAGATGAACATACTAGTTCAAATCCTGATCTCAATCCCTTTAAGAATCTGCGGCATGCTTTAAAAATTACAGTCCAAAGAACTTACTTGAGCTGGTGCCAGTCTTTCAGGAAGAGTGGGCAAACATGATTCCAAACAAATGTGCAAAGCTATTATATATCTACACTAATAGGCTGAAAGATGTCATTGTGGCAAAAGACTGTACCAAATACTAAGGTGTCAGGAATGAATACTTATGCAAGCAGTACATTTTAGTTTTATCAGTTGCTTCTGATATCTTCATATGAATAATTCATCCAACCATCTCCCACCCAGGGGACCTGGAGCCTGTCCCAGGCAGCTTTGGGCACAAGGCTGGGGTATACCCTGGATGGGTTGCCAGTACATTACAGGGCACATGCACACATAAACACACACTATGGGCAATAGATTGGAGGAAACCAAAGTACCCAGGGAACACGTGTACACCATGGGAAGGACAGGCAAACCTCCCACACTGCAGTGCAGGTGGGATTTGAGCCCTATCCCTGAAGGTGTGAGGTACAGTACCAGTGTGGCCCACTTAGCTACTCTGCTACCCAAACTGATAATTAATTTCAGCTTTATTTTCGCTCTCTCTGTTTCTCCATACAAATGTGTTTAACTTGAACTGTTCCACTTAGATATCTATCTAGGCGTTACCCACTGCACTGCAGCACTCGGGTCTTAATCTGAGGTGGCCCCTCCGGGTAAGAGTGTGGAATGTTTTGTCTCTCAAGCATGATGACCATCTTCCTCTGTTGTCAGAGGAGCTTCATAAACTCCGCATTTCAGTGGCGGCACTGTCAGAGGTCCGCAGACCTGGGAGTGGCCAGATTTCTGTAGGTGGGTACACCTGTCATTGGTCTTGTCGCTCTGATGGCCGCCATACTCAGGCAGTAGCTGTTGCTGTGGTGGATCAGCTCCTCCCAATGGTGTCTGATGTCATTCCTTTCAAAGAGCATATAATGAGACTCTGGCTAATGCACTCTATAGATGTCTGTTGTCTCATTGTATACTGCGGGCAAGACGAGTAATTTCTTGATGATGGAGACATTTTATTCGCAACTTTGCTCAGTGATGGGTGCCCAGGAGGTGACACTGCTCTGGTCATGGGTGACTTCAATATGACCACAGGTACTAACAGGGCTGGCTATGGTGATTGTGTCAAGGTCAGGGGCTGTAGGTCGCTGAATCCTGGTTACAGGGCCCTGAGCCGCATCGTTGGACTTGGTACCCCAGTACTGGTGGTGCGGTGAAGGAGATTGATCACATCCTTGTGGAGAGACACTGGAGGCTCCTGCAGAACTGCAGAGTCTCCAGAAGTGCCCAGTTTGTGAATTCTGACCACAGACTTGTTGGACATCTCTGGGTCTACAGTTCTTGAGACTGATCCTCTGATTAATTGCGACCCACCCAATCTCACTGAGATTGCATAGGTTGTGAATCAGCTGGGGGTAGGGAAGGCTGCAGGGATCTGTGGTATCCGGGGTGAATTTCTCCAGGCTGGTCGTAAGGCTGTCCACCTGGCATTGCAAGCAATATCTTTTCTTCCGTATGGGAGACGGGCATCATCCTAACCGACAGTAAAACAGGACTAGTTGTCCCTATCTGGAATAGGAAGGGTGATTGCAGCAGCTAGAGGGAGATAATACCGCTCTCGATGCTGGATAAGATCCCTGCTAGGGTCATCCTCAAGAGGATCTATAATCACTTACTTGCCCACCAGCGACCAGAGCAGTCTGGCTTTACACCTAAGACGTCTACCACTGACTACATCCTGATTTGAGTTCTCATTGAGTGCAAATACAAATATCGTGAGTGCTGTGCAGAGTGGAGGCAGAACATCTGCATTCTTCCTCATCGATTCTGGGGATTGTTTAGGGTGTGATCTTGCTCCTAGTCTGTTCTATGCTTGCAAGGACTGGAAGGGTTATGGGGTCCCGTGGCTGTGGGGCATTTGTTGGTAATGGAAGATTCACTGATCTTGAATGCTGAGATGGTTGCAAAGTCAATGGGGGCTCTGATCAGGGCTCTCAAGAGACTGAGCAAGGAGTCTTAAAAACCAAGATCCAGGCCTTTAATGACCTCGTGGACAAAGCCATCAGCAGCCTGTCTGTCTCTGGAGAGAATGTCGACCATGTCGAGAGGTTCACTTATCCTGGCGTGGGAGAACATGGGGGGGCATGAGGTTGCTGGAAAGGGGTGTGTGGTGCTCCTGATATCTTTGTAAGGGGATGAAGGTCCAAGTCTTTAGGGTCCTGATGCTCTTTGTTTTCCTGTATGACTGTGAGATTTGGACACTATCCCATGACCTGGGACAAAGACTGGATTAGGCCAAGGAGACACACATGTAATACCTGGCTATGGTAGATAAATGGTCATTTCCACAGGGCAGGACTGGACCGTGTGTTGGCCTGGGGGGTCGCCAACTGCGATCCCAAGGTGTTTCGTTGTTTGGTGGGAGCAGCAACATGCTGTACCAGTGCATACCCCCCCCAAGCTGAACAGACCAGACTTGACCTGAGTAGAAAGTGAAGGTAGCTGATTGAATTCTTGAATGTTTCTCCAAAACGGTTGAAATCATACAATGGAAAATTCTGCAAAAACCTGAATGAATGTGAATTAGTTAAAAAGGAGTGAGTGATAGAATACCAAAATTGCAACTGCAGAATATTCTCAGGGAACATTGAATTAACTTTTTTTTTGATCCTCTACACAATAGAATGTTTTTGTATTGTAACTGTACAATCACTCAAATAGTCAATTATGTCTCTCTGTGACTTCACAGCAATCATTTCATGTGATTTTAAACTGTTTCCATTCTTGCTATGGATTCGTGGTAGTCTGGGAGCAACATTTAAAAAAAATTACCTTTTAGAGGCTTTGTTTTGCTGGTGTGGCTGATAATTTTCTCCTAGTCATGAAATGAATCCATACTTTATAAAAGCACTTATCTAGTACTGGGTCATGGGGAGCTTGGAACCGATCCCAGGCAGACAAGACACGAGCCAGGAGAACCTCCCACTGCAGGGCACCGACACACACAAAGGGAGATGTAGAGACACCAATTCACCTAACTGCAGGAAGAAGTCACATTTCAGTAGTGAGTTTAACTGCTCATTGCATGTTATTGGCCCCTCTGGTGCAACTTCATTAATATGCAGCAAAACTTTATAAACAGAACAACAATTTAAATTGTAGGCTAAATATCTGCAAATGTCTATACCCAAAAATGTTAACTGATTTGCACAAATATTAGAAACTCTACTAACCTATGATATAAAAGGAATATCAGTGTTAATTTTGACATATTGAACATTGTAGCATACAATTACTGTAGTTGTATTGTTTTACAGTACAAGGTTACACCCATGAAAATGTCTTGTAAAAAGGATTGCTGCTTTTGGTCTATTACAAAGTTACTAATGTTTTGACATTTCTAATTCATGGGCTCATACAGTATGAGACCTAGAAGCAGGGATTCTGGACACAATGAGATTCTTTGGTTCCCAGGACTTTTTAAGTCATCCATCCATACACCAAACTCTCATCCCATTCAGGATCATGGGTGGTCTTTCCACATAATGCATAATAAAAATCTATTACCTCCTGTACTACAAATTTGGATAATGTGCATCCAAAACTTCCGGTAGAATCAACAGCTGCAAGAGCTGCTACAATGTCAATGTGTTGTTTTACTTTGAATTTGAATTTAATTAATCATAAGCTTCTTCCAAAATACAATTCATAGTCTGTATCTCTTCTAGTGATAACTCATTCTAATATTTTAATTCTTCGATAGGCCTTTGATGCATCATTATTGTCCTGCAGTCCTATTAAAATCATAAACAAGAGTGCAGACAATAAGCATCCATCTGAGAGGCTGACACCCACTCCAAACAGCTTCGGTTTTCTGCCAATGATGTGGATGCGACTCTTACTGCATTAATATAGGAGCCAAATAACACAAAATTGTTGCCCTGGCACCCATATTCCAGCAGCAATGCTGAACAATATAACCAGAATTGGGCAGCACCTCCCTGCCCCAGCCAAACAAAGCCTGATCAAGGTCCTCTCTCTCCCTCCTGAAGCACTGAGCGATTGAGATCACTTGTCTGTTTCCCATAGCCTCTCTGCAATCCTCCAGTATACGAGCATTGGCTTCTGTGACTGCCCTCGCTTCAGCATTTCTAGCCAGCCAGCACCTTTCAAGCCAAGAAGCCCTCCTTCCGAAACCTGACATCTTCCCTCCCCACAGGTGTCCACCAGCAGGTCCTAGGGTTACCGCCAAGACAGGCACCGACTGCTTTCTAGCTGTAGCTACTGCTGCCGCCTCAAAAGCCTTAATCATGGTCAATTTAGACTCTCCCCAGTTTCAACTGACACATGGGTGTAAGGAAAAGTACTAATGATGCCCAAATGTTCTAGGTTAATGATTTGGATACAGACAATGTGAGTGAATTATATTTTTGGGGGAGAGTCAGGGAAATAATCTGATAAGGAAGTCACTGCACGAGCTATGTGGTCAGGTAAGTGATTGGCCAAGTATTTGGGAGCTGGGTAATTTCTTTCACACTCACCACCACTGGAAGGCATCATCCTGCCTGTCTGAAGTGTGTTACCTCCCATGAGCACATTATGCAGAACTTTGCTGGGGAGGGTCCAGTAGGACATTGGTGAGAGATTGTGCAAGTGGACTGTCCTTCGTGAGCCAGTCAGGAAATGGGACAACCAATGCAAAAAAAGGCGGGGGGGGGGGGGGGGGGGGGGGGGGC